>JAFIDM010009631.1:334932098-334953524 GCA_023159025.1 Thereuonema tuberculata
CATCGAAAGTGAAGTATTACAAATAATTTATATCTGTTATTTAGATAAAAAAAAATTAAAAAGTTACTATAAAATTCAAATACAAAGGTAATAAGTCGAAAAACATAAGAATAGGTTAAATCAATGTTTTTCAAACTCCATTCAACAAATGCCCATTTTATCTTTGGTGTAAGCTTATTTTCGTTGTTATTTACTCATTAAAGTTATGCATAATAAAGGAACTTCAGCTGAATTGCAGTCTCGTAGGAGGCAATTTTTTTATTATAATTACTCGAGATAATTTCATCTTTTCTTCTGATATAAAGTCGTGTACAGCCATTATGACTTAAAAATCACTAAGTTGTAGTTTAACCGTTTAGCGTATCATCTGATATTTAAATTAAGGTAACTACACAAAGTTTAAAGATACACATTAAGAGCCTATCATTAATTGTTCGATTAAATACATTTCTTAATGTATTTTTTGTTCCTTTCTCCGTAACTATTATTAATTTTAGAGCATTCTAGCAAAAATAATTTCAGTCATTTATAAGTTATTCTTTTTTTTCTTCCTGTATTTGTATCACAGTTAAATAGGAAACATTTCGATAATTTAATTATCGAAATTTAATTTAAATAAAATTCTTTCATAGGTTAATAGTAATAAGATTCTTTAAATAATGTTTCTTATCAAACAAAGATTGCATTGCAAAAAGTAAAATTATTAGTCTGTGAATAAAGAATTGCGAAAAACTCCATAGATTTCGAGGATTTCTGGCCTCGTCCCCCCCCCCCCACCCCAAACGAAACCTCGAAATTTTTAGAATGGGTTTTTTTTTTTTCGGTTTTTTTTTTTTGGGGGGGGGGGGGGGTTGGCATTCAGTTTCGCTTTGGCCTCCCCGAAATTTTCAAAACGAAAAAAAAAATATTTTTCAGTTTTGTTTTTGCTGTTGGCTCTCAAACTACGCCCACCCCGAAATAAAATCCTTCATTCGCCTTTGCTTAACATTTGCATTAACAATGCATTAATACTTCATTAAAACTATTTAAAATCGAAGTCTTTTGAAGTCTATCTGTTTTCTGAATATCCACTTCTTTTTTTCACTTAATCCTTGCAAAGAAAACGTTTGAAGAAGTGAGCAACAGAATCCTACATTTTTCTACGAATATCAACTAATCTATTGAAAAGGAAACATTGGTAAACAAACGTTTTAAAAACGGAAAAACAAAACCAAGTGTAAAGGAAAAAAAAAAAACCCTACATTTTCGTGTAGTCAGTTTTATTGTTGTTATCGACTGCAATAAAAGAACAAACAGGTTTTCAGCAGTGGACAGCCAGAAGTGATTAGTATGTCAATGTCGTTTGTTTAACGCAATCAATAATTGATATCACTGTGGAATTGCTGTAAAAAATAAAGTCAATGAAATATGAATGAATGCTTTAGTTTTTTTGTTTGTTTTTTTTGTTTTGGTGATGGTGAAAGCGTTTTTATTTCATTCACTTATTCGAAATGAGATCAGGAATGAGGAAAAGAATTTTATTTGTTAATTGAGCGCAAAACAATTTAAAAAAATCAGAAAAACCAGAACTGAATAAGAAGTTCAAAAGAACTTAAAGCCTATTTACTATTTGTAAAGTGTATTTCGTAGTACATATTATTTTTCCATTTTCAGAAAAAAAAACCTAATTAAACCCGTGTTTATACACTGAAATCAGATTAATTTTCATTGTGTCAAACCACAAATTATGGATTAAGAATTTAATATTCATTGTTTATGACAATGAGAAATTAATAAAAACAGGACAGAAATCGGTTGTTTAGATTCCAATGCTTTTCTATGGGAATTTTGTCTCTGTCTTGAAATAATTTCTTGACAAGGACTCATTTGGAAAAAAGATTTCAAATGTGTAAGTTAAATGGTCTCTAGTTCTTAAATACGAATTCAAGAAGTTTCAAGAAGAGCCACACAAATATACAAAAGCTGTTACGAACATACACACACACATGCAGATTGAGTGATCTGATAAGCCTCACCATACTAGTAAAGTAGATTTAAAACGGACTTAAATATAACATATTAAATATATCATAATACTTTATATTTAATTGTGAATACGTAAATTCCTGTTTGGTCACGAAAACATACATATTAATTTTATAAATAAATATTCATAAAAGTATTCATAAATAATTAATCCAGTTATAATTAATATAGTCGTAAATAATTAACATAGTAATTATTAATAGTCATAAATATTAATATAAGTATCCATAAATAAACAGTAATTTTTTTCGTGGGAAAATATTTTACTGATGGCTACTTCAACGTTCGATTCAAAATCAGCTGACTCATTATCAGTCAAAACATGAGGTTCTCAAACAATAAATATTACAAGAACAGAGAAATCTCTACAGAAACTATAAGCTATTTATGTTACGTAGAAAGTAGAATTGTAGGTGTAAAAGACTTAAAACCTCTCAAATTTATAAATTCAAAAATGAGATAAATATGGTTAAAAATAGCGTTCAATAGATAAAGAGCATTTACAATCTTAACAAGTGAATAAAATTTTGTGCTATACCATAAATTTAAGAGCGATCCATAATAATAATAATAATAATAATAATAAAAGTAAGCATATTAACGAAAAAAAAATAAAGAAAAGTTAGGAAAATAAAAAGAACGTTAGGAAAACAAAAAAAATTAAAAAATTCACGCGGACATTGAGAAAAAAAAAGATTAAAGGAAGGAAAACAAACAAACAAACAAACAAAAAAACAAGCAAAAAATACAACATTATATACACGGATTCAGCCGATAGCCTTCAGCATACCAACCTGAGAGCTTACCCATCACGCTATTGCTGACAACTGAAATGAAATGGTTGTATTTCTGATATTTAAGCTAATAGCGGAAATCCAATGTAAACAATGCCAAATACATCGAATCTGGGAGGACGGGCATTAGAAGGTCCCTAAGAATACCGTATTCCTAGGTTGTTTGGGTCTCTGCACACGATGATAAAATCCGTTTGTCGATCCTACCTTCCACTCGGGAGTTAAGAAGGTAAAATGACTGCAATGCTAAAAATCTCGAACAGGGGGGTGGGGAGGGGAGCGTTGCCCCTGAAAATCCCTAATTTCTACAGCGTTTGGGCCACTGAACACGATGATAAAATCCGTTTGTCGATCCGACCTTCCGTTCGGGAATTGTTAGAGGGAGGACAGACACGGACGGACAGGACATTCGCAATTGCTACCGATGTTGGTCGCAATCACATAGCTCCCAAAAGGGGCGCTAAAAAGGAAATTCTTGTATTAGGGTAAGTATTACATTCCTAAATTCCTAAATTAACTACTAATTTTATTCCCTCAGCGAATTTCATTAATTGCAAGTTTTGATAACATTTTATCACTCAGCATTAGACAGTTCGAACAATCCATTTAAATTTATCCGGTTCATTGAAAAGGTAATCACAGTGCACCTGAAACTGCCACTATAATATTAGGAGTATATTTTAGGACTCTTAATGAATGCCTACAGATTAAAAAAAATGTATTCATAGCACCAATAAATAATATACATTACTTTTTAATATAATGAAAATGCTATAGTGAAAAAAACTTACAAATGCCCTCTGGAAACGACTTTATTTCTATTTTCTTAAAAACAGTTTCAATTGTGTTTTAAAATCGCCAAATTACGATTTTAACCAATCGTGAATCCCAGAAAAAAAAAGCATGACTTGCAAATCAAGAGATAAGCGTTTCTTTTCCTTGATTTCTTTGTATATTATCCTTCCTATTTTCTTTTTATTGCTATTAGCTGGATTAAGACTTACCAACTCGTCTGTTCGGGAACTACACATTTCAATGACACTTTTACTGCAATTTTATAACAAAAAATAAAGACCAAAAAAGCATTCAGTAGAGAAAGGCGGAGGACGCACAGAGACAAGAAGAAACATTCAAGCTAATTCCAGGAATAGGATCCAACTGTATCATTCTATTTGACAAGCCTCCGCTTAAAACAGCTGAGCTACGCCTGAAGGACCCTTCATTGATATTAACAAATTAAATCTCTGGCACTTGTCCAATTTTCATTCAAATTTCATTGGTAATAATTCACAGTCGTGCAGTCGATAATAACTAGAATAGAATGTGAACCAACTCTAGCGCAGATACTTCTTTCATCATCACTCTTTTGACATCATCTTTAAGATAAACAGACACGACTGATTATTCTCTTTCCTCAATCGATATAATAGCTGGGAAGGATATGGAACAATTAAGGTAATGTGGTACAGTATTGATTTACTAAAAGCAAGCAACAGACGATGTCTTCATGATCTACTGTCATCGATTTGGAATAAGTGAAGTTCAGATTTAACTGCCTTTGCTCACAATGGCGCTTTATTGGTAAAGAATTAAAACAAAAAAAGTTATGGATGATACTTTGCTAAAACTGAACAACAGTTACTTCAAAGAAATACTGATAGTAATATGCGAATGGATAGAAGTTATAAAGACACTATGAAAAGAAATAGAATCCTTCATCTATTCGATTTCCAAAGGAGAAGAAATTAAAAAATACCTCGACCTGCCTTTTCCAAATGCGCAACACCGGAATTGCAATCTTTAATTCCAGTCACAAGTTGAAAGTCGACAGACGCCTCCAACTTCGTTTAACTTTTTTCTTTTTCCTGATCGAAAGTATACTCTCCCACATTCGAATTCCGTTTCGTCTAACCGCAGAATCCTTCCCTTCCATTCAGAACACTTCCCAAAGTTTCCTTTGAACTGATCATTAAACATTCAAAAAGTTTGACTAAGAAAGATGACCGATTTCATTTTAAAATAAAATCAATTAATAATGACATCTGTTTTGTCTCCTTCCTACTGTGGTTGAAATTTCAAATCTATCAATTTCGTTTTAATGTTTTAAAGCAAGAAAAAAATAAATAACAGAAATCTCGATTATTTCTGTGTAGGTAATAGATTAAAAATATTTCAGTTAAAGGGCGTTTCACATGGATCCGAAAAACGGATGGTCGGATCCACGAATCGGACGTATTCTCTTGCTCGTGGCCACGAAACGTCATCTATACGAACGATTTGAATGTTACATGTCGTATAGACGACGTCGGAAAGAGTTTCGTGGCCATGTGAAAGAGAATACGTCCGATTCGTGGATCCGATCATCCGATTTTCGGATCCATGTAAAACGCCCTTAAGTGCTAATTTGCTTGCTTACAACAGCATCTTAACTTTGATAATTAAGTTTTAACTAAATATATAAGCTTCTTATTACTGGCTTCGATCGGTCAGCCATCCAATCGATTTTATCCCGTTAGGCTAATATCCATCATCCTGTAACTTCTGTAGGTGGAGACCAAAATGTGGCTACGTTTTAAGTTGGATAATAAAAGCTATGTATCAAATTTTATAGAAATCCGTTCAGCTGTTTTAACGTGATGACCGAATAGACAGACAAACAGAGAAGGCAAATGCTCAAGTGGAATTGTAAGACTTCAGAAGTCCTCAGATAATGATGTCTTTTAGCTGAAGCACTAAACAGTGCAGGAGCTACAAAATAATTTCTATAACATCAGCTATTTTATTTTATAATAAAAGTATAGCAGTTGAAAAAAAAGTGAAAATTTAAAAGTGAATTAACTGAAAGGTTTGTGGATATTTCCTTTAATTTTAATCTAGAAAAGTTACATTACTAAGTATGTGAAAAAAGAAGAAGAAAAGGAAAAAAATGAGAAGTGAAATGGTTAGCCGTAACGAATTACAACCACTAAAAACTTTTGCGCAGTCAATGTCAGCTGTCGCATTAAAAATGAACTGACATAAGGTGCATTTCCTGAGGAAAAAAAAAGAAGAAACGAAGGCAGTATAAAGAATTCGTAAGTCTTAAAACCCGAAACCGAATGTACGCTGTTGGATGTCAAGATTTGAGACTCAGCATGTCATCGAAAATGTCTCAGAGCTGACCGTCACGCATCAGGGTCGGAAGAGGTTGACACAGGATTTTCAGCATTTTATAGTACACAATTCCATATTTCGTTTCATTCGTCTATTATTTCCTTTCTCTTTTTTCGTTTAACTCGGTTCTATTTCTCTTTCTTTTTATTGTATTCGGTTCTTCATTATCCCTAAAAGATTCAGTAATGAAGAAAATCAATAATTAATTCTTTAAGAAATTGTAATGAACTTATAATTTGTAATTAATAATTAGAAAATTCGAATTGCCTATACTTTGAATAGCATGAACTACAATATCTATTAATTTTTATTAATAAAGCTATGATTACTTTCAGATTTTTAATCAAATGAATTGATTTACTTAATAACTGCTTTTTCCAAGGATTTTGCTGCCCTTTTAACGCTCCAAATCATTTACGTATTACTAAATATACATCAAGATGATAAAAACTTTGCTATATAATTTAATGTACTATTCTGCTCATCCTACTAAAAATAAAAAAAGGAAGCCAAGTTTATTATCTCGGATCCATGAGTAGAACAACTTTAATATCAAATCAACATTATGAAAAAAAAATGTTTTTCAAATCATTCGTTTATTTGTATTATAATCTCGACTACATTTTATAATCTCGAGTATTATTTACTTTATTCAATTGAAATGGAAATTTTGCGAAAATTTGTTTTCATAAAATATTGAAAATTATCATGTACCAAATCTCAACAAAGTGACAATTCAATTTGTGAAAGTTTTTGTGATGAACTTTTTTTCTTAAAATTTCTTATGAAATTCTTTTCTTAAAGACAATAACCTATCAACGGCTTGGTATTACGTAAATAATGAGAGGCATAAGTTAACACACGTTGACTTTTTAAATTTGTAATAGCAATAATCATGTATCTTCATTTACATTAAAAAAGACATTCTTCCAAATTAACAATGTAAAGATTAACATCGAAAATATCCTGTAAACAGATGAAAACAATAAGATGTTCATTGGAAAATAATGTAAAGAGAAAAACTTGAAATACAAGATTGATTCTGATATCAAAAAGACAGATCCAATGCATTTCCTCTTAAATGCATTGTAACTCGGTGACTGTAAACTTTAAATACACTCACTTTAAGATCATTGGTAACTACTGAAGCTAAAATTAACGATGTGTCACATAAATCGTCTGTCATCCCCATAAAAGAAATAGCTTTTCCCTCTCACATTAAGTAATACATTTTTTTTAAGGAATACTATAAAAAAGAATCGCACTAAGCCAGGCTCCCTCTATTTCTTTATTTTTATTATTTTTTAATTAATTATTTTATGCAAGAATGAATGAAGATGCTTTCTTAAACGAAAACTTTATGATACAGTAATTTTCACTTCCTTTTTTTTTTTCAAAAGTCGTAATCGTTTGTTTTGTATTTGATATAAAGACTTTTTTCCAAATTGATAATGTAAAGATTAACATCGTAAATATCTTGTAAATAGATGAAATAAATATAAAGAAATAAGTATAATGAATTTGATATAAATTATCTACATTTTTCAGGTGTTGCTTATCTAGCAACGTCACAGTTTTCTATAGAGATATGAAAAATAATTCACCTACAAAAAGGTGTAGAGTAAGTGTATTAGAAAGCATGACTAACATAACGTGATAAATGCTGTTACTGTGATGCTCCTTTTTTGAACTTTGACCTGAATGGTCTATTAATTTTCATTAATTGGAAGATATTCAGATACTCGTCACATAGGATTTTTTAAAATTATTTAACCTTCGAAAACCTAATGAGAATGATTCTGTTTCAAGTCCTACAGTTCATTAAATTAGCTAAAAAGCAACTAAAACAATTAGAAAACAAAAACATAAATACTGAGCTGGGTTAAGTTGGGCAGGATCGGACTGAAGAGGGTGTAGAAACCCGAAACGGTTACCGTATCCGATTCCCAACCAAATATACAAAATAAGCTCACAAGTCAGTGATTTTTGTTTTTTTGTTGTTGTTTAGTTATTGTGCGGTTTTGTATTATTTTCTTTGAAGTTTTAACTTGGTCCGCACGTTAATTTTGATTTAATTAAAAACATAAATACTTAGATAAATCAGTAAACCTCCTGATTTATCAAAGAATTCATGTTTTTATTTTCTAATTTAGTTTTTTTTTATTACATATAAGAATGTTTTTATATAAAATATCACATAAAATAATCGGGTTTTTTTCCAAACAAGTTCTATATACTCATAGTGATATTCTTATAGAAGTAAGTATATTTAATTTCCTTAAGCACAATAAAAAATAAGAAATATGTTTAGTCTATTAAAATGAAAACTGTTTTAAAGTGTTGGGCTTAGAATGTAAATTACAAAGATTTTTTAAACTAAAATACAAAAGGCCTCTTGTTTCATTAACCAGAATCAAGAAAACGAATTATGTATTAAATACAGATAGATCCTGACTTACAAACATCCAACATACGACCATTCGTACTTACGACGAAGATCTCATAGAGACTTTCGAGTTACATCCGATGGCCGTAGTAGTGAGTGTAAGCCAGCAGCCGTCACGAGACTCATTGAATAGCACAACAAACCAACTGTACTGCCTGAATATGAATAATGATTGATGAAAAATGGTATTGAAATAAAGTTTTGTAATAACTTACAGATATAAATTAACTTTAAAAGTATTTGGACATATTTGGACTTGTGTACTGTATATTTGATTTCTGACATACGATATAGCCTACTGTACTGTGTGTTACTTTCAATTTACAATCAAATCGATTTACGATGCATTTTTCGCAAGTCGAGGATAATATGTATCGAGTCGTATATTGATGATGATTCTATATATATGTAAACAATGAAAAACTATTGGCATCCAAGCGTGCCATTAGGCTAAAACATATTTTCTCCTAATAGTTCTAAAATTTTTCTATGTATCATTTCAATGTTATACGCCGTGGTTTCGAAACGGTGAGGCAAGAAGATTCAAAGGCAATCAAGAATTTAAAGGCATTTATATAGAAATATATACTCATTTCATGAATGTATTAAAATTATGTATAAGGAGAGTGATGAGCCCTTTCAATCAGTTTTATTATAATTAGTGTAGTGTTAGGCCTATGTTCTTTTTTTTTATTAAAGTATTAGTAGTTTAGAAAGTAATTTCTTAAATTAATAAAAAAATTGATGAGGCTCGAGCAAATGTTCATTCCAAAAGTGCGATCTAGAGAAAAAAAAAGTCCACTGTCTTGAACTACGCAGCTGACAAAATGTTGATTTCGATTTCCCTTCTGTTAGTTTATCATTACAAAACTTTTTACGTAATTCTATTCAATATTATAATGTCGTAACATAAGAATACTTTATACTTTTTTGTATGTACAATAAAAACAATGTTGTTAACAGGATTCAATTCGAAATCGCTCGGTAATTTTTAAGTAAAACTGAGGAAATCGAAAACCTAACAAAAAACAATTATTTTTTAGTGTTATGTAGAAGCAGCCACAGCTGATTAGCTGAGACTCAACTACAGTTATTTGCTGTGACCGTAAATACAGAATGTATTCATCTTTACGAATATTTTCCTAAAGTTTAATGGACCCGATTCTTGTTGGTATTTTTATGGCTTCAAATATATGTGCTATATTTGAATAAAATCAAAACAACGTATTTTTTATTTTTTATTTTAATTATTTCTAAGCCGTTGTTTCTGTACAGAATAATTTTAAGGAGTTCATTTACCTTTGAAAATTTTGTAAGAATTCTTTTTTGACAAAAGTTTCTATAAATTGCAATTTTATTTTATTGCCTACTTTAAAAACAGTAGCATGTTGTTGTTTTTTTCTTCTTTTTTTTACAAGTTTTCAAGACTGTTACTGTATTTACTATGCAGTTAATAGCAGTCTCCTTGCGCTAAATAAGAATGGAAAATAAAAACTTAAGTGCCTTTTTTTTATATATATTTTTAAGTTTAAGATCAAATAATAAGGAAAAAAATTTTATGATAATTTATGTGCACTTTTAAATTTATTCACAAAACTTTTTGGATGCACGTTAAACTTTTTATTTAAAATAATACAGGAAAAGAAGATGGAGGGAAATGAAACGAAAAGTTTAGCAGACGATACATCTATAAATGATTAATTTAAGATTAAATGTAGCTTAAAGCAAAAACAAGTCATTTTGTCATTTAAATAAATAATCAAGCATCCAAATGGTAGTCGCCATCTTGAAAGTTAAATAGAAAGTAAAAAATAATGGGTTTTTCTTATTATGAATGAATGAAAATGATTTGCTTTTGTACATTTACGTGAATTGTTTATTTTTCAATTATCAAAATAAATAAATAAATAAAACAGGAATTTTAAGAAAAATGAAAAACAGGTCCAATTAACGTGTAATTATAAATCAAATCAGCATAAAGTCAAAATGACGTTGTTCAATTTATTAAAGCTGCTGAGAAAACTTCGAATGTGGTGAAATGAAGACAGCCGCGAACTACAATTACGCATTTGTCGAGCCACTTGTGCTTTTGGTTTGATTAGATTAGACTCAGATCAGTAAGAATGCATTTAAAGCGTCCCTTTTTCGCTACGGCCATTTCGGAAAATGTTCTCAATGAAATGCAACATTAGGACAACTGTTGCCGACTTAGCATCAGAACAAAACAGGAGAACTTTTAAAATCGTAACGTCTTTCCAAAATATTCATCATTACTAACCTCTTGTTGTAATTTTACTACAATTAGACAGAAAGTTTCTCAAGAAATTATTAAACTGCATTTAGAAAACCACAACGAAAACAATCACCACATTTCCAAAAATAAAAATAAAAAAAATACAATACAAAAAAAAATACAAAAATACAAAAATTTTTAAATTGATATTAAGAAGAGAATGTATTATAACTTCTTTAAAAGTTTCTTAAACTATTCTTTTATTGAGGTTCCATAATCTTATTTCTTATCAACTAATCGAAAACTTGCTAAATTCTTCGTTAATTGACCTTCGAGACTATTTATTTTAAATAGATTTTATTGTCATTTGTTTAGATTTGTTGATTGTTATCGATCGACAAAAAAGATTTATTTTGTTGAAATCGAAAGCAATCAGGTTTGTTTCGGATCTGTTTCGCAACGAAAACCAAAGTTTTATAAAAAAAATTTATAGTTAATGTTGGCCTTCGTAATGTAGTCCTGTTTTACATTTTTAGTGCGATTTTTCTACAGAGAAAGAGAAAAGTATATATCTGATAATCAGAGGTAATCGACAACTTCGGATTTATCTTATTAGATACAGATTTTACCACACGTTTTGAAGGGAACTGAAATTGTATAGAATAAATGAGTAAAATATTCGGTAATCGAAAAAATAGATCATCAAATGCGACCAAATGACTTAAGGTTTTTAGCCACCAAGCGATATATAGAGCCTCAATTGCTTTGGTGAGCTTCAGGCAATGATGTATAAAACTGTAACGCTTGCTTTAACATTCGCCAGCAGCTTCCCGAATCCCAGTGGTTGTGCTAATGCCAACGCTAACCTAGAAATACTATGCAGTTAAAGGCTGCTGAAGACACACAGGAGAGCAGGGGAAAGTGTTGGCACAGGTGCGGCAGCCATTATCTGACGAACATGGTATCAGTTAAGCCTACCAGGTGGCGTGCTTTAGAGGAAGGACCAAACACTACCGACAAGATTTACAATGTAGACTATAATGACAGGGTCATTGTTTTTCAAATTGGCAATTATTGAGATAAAGTTGTATCAAACTCAATACTACCAGAATTAGTGAGCTTTGAAATATAATTAGCGGAATTAGAACAGATTTTGTAAATCAATAAATCTTACATACCGGTACTTTTTTCCTTAGAAATAATGTGAATACCGGCATTACTTACATCATCAATTAAAAAGGAATACTATACCACATACAACAATGAAACAAAATATCGTAGCTTTTTGATATTCTAATCTTCATTTTTAACTTAATGATAAAATCTATTTCTGTAATTCCAATTTACGATTTAAGCTTAAAATTCTTAAAAATATCTTCTTATTCCTAAAAGTTACATCAGCAAATGCCTCTTAATTCAAAATATTAAAAGATAGGTAATTAATGCATACCGGTAATGATTATCATGTCATTTATTTATTTAAATGTATTTCTTGTCAACAAGAAATGTTATAAGTGTCCAATACATAAGTGTCCAAATAACCTTCATAGAAATTGAAAATACACTTTACTTACAAGAGGAGAGAATTTCTATCTGTTCTATTGTTAACATCTGTTCGTGAAGCGCCTTCTGTTATCGTTCTTCAAACAATTGACTGAAGCTCCTTTGTAAATGTCCCGCAATATTGGATGATATTAAATTCATGTTTAGCTGTTAGTGTTGACCTGCGCTTAGATTCAAACCCTCTTATTATTCATAACCTGTGGTTTACCAACGAACGAGACCTATTAAACCTAGCAGAGACGAGCCTATTCCAAATTGCAGCTTCAGGGGATTATGTTTACCTTTGTCAAATTTAATCAAAACTTTCAAATGATAAAAAACAAAACTATAAATTAAGGAATTTAAATAACTCAACGATTCTACTGACAATGTACAGATAAAATGCGTTTTAATCATGTATTTCACTACACGTACTGAATTCACTTCCCAAACAATATCTGTAGTCCGAGATATCAACACCACAAACACCATTCATTATGGTAAATGATAATTAACTAATAGTGTTTTAAGATCATTAATAATAATAATAATAATAATAATAATAATAATAATAATAGTATTATCAATAGTAATAACGTCAATAACTATACGTCACTTCTAACAGTCTTCATACAAATATCAAAATAACTACTCACGATTTCGAACTTGAACCATTATTTCGTCTTTTATGATCAAGACTTTTTCAAGGTTTTTACATGAAATAAATAAAATAAAATAGCATAAAATAAAATAAAATCAAAGAGAAGAGAGGATTCCTCTTCTTCTCCACATATAACAATAAAGCCATATCACTTTATAAATAATACAAATATATCCCACATAAATAATGTTAATCCAACAATCTAACCTTTGCTTAAATACAACAAAAAACAATAAATGAATAAAAGAATGGAAACAAACATCCATTACGAAACTTTATTACGAATATCTGCTTTGTAAATTATATTGTTTGTTATTGTAATGAGCAAGGGAAGCGAATCCTTTAAAATTTCTTGGTTATTGATTCTTAGGATCCTGCTTAGATCCTGTAAGCTTATAATTTGTATTTGATTTCAGTGCATGTTATATTTGAAGCTCAAGAAGAACATATGAGACTTATATTGGAATCTTGCTTAATTAATTGTTGTAAGTGTTTTAATAATGATAGATCACTTAAATTAATGAAATATCTTTACATAATTTTAGGAAATTCATAAAAAATAATAAAAGAATCAACGAAATTTTAAAATTAACATAGCAATTGATGGATATTTGTTTCCAATCTTTTATTCATTTATTGTTTTATGTTGTATTGAAGCAAAGGTTAGATTGTTGGATTAACATTATTTATGTTGAATATATTTATATTGTTTATAAAGTGATATGGCTTTATTGTTATATGTGGAGAAGAGGAATTCTCTCTTCTCTTTGATTTTATGTTATGTTATTTTATTTATTTCATGTAAAAACCTTGAAAAAGTCTTAAGATCATAAAAGACGAAATATTGGTTCAAGTTCGAAGTTGTGAATAGTTAATGTCAATAACTATTTCAGATTACAATGCAGACTAACTTTATTACGAATATCTGCTTTGTAAATTACATTGTTTGTTATTGTAATGAGAAAGGAAGCGAATTTCTCTGTTATTGATTCTTAGGATCCTGTTTAGATCTTGTAAGCTTATAATTTATATTTGATTTCAGTTGATATGTGGATTTTTTTTTCTCTAAATTCCATAACGTTCTTCTAAGATCATAAATTATATTAAACTAATTTTTTCAGAATGCTAAATGAAAAAGCTAAAAAAGACAACAAATTTTATATATATATATATATATAAATAATTGAAAAATACTATACATCTTTGTTTTTATGTTACTAATTCACCAAAAAAATAACAGTAAATTTGAAATTAAACTGAATTATTCCCAATTCTATAAAGAAAAAAAACTGATACGAGAAGTACAAACTATTATTTACTTTTGAAAAGTCTTCAAATCTTCAAAATAAAACAAAAATAAACGTATAAAACCATACATTTATTGAAATAAATATTTCTTAATTTTCGAAAAGACATGACTTCTTTTCTTTTTCAAAGCCGAAAAACAACAACAATACGTTACAAACAAGTAGAGGAAAACGATACAGATATGAGACATTCATGAAATTGTATTGTTACAACAATACTTACAAATGCTATTCTCCTAATTCTTTAATTTTCACCTTATTTTTACAATTTGAAATACATATATTGTTAAACTCTTTGGCCATTTCCACAATAAATTTGTTTACATTAACACCTTCATTTCTATTAATATTTATCTTTTTGGTATTTCTAATTAGTAGACTTTCCATGGTTTTTCTCGTTTTACAATCTTTATTATTTACTTTGCTTTTTTATATTACTTAAATTGATTCTGATGAGAATTCCTATATAATTTTTTTTTTTTTTTTTAAAGTTCTGCATCTGTTCAGAGCTAAGGTTTTACCATTTTACTTTTCAAAATAAATTAGTTGAATATTTTTCTTTAAAAAGTGAATTGTTTTTCAAAAATTATGTAAAAATGAAAGTCAATATTAAAGCGGAAGCATGTAAGATGATTCTAGAAGATCAAAGCTCTTACGTTCCGGATATCCCTGTAATAGCCACTGGGAGCAGAACTTAAAGACTACGAACTTATTAAATAAAGTCGTTGTCATCACGAAATTCGTTAGTCATTGAATCCTATGTTAAAGGACGTTCAAATAAATCAAATAAAATTAAAGAATTTACGTTTTCTTTTTTTTTTCTTTTTTGAATTTTTTTTTATGACTTTCCGTTATTTAGAACTGAAACTAAATAATTCAGATTATAGATGGAATAGTCATCTTTGTCGCATAATAAAAGAAAAATTTTAGAAGCTACAACAGGCATTTCAAAACAACTCAAAACAAGTGAATGAAATTTTAAACTAAAGCATAAATTCAAGGGCGACCCTTAATAATAATAAAAAAAAATACCGGTAATTATAATAAAAGGAAGTACAATAACGTAAGGAAAAATAAAAAAAAGTTGGAAAAAATAAAAAAAAAAAATTTTGGAAAATAAGGAACACAAAAACCAAGCGGACATTGAGAAAAAAAGATTAAGAAAAGAAAAAAAAAAAAGAAAGAAAAAGTTAAGTAAGATATATGTGTTTGAACCGACAACCTTCAGTATATGAATCCCAATCTTAAGCATGAAGGTATACAAATGAAACGAGATGGTTGCATTTCTAACATTTAAGCCAATAGCGGAAATTCAATGAAAACAATGCCAAATATCTTGAACATGGGGGGGGGGGGCGTTGGTTCCTGAAAATGACCGCATTTCTTCGATGTTTGGGCCTCTGAAGACGATGGTGAAATTCGTTTGTCGATCCGACCTTCCGTTCGGGAGTTGTTAGGGTTGGACAGACAGGGACGGACGGACAGGACATATGCAATAGCTACCGATTTTTGGTCGCTGTCACAATAGCTCCCAAAGGAGTCGCTAAAAGTTCCCAACAATAAAACAATTCCGGTTCCAGCAAATTGTAATTTCAATATTCTATTCTTTTCTTAGCTGTTGAAGGAAATAAATACTACTTTTTATGTAGTTATGTAAATTTCAATATTTATATAGAAGGTTGAAATGTTAATACATCTACAATTTACTTAAAATTAGCTTAGTTTCCTGTAAGCTAAAAGGATGTTATATAACATAGAACAACAATTATTCACATAATTACAATAAAAACTAACTTTATTAAAAAAAAATTCAAATTATTTGCCATGGCTTCTAAAGAACTGCATCAATTATCCATATTTCTACATTAATCGATTAAAAATCGATTTATCGATTAAAAGCGATAAGAAGGAAATTTAAATTAAATTTAAATTATAGTATTTATAGGTAATCAACTTTCACAGGTAGATTATTATGGATTTTAATTCTAACCATCCTCCAGTTATTAAAAGTTCAAAACATTTCATTTAGATCAAAAGAGTTAAAAATTGAATAACAGCATTAACGAAAAACAAATCAATATTGCTATCAACTAGTTATTATTACATAATTGTTCAATAGATGTAATATGAAAATGCTGACAATGCTCAAATTTAAACAAAATTGTAGCAAAGCAAGGAATCGAGAGATTGAAACATTATAGAACAGATATCGTACAATGGAGTTATATCATTACAAAAATGTAAATATATTTAAAAAAATTGAAATAAGTTTAGCCCTATAAATAAAATCTCAAGTGATACCAAACGAAAAAAAAAATTATCAAAAAATTAACAGTAGGTGTTGTATTTGAAATTACTTTAAAACTAGAAATACATTGGCATGACTGAGCAATTGCTATTTAAAAGAATTTAAACAACGCATGGCAGAGGTTAGAAACAAAGGAAATAATTTCGCTGTGGCTCAGCATCATATTAACAACCCTTGCCATGTGTCCGAGTGGTAAAACATAAAAGATATTAAGTAAAGATCCTAATAGATTAAAATTAAAAACAAAAGTAGCTTTACTAATTACAAAAATTCAATAGCAAAGTTTTAAGCAATAAACAAGAAATTGCGAAAGTCAGTAGATTTCTTGATATTTCTTTACTGTAATTAACAATTTGTATTTGATTTACAATTATATTATTTCAACAATGTATATTAAAATTATCATTAGCACAATATTTTAAGGAAATTTTTATCAAGAAATCTGAACATATGCATCAATTGTACGAAACATAGAAAACGTTGATATATAAAAATATTAGTATACCAATGGATTAAATCTTTTATCCTACATACTTCTGTAGTTATTTATGCATATCTTTGTAATTTCGCATACAGATACTCTTCATCAAACTCGTCAAAGTCTTTCTAGTTCCCGTGAACTAAGCATCAAAATATGAAATGTCTTTTACTGTAACTCCGATTATTGACAATGATCCTTTTAACAAAAGTTAAATTGGCTGAGAATTTTCTAGTGTTAAGATAATTCAATAAAATTTAAGTTACCAAATACATTTTTCCAAAAGAAAGTCAAAAAGTTTTGTTCTCAATCTTGTCTTTTCAGTGAATAGATCCAATTTCCACCAAAATAAGCAGTACCTGACGTTTGAAAGTCTGTAATATATATATATTAGATTTTAATCTTTCTTAGACCAATATTAAATAAGAAACATTTATCCTAGAAAGATTAAAATTTATCTTGATCACAGAGTTTCAGAGAAGTTCGACAGACAAGTCAAATTTTTAATTCGAGTTTAACACTTTTTTTAAAGCTAAAACTCTTTTCTTTACGAAACGTACTGAGGATTGAATTATAAATTCGACTGGACTTACAACATGCTTTGAAAACATCATCGAGTATTTAAAAAATATAATGTTAAGATTGACAAGGAAATAGAAAATTTAACTATACAAGAAAACAAATGAAAAGATTCCTTTTAGTTCATAAACTCTGAAAAATCCCTTCATTTCAGCTTAATTTTAATATATTTTTGATTTTGTGTGATATTACACTTTGTTTCTTTTCTGAAATCTAATTGTTTTCCTTTCTTTTTTTTTTCTTTCACGTGTTCTGAGGTTGCCTCAAAAGTACAAGCAACAAAGATTAGCATCATCTTTTCTTACATAAAACATCCTTTATCTCTTAAGATCTCGGAATCACTTCTACTTCTTTATTACACTTTTTCACTTTATTTCAGAAAGCTGGAGATTCATATGCATTTCGATATAATCTCGTTTTATTTAAAATTGTTAAATAAAAAAGATGTTATTTCCGCATTGGAACAATTTGAAAGCCGTCAGCTGTTTATTTATAGACTTTGTTTTCGAGACTTAGTAATATGAAGACAATCTAAATGCAAAGATGTTCGTCTGTCTTCACCGAGCATGATAAAGGCGTAACCACGTAAAAATATACAGCAAGCGTAAAGTTACTCGATACGAGTAATAAAGTTGGAATAATAGATCATTTTATCTGTACATTTCCAGGATGTTGAACCTGTTTAGGTGTCGGTTGAATTTGCGTAATAGTTTTTGATCTTGGTGATGTCTTATACCGAGGTTTTGATGCGGGGGTAACAAAAGTGCATCAGTAACTCTTTACACATGTTGTTTCTATTTACCTAACTGAAATGATAACTCAGGTAATCGAAAGTAAGCTTCAGGTGTAAGGGACTGGATGCTGCCTGGAGGAGGAGGAGAGGATCGGGGATTTTTCTACCTTGAATTCTCCTCAAGACTGGTCTTAGGGCCCATCCAGCCCTTTGAAGAATGGGTACATAGACCTGTACTGGGATACATTAACTTTTAATTTAAGCTTTCTATATATTAGAAACTTAAAATAAACAAAATATAAGTTCCTCAAATACCTCCGAACTCCAGTGATTCAAAACGTTTTGAAAAGCTACACTTCTATTGTTATAATTTAAATTGATCTTGATTTAAAATTAGCAAAAAGCCGGGATTTGAGTAGACTCGCGTACTGTTAAAAATAATAATAAATATAATAATAATATAAACGTAATAAATACATATACATGTTAAGATTGAAGGCATTTAAAAGTGACTAATACTATGAACCTGCAGGATTATTACAAATTGTTTCGGTTTAAGAACTAACGGCGTTATTCTAATGGCATTTTCTAAGTTTAAAAACAATAATTCTTATAAAAATTCACAGTTTTAAGTATTGAAAATATGATGGTGCACTTCTACTTGGATTTCTACATAGGTATACAAACAGCCAGTTCATCCAGTGAGTGTATGATGAGGCATTTTACAGTTACTATTTCTACGACGCTGTAGGGTTATTAGAAATTACAAATTATTTCGGTTTCAGAACTAATGGGTGTGTTTGTTATGGCCTTGGTTATGGCTTTTTCCAAATTTATAATTCTTTTAAAATTTGCAGTTTTAAGTGTTGAAAATATGATATTGCACTTCTACATGGATTTCTACGTGGGCATGCAAAATTTCATATTTCTAGCTCCTGTAGATTTTGAATAAAACGGTTCACAAAATGTGATCTAGTTGGGAATGCAACTATTGCAATTTGTATGAATTCTGAAAATTTATACTTTGCAAAGCCTCTTGCAAGTATAATCGTTTTTTCTTCTAACGAACACAATTTCAAAACTACTCGAAAGAAATACTGACCTTTTAAAGAAAACTTATATACAGTACTTTATTGAATATTTTATTTTTATTTTATTTTATTTTACTTTATTTTTATTAACTGTATCAGAAAATCAATTTCGATTTTAAAGTTTATTTAACCCAAATAAAACTTCGTTCTAACCCAAATATTTCTGAAAATAAATTGAAAATGAAAGTAAAAAGGAAATAAAATAAAAAAAGAAAATTGTCTTTTCGTTCACTATCGTTCC
The DNA here is from genome assembly GCA_023159025.1 of Thereuonema tuberculata. NCBI lineage: Eukaryota > Metazoa > Arthropoda > Chilopoda > Scutigeromorpha > Scutigeridae > Thereuonema > Thereuonema tuberculata. The sequence continues at coordinate 334,951,690 of JAFIDM010009631.1, forward strand.
ATGTTCTACAATAACCTTCTTATTTAAAAATAATAAATCGAAGATTTAAAATTACTAAAAGACTGTTCTCAGTTAATTATATTTTATAATTATCTTAAATATTATTTTTAATCTTAATACTTATTCAGTGAAAAGATGATTTCAACATCTGTTGCTTTTTTGCATCATTTTTAAATAAAATATATACAATATTTACTTAATGAAAATATTACTATCTTTAAACTTTTATGATTTTTATAGTGAAAGTTAAATAATGAATTTTAATGCTGCTTTTAGTTTTGATACTGTTCAAACATTATCTATGTGTTTGCTTTGCAGTTCAATGTTATACATGTTAATATTGTAATGCACAGTAAAATTTCTATTTAATGGGCTAAGTGTTCTACTTTTTTTTTCAGTTTATCCATCCCTAACCAATGCTTAAAAATTTCCATAGAAATTTTTTTTTGATTAACATTATTAACTCTGTTTTTCTTAGCTTTTCCCATAATTTTGATTGATTTTGATGATATTTATCAAACATCATTGAAGAAAATTTAAGTTCCTATTGAAACACATCTTTAACTATTTAGATACATTCCATAAATTTTACAGCCTTTTGCAAACCAAAAAAAAAAATGAATCAAAGAATTTTTTTATAACAAACATTTAATTTCGCCATAATATTGCCGAAATTATTATTAGTTTATTTTCTTCCTTCCTCTCCCTCGATTCGCCAGTTTTGTAGGGGAAGTAAGGGTAATTTAAGTTAGATAAACTTGACTACAAACATAAAAGTGCTTATTTTAATCATTGTATTTAACATTTCCGGAAGGTACCGTTTGTCTATTTGTAGTGATAACAACATTATTTAATTGTTTGCTTAATTAAAGGGAAGATCTTTACTTAACTTGAAAGATTTATTTGCTTCCTTGTAATACAAATGTATTGTTGACTTCGTTTTTTGTTATTAGTGACCCACATTTTTATTGTCAATACTTTATGTTGTCATATTTTATGTGTGCCTTCTCTCAGAATAAGGCAACATAACTTTACTCAGTTCTCCCAGTCTTTTATTTATACAAGCACTCCTACCTTTTCTGTACTTAGTAGAAAACAAAATTATTCTTATTCTATTAAATTTAATCCATTTCCTTTCACGATTAAATCAATACACCATTATGTTATTTAAAAATTAGGAGTATTTATTTAAATATAGTGAGCTACTAAATTAACTTTTTTTTCTCTTCCACTATGTCAACTATTTCAAGATGTTTATTTATTCTTTTTTGTTTTTTGTTTTTAAAAAAAAAGAAAAAAAAAAACAACAACAATAAACTTTTTTCTTCATCTTCATGAACAATTGTCTTCTAAACATTTACAAAAGAAATCAAGATTTATGGAAAAAACTAATTTTTATGATTTAGATGTAAAAAATATATTTATTCAATATTTTAATAACCAACGCAATTTCTGTGCATTTAACATAAATATTATTTGAAACGAATCAGTCGAATATCAAAAGAAAAAAAAATCTTAGTAATTTTGTTACAATTTCTATTTGATCTTCATTCTTTAATACTATAAATTTTGTAGTAATTATTTTCTGATATTTTAAATTATTTCATATCTGATCCATGTTAATCAAATGTTAATATTGTTCACCAACACGTTTACGCTTAAAAAGTTTAAATATAATTAACATTAAAATTAACTGAAACAGAATACATCAACAGAACATTAACAAAATAAACAGAAGATTGTTCAGTTGTTTCAGACAATCCAAGATAACAAAGCTAATAAATGCCTCCACACAGTGGCGTATGTAGAATACATTTTCGGGGGGGGGGGCTAAG
>JAFIDM010009631.1:334953924-334987181 GCA_023159025.1 Thereuonema tuberculata
TATATACGCCCCTGCCTCCACATAAATGTCTTGCAAATTCACATTTAAAAAAATAAAATCACATTTAAAGATTTGGTTGTTAAAACTTAAGAAATCGGATTTTGCTTACTTTCGTTCTTTTTTTTTCTTTTTGAGAAGAATTTACTTTGAATATTGATTTCAATCTTTTACTGAAACAATTTGTTGAGAAAGCTAAAAAATGATATAAAACACACTTGAAATTAGCCCAACTATTTATTCAACACGTGTCGCCAAATTGAATAAGTTATTTACATCAATTAATAAAAAATAAAATAAAAATGCCAAGGAATTGAAAAGATTAGCTTAATTTAAATTTGTTTTAGTAAAATAAAATTTCATGAAGATCAAAACTACTTTTACTTTATTTAATTATAATTTTTTAACAAGGAAAAAAAATAGATTTTGCTGTAATGACACCTTATCTTTGGTATTTTTAACACATAATAAACATACATTTTATATTATCCTCATCATTCTCAATATTTAAATAAGTATTTGTTTAATTGAAGTGCATGAAGTTTTAGTTTCCGTTTATAACGCAACGGTTTTCTAAAAAAAAAAAACAAAAAAAAAACAAACAAACAAACAACAAAAGAGAAAAAAATTAAACTTAACTCTTAACCTAACTAAAAATTACTTCTCTGCCTAACGTCCTTTCTTTACAGGGAAGTTACTCTTGTGCGGGAAATTGGATAAGAAGGATTATTCAAAATCAAATCAGAAAAATTATCTCCGTAATTTTTCCTTAAATGTAGACGAATTTTGGCAATATGTATGCGAGTAAAATTTAAATAAATTTCGCATAATTTATTCTTATCTGTAATAAATAAATTAAATAAATAAAAAAAAAGCAAGTTACGGAGGATATATGTATTCTTTTAACAATCTGATATCAATAAATTATGAATAGTCAATATAATAATTTTAAGTATCCACTAGCAGTAAATTCTATTAAAAAAACTACTGCAAAGTAGGAGCTCTGCGAAAAAAAGGTATTTTACAAAACTTTTTCAAAAGTACAGTATGTTATTTGTCATCCAATATTAATGAAATTTGGGATTGGGCTGTATTTTTTTTTGGTTACCCAAATTTTATTATATATCAGTTTAATTGAAATGTAGTTGTTTAATGTCTCCCAAAAAGCATAACTTTTAAAATTAAAATTCTCTTTTTGATTACTTTAAGAAATAAATAAGAAACGAATTTAATAGGCCCAATAAACTAAACTTTCTAAAAAAAGCTGATTTTAATCGTAAAGACTAATTGTGGGACGAATGCTACCGACAGCAGATGACACATACTAGATGAGATTCTTTTATATCGTAATGCAGGTAGTCGAAAATATGATAAGAATGAAAAGACGCCTAAATTACTTTGAGTTTATCGAAGAATGCCTTTACCACAAGAGGTTTAGATTGGTTGCCAAGAATACTTACTCAAACGCTAGCCAAACCACATTACCCTTCATGTACACTGCACATTGAGTGACCATTTCCTCCGCATCCTATAATTTCGAATTGACGCAATCGGCTTTCCACTTTTCCTCATATTTGAGAATATGTCCGAGCTCTGTAGTTGATGAAGTCAACCAAATTTGATTAGGTAATTGCTACTTGAACGTTAAGATTCGGCAAGGCCTACTTTGTCAAAGCCTACTTTACCACAAGGGTTATTTACCTGAAGAAGCAACAAACTATTTAAAATAGACAAAGAATTTCGCTACGTCTATGAATATAACATGATAGTAAGATAGCGGGACTTTATTTGGTAATTTTTCGTTTGCGTATATTCCTAGCAGCTCTTCATTATAAATAATTACTTCACTCTCAATAAGAAGAGCAAAAACAATCAATTTCTAATCAATTTAAGTGATAGTTTTTTTGTTTTTTTCCTAAGGAATTATACGTATGATTTCAACATTATAATTCAAAACTCCTTTTTGATTACTTTTAGAAACAATAAAATTACAAATATTTTTCCAACAGCATTATTAGATTTTCAGAAAATATAATGTTATTGTTTCAAACTTGCTGAAACGTGTTACGAGGGTTCTTACTAAGGATCTGGTAAATCCTAGGTCTGAAGAATGTACGGTTCTTTAAAGAAGTTCTTACATTATTTACAAGGTTGAAATTCCAGAATCCATTTATCAGCTTTGCTGAAAAACGCTGAACATAGTTTATCCCTAAAAGAATTTATTATCACTTCAAAGGAATTTACGTTGAACTTTTTCGTAATCTGTTGAAATTTTAATTTAAAGACTTCAATATTTTAACAGCGTTAATAACTGAACTAAAAGTGGATATTTAATATTCAAATATAGAAATAAAACATAGAACGAGTTTGCTAAAAAGAAGGCAATCACAGGTTTGAAAATAAAAAATAAACATTGTCCCTCACGGTGGAAACATCAACAAGACAATAATAATGGATTAGCAACAAACAAAACAAAAATGTGCAATTTATGTTTTGGGGGCGTAATGTTAGTATTCATTATTATGTTTAGTTGTTTTTATTTTGTTGTTTTGTTTTGAAAGCACTTCGATTTCCATCTTACATTTTCTCTTTCTATTGTAAGCTTGTGAATTTTGAAATACTTCCCTGCCTTAGGAGAGATCAACGAACTCGAAACAGCCGTGTATGAACATAATATAACTCATGTGCTGCTATTTGTGAACAAAAATAAAAAAGAAAGGTACGAAAAATTTTTAAAAATCCTTATTATTATTATTATAAATTTTCAGCCATTTAGCCATTATCTTGGAACACTTAGACGTTCTTTTCAGTTTTGAATAGTTTTCTGAGTGTAGAATGCTGAAGTGGTCACCGTATTTCATTAGATATTCACAAAGTTTAAAAAGCCCGAAGTATCTGTGAATTTACAAGTAATAACTAAAACACTGAAATTAATTTTTTGATAAAATTACCATACACGTGAAAAAAGAAAATCGAAATGTCTTTATTGACATTAAATCTGATATTAAAAAAATATTGAATTATGGAAAATATTCAATTATGGAAAGAAATGATTATCATTCACTGTAAGCTGAAATTATCAAAATTAAAATATTAGTTTGAAGTCTTTAGTTAGCACTAAAACAAAATGAAGTGGAATAGGCAGACGAGAAACACACAAGAAAATAGTGATGTTGAACTACAGCAGCGCCACGGTGGCCACATTCATAAACTGAACGGAAAGATACAAAACTGTTCTGCGTCAAGAAATAATTGTTTCATCTCAATTACAAAATTGAAATAATTAGCTCTCGGATCAACTTCAGATAACACCTTGCCTCTAAAACAAATACGTTTTTGATTGCAGAAATTTCAATAAGAAAGACTGGAAATATGGAATTTTTTTTTTTAATTTTTTCTGTTTTTCAGATTTAACATTTTTAAAATTTATGATATTTCTATGTTGTAATTAACTGCAGGTCTTCAAGAAAAATTTAAAAATATATATTTTTAGTTTTGAGCAGACAGCAAACCAACGAAAACTTCTATTCTGAAATTAGACACACATGGGAACTAATAGTTTAATCAAAATTAATTTTTTTTTTAAAAAGTTCCTCAGAAGATGAGATTTCTGAGTGCGATTAATAAAATCAAAATGCTGGAGACAAATTAATATTCATTTTAATAATCCTCTCTTTTATTAATATCAAATTTCCTCAATTATCCAGATTTCCATCATGGAATTCATTTTTTCATTTAAAATCTGGCCTAAACAAAATGGATTGTCGTCTAATGAATTACAAAGCTTCAGGTCTAATAAAACTTTTCAAATGATGTTCTATTCGCTTTACTATTTAGAAGTATTTTTTTTCTTACTCGTAGATATCATCCGTGATTCAAAATTTTCTAATATTCTTAATAAAATCCATAAAATGAATGAAACCAAAATCCTTCATTATAATTTGTGAAGTCTGGGAGTCTTTTTATAGATTTTGAAAAATAATTTATACCAGATATATGATCAGGCATTCAGGGCGAAGGATCAATTCTGAGGAGGGCATGGGGGAGGGGAGGATGCTCCTATTTTAAGTTGAATCATTAACAGCATCGTAACAAATTTCAAGAAAATCTGTCCAGACGTTTTAGCATTAAGAGCGTACAAACCGACAGAGAAACAGAAGGAAAATGTAGAATGCGAAAGAGTAATAAGACTTCGCATACTTCATGTATTTAGGCAATTAACGACCGATTTACTCTTGTTTTACTGGAATTAAATTCAATCTTTTCATTAACAAAGATTGTTAATATCTGTATTTATATGTCTAAATTAAGTAGAATAAGTTTTACTCTGTTGTTGATTAATTTCTCTTACGTCCATAGGAAATATATTTGTAGAGTCTTTATAGGCCTTAATTTTCACATAGGAAGCAAAACTTATTTTGGAAATTATTATCGACATAACATCTGGAAAATTGACTTTTTATGAAATAATTAAACGACAACAATTTTCTCTAATTGGCTAATGTCTGTAATAAATTTGGTAGTACAGGATGTCCTTCCTGACTTCGTCCCACAAAAACATTCCTTCGATATTACATCATGATTCAAATGGATGCTACTCGTTCCATAGCATCGTATGATTCTTATTTAGTCACTTTTAGACTGTTATTTTGGTCGAAAGAAATTAAATCGTCGTCTCAATAGTTAGATGAGATGGAAGCAGCAGAGGAGATTAGAAGAAAACGGTATAGAAAGAATGGAGATCCACGAAGATCACATACTTCATTCAAAAAGAGTACACTTATTTCTTTGTCTCTATATATAACTTAATACTTCTATGTATAATTAAAAGTACATATAATGTATATAGAAAATTGTACACGTAAGCATGTTTTAAAACATTTTATATAGAGTAAAATCATCTTTAAATAATGATAAACGAGGTTAATTAACTCTGTATTAATTCGAATTTTCTGTCTAGAAGTATCTTTAAAGATTAAATTTGCTGTGTTTGTAGCGTTTAATTCATCGAGATTTTTTTCCGATCTGTTTTATTTTATTTATTTATTCACATTTTCTTCATTTTCCAAATGTAAATGTAGTGAGAAAGATCACAATAAAGAAAATGTCAGAACATAATTTCCAAAATTTATTTTGGAGTAACTTTTTCAGTCTTCATTTTTGGTAATTAATATAACATTATCTTAAAAACCTTATGAGTTTTTTTTCTTTCTTTTTTTTTTTTTTTTTTAGAAAATGATTTGCTTTTACAATAGTTGAAGTCATTTAAAAGTTAAAGATAATTTTGAGAAGTTGCAAATGCAAACCTTACTTATATTATTAGTAATATATATGTAATATAAATAAATGAATAGTTACATAAACATCGATCGTGTTAAAATAAACAAGAACAAATCCAAAAATTAACTGTCTGTTTATAAAAAATATAAAATATATCAGAAATCAAAATTTACGAAACAGTGTTTTAGTTTTTTTTTTTGTTTGTTTTTGTAGATTTTTTTACATAAAAAATAGAACAAAATGTAATATGTTTTTAACTTTGGAATACGAAGTTATCATTCTAATATGAATTGATTCAAATCTTCCATTTTTAACATCTTTCCTATTCATACGGGAAAATCTGTATGAATAGTAAATCTTCGCCTGTATTACGACATTAAAGAAAATTTTAGATCATAATTTCCGCAATTTATTTTGGAGAAACTTTTCAGTTTTCATTTCTGGTAATTTGACTCTTAATACAAAATTATCTAAAAAACATTGAGAGTTTTTAAAATCTAGAACAAAATGAATAAAATAGAACTAGCATAAAAAGAAAGTCAAAAGCGTCTGAGAAAACATTAGATTTGCTATTATACAAGGAAACATTGAAGACTAAGATTAATATAGCGAAAGAAAAAATTCTAATTACGTCTAGAAGTAATACAGTTTTTTGAAGACTAAAGATCACAAGGACTAATTCCATTGCTTTATTATTTAAAACACTTGATTCAATGTATTTTGTAAATGTCCTAAATTGAGGTAAGTGAGTGGCATTATCTTGCAACTCGAGTAAAAAAAAAAAAAAGAAAGTCATTCTATCAATTAGAAGTTATTTTTTCATTCAAAATTAAATCTGCTTCATAATTATGATGGTTTATTAAATAGTAAAAGAATCCTCAATAGTAAATCCATAACATCTTTCCTGTCCAAAAGTAGACGGCAAATCAATATAATCTTAGTTTAGACAAGGAAGTTTCTTCATTAAAAGACAAATAATGAGGATTGGATTACTGGGCTTTAATTGGGATTTTTGAAATTGTGAACAAAGTAACTTGAGTGATGTAATTTCATAACAATCAATTGAGTAGAATTTAACTGTGTCCATTTACTTCTCATTAGATCATATCTGCTCTAATTAGTTCCAATCCCATTAATAATTCATTTCCAATTTTCGTGTTGTAATTAGTTCTTAATTTTCAGCTGTGTTCAAACTAATGAATCCGTATTAGTTTTAGGATTAACATTTCTTCGCATTTTCCAAACCGAAAAAGACACGAAAGAAAAAAAAAAGTATCTGACACATTTCAAATGACAACTTACGGATTTTGATTGATGGAGGACGACCGTGAGTCAAAAGTAGCTGTATTTTATCGTTTTGTTAAGTAAATGCTTATTTAGAAAAGAATAATAATCTTTCTTAGTAAGAATGTATCTCGAAAAGTGTTTTAAGTGTCAATGTACTAATTACGTACATGTTTATCGAACTTTTAATCAATTGTTACAAGTTTGGCAGAATGGATCTATTCTAAGAATGGATCTTAGATAACTTCCGTAAATTTTAGGCTTTTCAGCTAAAATTAAGCTTGACTTCGGATGACTGAATCTCAAACTTTATTAAAATACTGTATTATTAACAAATGTTTTTCACAAATCTCAAGGTGATTGACCTTTGGGAAATACACTTAATGCGGTGGATGCGCGACAGAGATATTTAATGTTTTTCTTTCTCTTGATTTCTTCGTATTTAACTTTGTGGTGAGTAGCTCAAGATTCCTATTTATGTGAAACGTGCGACTAGAAAAACTATACAGACCTTAGCATGTAACCCATTTCGAAAACAAGACTGTTTCAACAATTACTCCCTCTTTTATTAGGAGGGTACAGAGACAAGTATCTAACCACGAACAACATTCTTAATATCCTTCATGGTTTTAATTCACTAAATACTACATTCTAGTTCCATGATATCGTTAATAAGCGAATATTATTTCAACTATACTGACTTAAATTACCGAATGTCAGAATTGTGTGTTAAGAGGGCGATACCAATAGCTTTTTAATCTGAATATGGGTATATTTGTATTGTGAAATATTAACAGGGCTTTTCGTTGTCTAAAAGCATGTAGTGCTTTTAATCTTTCTCTGCTAATAACCTGTGTCTGGATTAGCTGTTGAATTTCATACTTTCATTATCATCGTTCGAGATTATCGAGCGATGGAGCGTGCAAACAACATTACGAGTTGCAGTTGGAGCAAAAGATCTCATTAATGGTGTCTGTCTAAAAAAAACATTCAGAAGCTCAAATGAAGTGAAGAAAACATTTAAAGCAAATGTATCTACTTCCTTTAAAAATTATCCATCTTTTCAAAAATTCTGAGAAAAAAAATTGCGTAGGCCGAAAATCGAAAAAGAAAAAACGTTTCATGTGATGTCATATTTTTATTTTCATTTCTTACTACACTATAGATAAGAATAGAATTTACTTTGCACTGTCAAAGTCACACACAAAAAACTAAAATTATTAAAAAATGTATTTAGATGATTACATTGTCAGTTTCCATCAGTTGACATTAACTTCGGTTCCAGTTTCCATCAGTTGACATTAACTTAGGTTCAGCGTAGTCTACTTGGGCAGCAGCAATTTTTTTACTAATTATTTTTAAAAATTGTTTTGTTGTATAACAGGTTTAAAAAGCTAATTCTATTAACGACAAAATATAACAAAACTTAACAATTATTTCAGTCAGGGGCGTATATAATGGGGGGGCCGAGGGGGCCCGGGCCCCTCCCGAAATAATGAAGGTATGTCCTCCCAACGTTTTTTTTTTTTGGTTGAACGGATAGGTTTCCATGGGGTGTCTACTTAAAATTACTTAACCTTACATTAATCTTGGGCCCCCCCCCGAAAATATATTCTATATACGCCACTGATTTCAGTAGTTATATTGTAATTTACTATTTCGTATAAATATTAAGACAAACTAATTAAAGATAAGGAATAACTAAAACAAAATTATATAAATAAATAAAATCTGAATTAACATAAGTAAATAACTAGGCGTTGTATAAAAGTGCTTTGATGGAACCAATATTTGTTTTCATATTAATTGCTTCGCAATAAGTTAAAGTTTGACAATATACGAAGTTGTTGATTCCGTGCATTTATATTAAGCTAATATATTTTTCCTAAATCACAAATATATTCTGGAAAACTAACTTCCACAAAATCAGATAAGAACTGAATCCAGCAGAATTTAACAGATTTAACTTAGAATAATTGAGTCGGTCAATGCAAGAACGTTCCAAGTCCAAAATATGAAAATTCCAGGTCAAAGTTTTTTAGGTGTCTTGAAGCATCAGTGCTGCGATATTATACGGAGCAACAACGTTTTAAGTCCATTGCAACTGCCTTGTTGAGGCTGGCATTACACAACAGTGACAATAATAACATCCCAAGTAACGAATCCAGACAGTTTTTCTTATTTATCTCAAAATAAAGTTACGTGGACTTGGGACGTTCTTTGCATTGACCGACTCAATTGGAAGAACGAATTCTGTGAATAAACGCAAAACTTAAAAAGAGTGAAGTATTGAAGTAATACAGGAGTTAATACAGTAATTTGAAAAGGAAATCTGACATAAAAAAATGGAAACAAAGTAATTATAACAAAATTTCTGATGTAGAAGGAAAGAAATTATTGATGTTGATTACTTGCACTTAGTACTTAGTTGTAACTCAAGCACTGCCTATCTTTGCATACTAGACTGGCTTTTCTTTTCCCTGAAGATTTCGGTGTAACAGGTATAATTCCTTACAAGGTTAGCATTGAAAACTGATAAAAGCAATGCTGGAGGGAAGGCAGATGGGAGCAATAGCGTCATGTCGCTAAGATGTCGGAACTGCGAAATAAGTATTTCAAAGTTGGGGAATTCTGGGATTTGCAAAGTGTTATAAATGCAAAGCGTCGCAAATCGGGGTATACCTGTTTATCACCCATTTTTTTTTAATGAAGGGAATAAAAGTAAAAAACAAATACCATTTAAACAAGTTTAGATATTTAATTACATTTACATTATTGCCACCAAGTATTCATGTTTATATGTTACAGAATGTATATTTAAAATAACAGTCAACATAGCAATTTGTTAGTTAATTATGTAGCAATATATCACTGTAGTTAAGCTGGCACAAAAGAAATGGGTAAATAATGTTAATTGCGATTTTTTTTTCCAAAAACAAGAAAACTAGCAGTAAACTACAGCAAATGCTTAAAAAGATACTCAATCTGATAAAAAAAGAATCTACTTGAACTGTAAATTAAAAAGAATTGCTAGTACAGAAATAGTTAAGTGCATATGATTTGCTTCAGGATTTATCAAGAACTACATAATATTGGCTATTAGCCCATCTTATATGGTTCAGTTGTATGGTTACCTAATAAAAATTATTCTTTATATAATCAATTGAAGTATTTTTTTCTTCATTACTAACTAGGGTCGTTCTAAAGACATAAATCATGAATTTTATGAAACTATTCATTCAGCAAAATAGAAAAGAAAAAATCAACTCCATTTATAAAAGAAATGTAAAAAGCACTTATATTACAAAATTTAAATGCATTATAAAATATTATATTTACACAATCCAACATTTTGTGAAGTCATTTGTCACTAACAAAAGAAAAATTTTAATTTGCAATTGTTCAGTTTTTATAATATAGTTTACTTTTACAGCACGAATTTTGCGTTATTTCATTATGGGATAAGAAAAAAAAATCTGCTTTAAGAAGGAGAAAAAAGTACCTTAAAAGGTTCCGCTTAAAAAGTAATGAGACTAGATAAATTGTAGTGATCTCTTTGGTACCCCAAGTTTAGTTCAGTGACAAATAAGCGACTACTTTCATATTAAAAATTCTCAATTATAATTCATTTTAAGTATTTACCCATTTTATTAATTATTAAAAATATTATTAAATTTAAAAAAATATTATTGTTCTTAAGATTGCGTACTACTAATTATTAAAATAAGAGCCTATGAGAATTTTTGTTAAACTGATAAATGTAAAAATATCCTGGAGCAGTCAATTTAAACAATCACATACGTACAATGAAGAAAAGGTCGAAAAATTAATTAGTTTTAACTGTCATATACATAATCTTTCAAAGAAAACTTTATTCTTAACTCCTTACACTTATTATTTAATTTTTAGCCGTTCATAATTTTTTTACACTTAATTCTTTAATAGAATAAAAAAGCTGTATTTATTTCATTTTAGTGGTAAAACAAAACAAAACATATATTCTAAATCATTTGTATTCTCAAAATTAAGGATTAGAAAACATTTCTATATTTGTGATTTCATTATTCAAACATTTATTGCTACTCTGTGACCTTCCTGCAAGAAACTTATTTATTTTCGCTTATGAATTACTTAAACTTAATTTAAAATTTCTTGTACAAAAGTAAATTGCACGAAAACTTTACACTCTAAGCTTGAGTGTAAGTAAATAAATTCTATAATTGTAAGGAGATTGAAATTTTATAAGTGTTAGACTCCTTAAAAGAGTGTAATTCGGTTGATTTAACCTACGGAGATCTACAGTGTCCATAGGAGCACTGGAAGCTTCATGACAAGGTATTGAGATGAGGTCAAACCAATGCTCATCCTCCTGCATTCACAGGCTGGATGGATCTTAGGACCTATTTGGAGGAGAATTCATTTGGATTCCCCAATCTCAGCCGTTGATGAAACCTGGTTCTCCATCCCATTTAAGTACCCTTAAAAGGAAATTATGATTTATTAATCGACTCAGATAAAAAGAACCATTACAAATGTTTATAATATAGCTTATCAGCCCAATTAACATATTTAAGTTGAAAAGCATTTTCATAATAGGAGATGAATCTATACCCATTACCATAATATTATGATGCTATGTTTTCTTTATCATCATATGAAACAACATGAAATTGCTAAAAAACGTTTTAGTTATAATTCAAGCAGTTTTTAATAGACGTATTCGAAATAATTCAGCTGTTTCAACCCAATTTTTATCCTGTGAAGAAGTTTTGTAAATGCAGTCAATATAAATTCCTATGAAATAGAGGATGAAAGTTTCAAGTAGAAGACTGATGGACATAACGAAGATATAAATTATTTCTTAAAAGCGAACATCCTAACAATGCTGATGGTTTGAAATGGTGCTCTAATTCTAGTATAACATCGTGTTCATCCGTGATCCCACATGACTTAAGCAACTGTCACGGTCTTTTCACAGGCAGAAGCACAATGCATGGTAGCGCACGAACATGTAACGTGGAAACGCACAATTTATAACTCGGAATGTAAGTCTGTCATTATCGTTGCAGGAAATTTTCAGCATTTATGGAAGTCTTCGGATAAATCAATTACCAGCTGGTTCAGACAATTGAACGAGCCGAGAAGAGTTGGGCAACATAACCCTGCCACTTCACGAGGTAATGCCAAAGAATAAGATAGTTCTCTGTAAAATCCGAAAATCAATTTTTCGTTAAAAATTTCTAACAGTATTTTTCAGAAATCGTTAAAAAAAAAATTATGATTTTAAATGGATCTTTATCTCAGGTTCAACAATAGTCTTAAATTGATTTTCTAGCTTCTCTTAAGAAACTGAAGCGTTCCATTTAATTCCAGAGTTTCTTTTTTTTAATATAAGAGACTTCATTTTCGTGTTGATGAAAAGATAAATCAACCCAATTAGAGGATTTCGATTAGAATTGCCTGGAGATCAGAAAATCCACATGTGTTATGGAACAAGTGTAAGATGGCCCCAAGGAAATTGTGTTTAGGTATTCGTGCGTGATCTGATGATTGGATCACTTTCCTTCATCCAGACATTATTAAAATTGGAAGAATATCTAGATTTGCATTTTCTTCAGATGTGGGGTGTTATTTTCAGACAGTATTGAAATCACAGAACTACAGAAATGGAAGATCGAATTTTCCAGACATCAAGGTTAGTTTTGATTTATTTTACAATTACGTATTCTATTTACAAACGAAAATTTATAAAAATTTATCAATTGAAACGTAGATTAGTAAAATCATTCAATAGGTCTTACTTCCTATCTTAATTATATTATTAGCTTTTTTTTAATAACTGTTTAACTTTTTTTAATATAGATATTATTTTCTACTTGAAAGTAGAGGCTATAATCACTTGTAAAAAATTATATATTTATGTCAATTTATTATTGTTTTTAAATAAATTATTTATATGTCCAAATTATTCTTATACAAAATGTTTTTTTTTAATTTATTATGATTTTACCTGTTGTCAAATTATTGTAATCTCTAATTTCTAAATCAGGAAAAGAAGAATTTTTTTAGTTATAATTGAATTATCGGAAACTATCCAAAAACAAAAGTTATCGAAACGACTGAATAAAAACTTAATTTAGGATTACACTTCGTAACGAACCTTATGTGTGTTAGATTCAAAGCTCTAAGTTTGGTAAAACCTAGGAATTAGGCAACCGACAGCGACTGTGTTGGTAAAAGCGTGAAAATCAACAGTGTAGCTTCAAGGTTTACTATCAATTTTGGTTAATTGGTTAGTTACGTTATGTTAGGTTAGGTTAGTTAGATTACATTTCATAAGATCAAACCTCAGATTAACTGGTGAAAAGGTGGTTTTTCAGCTTTTACCAACACTGTTTGGTAAAACCTAGATTCAACAGGATAAATTTATTAAATTTCGAGCTTCTACAGTAATATAATAATAATAATAAGAAGAAGAATAAATGTATATGTATTTCAAATGCAATATACATATTTATATTTCGTAACTAATTTTTGGAATTAATTTTTTTTTTAAAGAAAGAAAAAAAAAATGAAATTATTAACAAAATAAAGCGGCAAATTAATTAGAACTAACTTCATATTTCAGAGTTCCCCGTTTTAAAAATAGACGTTATTTTCTTTAAATTACATTAGTTAATGAAAGAAAAATAGTCAAATTTTATAGTTAAGTTGTGTTTTCATTTTTTTCAAGAGGAAAATGTTGATATAAAATTACTGACGTAAATCTAGTAATTCTGATCTTTTACATAACAACAACAATTTCAAGTCAAATTATATTTTACTGAGTTGTTCTTGTAATTTGAAATCACTTTGGGAGTTTCTTTTCTGCTGTTCTTATTCCTGAGTTAGTCAGTTCCTGAGCTACTTCCTAAGGTGGTCCCTAATCGGAAACGGAGATTCTCCTTATGTTATTCGATTCCATGTTCGGTCTCCAGACGTTGAAGATTGGGTGAGGGTGAATGGAATGGTGGCTAAGATGAAACCCAAGGGGCATTCTACAATTTGTGGCCCTGCACTTGAGAGATTTTGCTGTCATTGCAGATTGAAAGGAGGTTGGCACTTGGG
Organism: Thereuonema tuberculata; assembly: GCA_023159025.1. Lineage (NCBI taxonomy): Eukaryota > Metazoa > Arthropoda > Chilopoda > Scutigeromorpha > Scutigeridae > Thereuonema > Thereuonema tuberculata. The sequence goes on from JAFIDM010009631.1 coordinate 334,967,593, forward strand.
TCGCAAGAAATCACTCAAACCGACCCTAGGCATAATTCCGAAAATGATTTTTTTTTCCAAAGAAAGGGAAATAATAAAGATTAACTTTATGATACTTCCTTCAATTTAAGGCAAAAGTTCAAAGCTCTGCAGTTTGAAATGCTTTCTGAATAACAGGCACCGAACTGTATTCATTTAAAGAAGGCTAAAAGTCAATCTAATTTACGATATTTTTCAAGATTTATGGCCCATTTGAGAACATTGCAAATGAATAGCTACAGAAAAAGAGGAAAACAATTTGCTTTTTTTTATTTGATTTTTTTTGTACTCTGGATGAGAGAAATGCATTTTTTTACTATGCAACATCTGCGATTCAAAGCATTTAAACCAAATGAATTTCATATTGATTCCTAGCTTACGAAAATAGCTAAATTGAAAGAGATTTAACGTGTACTGCAAGACAGGAATTACATTGCAATACCATAGTTATATATTTATTTTAATAGGCTATCACAGATTTTAGTCGTTTTAGTAAAACTTCCTCAAAAAAATATTTTTTTCTTTTTATTAATTTCTGATACAAAACTAACAAAAAGAAAACCCAGCATACAAAAAATCTACCAATAATCACAATACAGTAAAACCTCGTTTTAAGGGACTGTAGAGGGGAAAAAAAAGGGGGGGGGGGGGGCAGACAGCTATCTATAAAAGCCGATAGTTCGTAAAATAGAGGTGAACTTTAGAAAGTGCCAATTTACATGTATTATTTTTAAATACTTCTGTCAAAATACTGTTTATAGTTTATTGTTGTGTAACATTTATTATTTACTTATAAATATTTACTCAATTCAAATTAGAAGGAAGTAATGCACAGCAAAACACGTTTACAAACATTAACTTTATTTAATGATGACTGACTTATTTTTTATCTTTAACGCTGAAAACAAACATTACAGTATTTTAAAATGAAAAAACTCTTTACTACTAATCTGTTAAATGTGAAGTATGTAAAATCGAAGACCTTAAAGTAAAGTTTTATTGTAGTAAATGTTACTGAATATTGCGGTTTGCTTTTCAGTTTTAATGACCAATGGAAACCTTTTTTCCCTTCTTATAATAACTTTCATTAATAAGTTAAACTTAAATTTCAAGATGGCTGCCGACAATGATATTTTTTTTCTAATACTTCAATTATTCTAAGAGTCCTTCCTTTACTTCTGTTATTCCTCACATTTTGTAATAAGTATTGTATTAATTTGTATCTCGAAATGCAAATATGGATCATTTTTGATTTATCTGCCTCCATTCTTTTAAAATAACCAACGGTGTCCTTCAAATGCTCTTTAATTATATCCAGGATTCCAAAAGACATCATTCCAATAACTACACTTAACAGGCCTCTACTTAAAAACATTAGAATTAAATCACAACAAGAATTAATTTTAATGATTAGAATTGTATATGTAAGGATCAGATTAATATGTAAGGATTAGATTAATGCACTTTAGAAGTTTAAGCTATTAAGTCAATATGATTGACTGAAAACAGCTAAGAAACTCGAAACAGCTGTTCGAGTTGTTCCATTCAACTAGCAAATCAATAATTCATTAACAAAAAAAAAAAAAAAAAGATGCAGAAGTTCACATTTTCTTTTCACAAATACAAAAGAAAAGTAAGAAATCGCACTTTAAGTAAACTAACTTGAGTTTTTCATGCTCAAACAATAGCCAAAAACAACCACAACTAAGCTTAGGCTTAATTCATAAGTGAAAATAAATATTACCTAAGTCTTCTGAAACAGCTCAGTGATGATTGAGAATAGGCGGTTCATTTTCATGAAGCGTAGCCTATGGGTACTTTTAATATTCCTATTTTCACTTATGCAATCGCGCTTCGTTTTAATTGGCTTAAACTAATCTTGAAAGTAATTTAATTAGAGGCTGTGTTTGAATATAAATGCTTCCATCAAAAGTAACAAAAACAGAGTCCGCATCTATTTCACTCTAATTTGCTTTCGAATGTAAATATATCCAAGTCAAACGAAATAATACCAGAATATCAAGATTGTTTTTTTTAAGAATACTGGTAGCAATATAGCTTGTGCATATTTCTCTTTTGTGTTTTCTCTATTAAGAGTGTTAGGGGCAGGGGAAGAGCAATCTTATTTGCTTTGTGCTAAAAAAAGGTTTTGTAAATACGGAATAAGAGAGTGTTGAAGAAGACAAATGAAATTAAAGAATGATATTTTTATAAATATGATTAACTAAACATGTACAATCTATTTTGAGACTGTAATTCCAAAATTGTTTGATCACAAAACCTATTATGTGGAAAATATACTAATACATATTTTATAAGCTTATTGTCTAATGTGATCCTTTCTGAAAATTTATGGTAATACTGCAGTTTAGCGTTCTAACGCAGAGGCTCCTTTCCAAAAACCAGCTGAGTCTCGATGAAGTCGTGACAAATATCTGTTAGACTACATTTACATCATTTAAGTTGGAGTAGTTAAAAAAATTTCGGTCAAATCTTTAATTAGAAGCAGGTGTCAACCCTCTACAACGGGGTTGTTGGAGAATGTGCTATCTCCCATGAGAAAACAATGGAAAGAAGATTCTGATATATTCGTGCACAAATGTTACTCAAACATATGTATAAAGCATCTTCCTGCCTGGCCAGTGAATAATATATTTTCTTAACCTATTCTTATTCAAACCTTTGATTGAAAGCAAAAATCGGGTCAAAAATCTGATCTACTTGAGGATCCTAAACTGAAGGATTAAAATGTATATACAATGTAACTATACAACAGATCTAATACTGTGACTCTTCAGTTCACATCATTAATGAAACGTACATCGTAACTAAATGATATGCATCATCTTTATTAATGAGATATAATTTTTAAAACAACCTAGTACATTTCAATAAAAATGTATTGGGATATTTGCTTGTTTTCATCAAATAAACATAGTTTACTATTAAAATTACTTTCCGTTGAATGCAAATCTAGCAAACAATAGAAATTAGAATACTTAAATATTAAACTTACTTAGTTTAATTAAAGTTAAATTGATTTTGATTTGAATAATTTTCATTAAATTTTGCGATTAAATGTTAGTTTAAAAATACAATGCTACTTGAGAATTTAAACCGGGCTTGCCGGATGGCAAAAAACAAATTTAAAGTAATTTGATTAGTTTATTGATGTCACTGAAGTGGAGGGATTTCTGGTGCTATTCCGGGAAACTCACTACTTGCTATACGAAAAACTAGAATTTCGTCATTTCCCTAACCAATGTCATTTCATAACTTTGAAAACTTGTGTTATAGGTGATTGGGCAAAGAGCCGAAATTCTTTAGTTCGGATCGAATTCACATATGCCTTATTATTTTCTGTAAATAAAGTAACATATATCAAAGTTTGCAAAAGCAGTACATACAAAAAAGTAGACAAATTTTCCAAAATTTATAAAATTATTACTATATTTCTAATCGCAACTTACAATATATTTATGTTTATTTGTGTAATAATTGTAAGTTAGTAGTTCAAAGAGGTTCTCGAACTTTGAGAATGAACATTGCAAAGGGTATGAAAAATTAATTATAATTTCAAAATAATCTGTTTAAAACAGGATGGTTATTTGTTTAGAAAATTGAAAAAGCTCAATACAATTACCATCACTGCTGTGTAACAAGATAATGAATGGCATTAAAATCTAATTCCTACTAACTTGATAGAACTTAGAAAATGAATGAACCATCAATAGTTCACTCATAAAAACAGAATAAATGAAATTGTTATGAGCCTCCGAGTTTTTTTTCACAATTCCACAGATGTGAGAGGGCTCTAACATAAGGTCAGATCTCTTTTTTCTATTGCTTGTTGTACAACAGAATTTACCAAATGCTGTGCAAATGTTGCTCTTCACAATTGGGAAAATAGGATTTACAAGGTTCAGAGTAAATATCAGTTGGCGCTGCCAGTTTGCAAACGAGATTTTGTGAATAAAGAACAAACAGTATCTGGCTGTTGTGTAAATGAGCTTAGAATCCATCTATTGATCTTCACGGGAATGAAATTATTCTTCAAAGTGCATAAAACCGCTTCCATTATAATGTTCTTTCTTCCTTGCCATTAGACTATGTTACAAAAATTTAAATGCTTTGGATATATCCATCATAAGACTTCACATGTGGTACTTAAGAAATACATCCATAAATTTTATTTTTCCCTTGAGTTCTCTTTCAGACTATTTGTAAATTCACACTTTGATGAATTTTAAGTAACTTCGAGTTCTGCTTCATTGCTGAATTATAATCCCATCTTCAAAATCGTTATGTCTGTATTAACTTATAATTAATTCAATGTTACTCGTATTCATAGTGATCTAACTATACGTAACGTTTGTAAGAGATATGATAAGCAATATAATGTAAGCCGAAACTCTGAAGCAGTAATAGATTTTGATAAAGAACAACAAATTTGTGATACTTTGATGTATTATTTCGAAAAAATATTGTAAACTGATATTACTAATATAAATATTATAAATAAAAGTAAAAAATAATTAGAAAGAAAAAAATTAATAACGATTTTATTTTATATAAAAATATTTAATAAATAAATTATTTAAATACATTGTTATACAATTTATGAAACATTGTGTTGTGATTTTCTCATTCCATATACAAAAATTCCATATATTCGTATTCGATATATCGTACTATAAAGATTTTTTTTTTCTTTTTTTATGAATAAATCATTTCTGAGAACTCAATCTGCGCAAACCACATTGACAATGACAAAAATTAATACAGTTACTTTTAAATAATTTCTTGAGAGGCTGAAAGAATTTACATAGAATTAAAAAAAATAATTATATTTTAAAAGATATGACAAATATACAATTCAATAGTTATTTATAAAAAGCAAATTTGACTGAGACAATGCTGATTAAATTCAACAGCAATTTAATTTCGAGTATTCATGTCTGGTTTTTTTTTTTCAAAAATATAATAATTAAAAGTTTTGAAATAGATACATTGTCAACTACTTCAAAAATTTTAGAAGTAGATAATTCGGAAAGTGGTAACTTCGCTATGATAATTTTTGTTATTTTTAGAAATTACTTTTGATTTAAATTTGTGCTAAAGTTTAAATTAAAGGGACAAAGACCAGTAAAAGAAACATTGACTTTATAAGATGAAGCTTTCGGTTTTGCTTTGATTTTTTGGAATTACCATCATCATAATAATTAAATGCATTACAATTATATAAAAATAAATATTTATAAGCAATGAAAGAATTTGGTCAACTAATTTATTGAATTCGGTAACAGATTTTTTTTTTAATCAAATAAATTATCTTTGCAAGGGAATTGTGATACTAAAGCTTGCACTTTGTAAAAGGAAGTTTTAAACCTTCCAATTCCGAAGAATTAAGCTTCGAACTAACTACGCAGAAGGCGCTGCAATGTCAGCGAGGCCAAGCAGCGGTAAGTGCATTTAAGCAAGTAGGGGTTATCAAGATAATACGACGAAATAAGTGTAGGAAATGTGAGTTTTATCTTGAGGTCAACCATTGCTATCCCTCAGATAAGAAGGAAACTCAAACCACAATTCGTGGCTGTATAGAATAAGTCCTTGGCCTATGGGATACGTCCTTAGGGACCACGTAATGGATTGAAATACTCAGCAGATGAAACCTGTCAGTGGAAATGGATAGAATTAGTCCTTTGCTTCCTTACTTAGATACAATGGCCAAATAAAAGTAAAATAATCGATGTCGAAATATAAAAATAAGTTTCTGATTTCAACAAAGAATACTTAACGTAAATTATTACTTTAATACTATTGGATGCCAAAAGAACAGTCTTAAGTGATTCTTGTTGGATCGTATTCGACTGAAATGGTTTATTTCAGAAGTTAACACGAATCTGAAAGCACGACTTTATTGAGTGTTAAAGTTAAATATTTCTTCGGGGGAAAAAAAAAACATATCGTTTCCAAAGCTCAAAAGATGACTTTCGAAAAAAGTTAGATATTTAAAAGTTGCTTCCAGCTACGGTCACTATTGTAATACGTTTGGTTGCAATAAAAAGTTCATGTAAAAAATTTTTTACGAGTTTTTATTTTTTTTTTCCTTACTTCAAAGGTGCTACATCTTGAAAAGCCTACATCAGCATTCCCGTGATCAGTTTTGCAAAATCAGTGAGTTAAGCATTGAAAATGTAAATCATTGAAAATATGGAAAACAAATTTATTTCTAATAACTCAAAAAGTTACACTCGCTCAATATAATGAATTAGAATTTTAGAAAACTTTTTATTATTGCCCTAATCTTTTTACCGAAGGCAAATTCAATATAAAGAAACTTACAAATTACTGTCAAATTATCAATTTCAATATTACTACTTTTTTATTCTCTGTTATACATTTCTTTTATGACTTTATGAATAAATTAAGAAAAAACAATTTCGTCCAAAGAAATGGAATTTCATCGAAACCTGCTGCACCAGAAGAACACGAAGTCAAATTTCTGGAATAAACAAGATTTAATCAAATTTGCAAAGAACAAACTAAGAGCGGCTTTAAAAATAAAAGAATTCCAAAGACATTCACCTTTCACGAATTAGCAAAGATAAGCAGAATTATTTGACTGAGTTTATTTATATTCCATTCCGTGGCTTTAACTTATATCAAAAATTAAAGACAAGTCATTTTCTAAAAGATTCCAGAAATACAATGTTAAGCAATTGAAACGATGGAACTTAATTCAAAAGAGAATAAAATTATAAACTACCAAGTTAAATTAAGTTTAAGAAATTCCTAAGACTGCTCCAAGAAAATGTATTAGGAGAAATTAAGGAGAAAGTAATAAAATATTAACGTAATTTGATAGATGAAAAAAAAAATTCTTTTTAAGGATGCTATTTTAATAAATATTAATGTTTAATTAAACTCTACGATTTTCTTTGCCCAAATTCATATTTGTCTAAGAGGCTAAATTAGTAAAAATATATTTAACTTGAATGTAGTTTTCAAGTTTAAGTTACGGAGGTTTTCACTTATATTCTGATTTCAAATCGTTTGGAAGTATTTGATTTTCCTTAAAATTTGAACTTCACCACAGAAAAGTATTAAATTAACGATATTATTCATAGATATTACAAAATATAATATGAGTTCCTTTAGGAATAAGGAAGGGTGGGAGAGAATGATTTGCATTTGGCAATTTGGCAAAAGACAGAATTTCTCACTGAAAAACTAGAAATAATGTAGATGGAAGTGTTTAAAAAGAACAAACAAAAATTTGAGTGAATTTTATATTATTTTCCTACAATTAAGCAAAGTTGTAAATTGAGAAATCTTTTAGAAATAAAAAAAAAAGTAATGACAGATCCGTACCTTGACTTTCAAATGACCGCGTTGATCTCTAGAAACCCTGCGGAGTTTGGTTAAAAATCTGATGGATTTCTGGAATTTAGGACCCGCTTAGTTTAGTTTTGCCTTCTATTACAGAAAAACATTTAGGAGAAATCTTTTTTATTAAGGATTTTTCTTCATAAATGAAACAAATTTCGAAAAGTTGTGATTAAACTTAACTCCATTAAAAACTAAATTGTTCTTTCGAAAAACAAAAAAAATATATCAATTTCGGATCTGCTGAGAAAGATGACTATTATATGACTGTCTGTCAAATGTTAGTTCACTAATTAACGCTAACCGATGCCAAATTCAGTAGCAAACCCTTTTATCGAAGAGGTCGGATGAGACTTTGAAACTTCATAAAAACAAAGTAAAAAATTCTGAAGATTTCACTAAAATTGGAGCGTAGTTTAACAACGTTTAATTCTTCTGAAGACAGAATGAATATTTAAAAATACTCTATTAAGTATCCGGCATGGAAATTGATACAAATCACTATCAGATAAACTACACTTCCCGGAACAGAGTAGATAGGTTACAATGTAAAGAAACACTGGGTGTTTCCGTGATAAAACGGAGACGTTGTCCTTAAGTAATTTATTTTGATTGCACTTACCTGCCAGAAGCGTAGAGAGGAAGGCACAGAGCAGAGCAAATCCCATCGCGGAGGGCGATATTAAGCATATTGAACATCCGAGCATAGGAGCAGCGTGTTGTGAGACGGTGGCGGCATCCGTGCACAGCGTAGCCCGACTGGAGCCGATATTGATCCTGAACTTGCAACGGTCCAAGTTCAACTGGCATTGCCTTGCACGGCTCCCGCTGCCTGTGCCCGGGTGGTCACGTGAGCCAAGTGCGGCTGCGCACGGGCGCAGGCATCCCACGAGAGGGATCCGTTTAACCCTTTGCCGCACGCGTCGGCCAGTCTTAAGGACCGCGGCGATCGATGCATCACGTGTTTTCAAATGCGACTGTTTCCTCGTTGTGTATGAAAATGAATTGACTTCCGTGATGGCATGTGACTGCAGCTGGATTCACCGTAAGACACAGACCACGAAATTGCACCCCCCTCTCTCCCGTGAGACTAATTCGACTCATTCCTGATCAGTTAATCGATACGCTATAATTTCCGAGTCGCCGCCTCGGTTCAATTTGGCCAATCGAGTTCGAATTCCTCGTATTGTTTCGAGTCTAACATTTGTGTTCTCCCCCACACCAGCTAAACAAAGCCCTGCTTTTCTGTAAATGGAGAGGGGAGATGGGATGATGATGATGATGTTCTTCATCTCTCTCTTTCGTGCACACCCTGAGAAGTTCCGAGCGCCAAACAGGTGAGCTCGATGTGATCGGCACCATTTACACGCTATACTAACTTTGTGTGGTGGCAAGAAAAGGGATTCAAAACCCTCGTTTACAAACCCAGGATTTAGTATCAACAGAATTTCGACGCCGAGATTGTCATAAAATGGTTCCATGACACAATAGATGGGCCCCTCTTAACTGCAACCCTCACACAAAAGATTATAAATTTACAGGCCTATTTTCTGAGTGTTAAAAACGGTTTATTTTGGCAAATGAACCGTCGAGCAGCAGTTTAAGACATTCTCTGCTCCCTCAAGTCCTTTCTTCAAGCACAAAGGGATTTTAAAAATTTTCTCTTACTCGTTGCCTTATTAAAATTCTTGTCTTCACATCGACTACTTCGACCGAGCCGAGCTTAAACGTCATTAACAACTTTATTAGCCTCGCTATCAGAGTCTCAACTAACGTGTTGCTTTTTATACTCGCCTCGAATCTTGAATACTACACCGCTATAAAAGAGAAAACTTTCTTTTGCTTAAAAAGAATATTTTTATTATACAAGTCTTAGCTGAGAAGATTAGGTCAAGAAAGATAAAAACCTTTTCTTCTATCGTTATTTTTTTAAAAACAAGGAAAAAAAAAAAGAAGTGGGAGGATTGATAATTAAATCACACAATGTCTGAACGAAGAAGTTTTACTGTCTTCATTATTCTACCATTATGAAAGGTAATGAAGAACACTGGTGCTTCATCACAAAAACTCAGTTATTAAATTAAATAATCATTTAACAAGTTAAAATTAACTTAAGAAATAAGTTAATTGATAAAATGAGTGCAAAAAAAAATTGAGAATACCGTAATAAACCTCATTCTAATTTTGATATCTTATTATTACAGTCTTACTAAAAGTAGAATAATGAAAATCAGTACAAAAAGATAATATTACATATCAATTGAATAAACTTTAATATTTTTAAAATAGAAAACAAACAAATGCTCTTCCGCAATTTGAAAAAACGACATACTTTCAATTTAATAGTGTTACTGAGTCGTTAATGTACATAGTTTTTATATTTTTCATTTTTGGATAATAACCACGTGTAACATTTCATAGATGACATACTTTTATTAAGGGCTGTAGACAGATTCAGGATTTAAAAGTGATTTAAAGCTGCGGCAGATAATGTTCTCTATAAAATGTGATCGAAGCCTACTATGTTTCTACCAGCTGTGAATATCAAAGCACTTCAGAGTGGATCCTTACTTTCACGTTACCAAAACAGAAAGCACCTGAATTGATGATTGAACAAAAACAAAAGGCTTTAAAATTAATGAGCTACGATTTTTTTTAAATTAATTTTTAGTAAAAACTTTGTTAAAATTAATAATTTAATTTAAAGGATCCTTACTGCACTCCTCTCCATATAATAGGAAGAATGGATAAAGGAAAGAAATATATATAACATTCAGTTTTTGAATGGAATTAATATTTTTTTTCTTCGAAAAATCAAAGTTCATTTTACAAATAAAAACCAATAAAATTCATTTGTATTTTCCTTACGAGAAAAAAATATATTTTTTTCATTATTTTATTTATTACTTCATGTATTGAACTCATCTTCCTTAAAGGAAGAAAATGTACATATAATAAATATTTTACATATAGTTGTAAAATGTAAAATATCTATTACATCTATATTTTCTTCCCAAATTTCTGTGGTTGGTCCATTTTTGTCTCAATGAATAAATATTCATACACACTGTAGCTATGCTTGATGGATTAAAAATGTTATTATATGGTTTTATCGTTCAACTTTTTACTAAATTCTAAATAAATATATTTCTTATCTACATATATAAAAATGAATGTTTCTTTGTTTGTCCCGTATGCGTTCCTATACCATTCATCAGTTGCGATGAAACTTTGGAGAGTTGTTGTGTGCACGCCCGCGAAAGTTTCTGAATTAGTAGAACTATTTTACAATATCTGGTGCGCGAGTCATTTCAACAAATCAGTGTATTTCAACGTTTGCAGTTTCCGATGCGACTCGCATTTGCAATGACCATCAACAAAGGACAGGGACAATAGCTACAAGTGTGTAGACTAAATTTGGAAAATCCATGCTTCACACATGGACAGCTGTATGTGACCTGCTCACGCGTCGAAAAAAATCTCCTGATTTATTCGTGTACGCACCAACCAGTATCCAAAAGTACTTCAATAAACAGAATTAAAACACAAAAAACTTTCTTTCTTTGAGTGGCATTGCAACGCATGCTGGGTACAGCTGATAAATATGTAAAAATGATTAACTACTTGATTCTTAGGAATCTATATATTCCCAAGAACGAACAAAGTAAAAGCAATTATACTGAAATAATGGTTGCTAAGTAATCGACAGATCAACATCAAATTAGATTCAATGTTCGAAATACTACTAATTTAAGGAATCACATTTTCTATGTAAATTCTAAATTTTATATTGCTAAGCGAAAAAATGGTTAACCTTAAGATGACATGAAATTCAAATCACACAAACAAATCAGATACAGAAGACTGAAAGTAATACCAATTTAGTAGTCAACATTACATATGAAAAACACCTAAAGATCTTGTCTTTTTTAAGTTGTATTTAATTTAGAGTAATATCTAATTTTAATGTGAATTAGTATTGTGATCTTTGCTACTAAGCAGCAATATGAGGGAAAACGTGAAGTGGGCGCAAAAACTCATAAAAAAAAAGAAAGAAAAAGAACATACTTGACGAAAACAAGAATCAAGGAAAGATCTGAATATTTTATCAAACTTAACTGTGTGAAGGAAGATAGGCTCATGAAATATTTGTGTGTAGGTGTTTGTATTCATAATAATTTTTGAAAACTGCTCGCATAAATATTTAATAATAAGAAGCTTTATATTCTTAGTATATTTCGATCAATTCAATAAGGCGGCGAGACTAAATCGTGATGTTACAGTTAAGTACTACGTTGATGTACGATATTTGTTACATTATGTTTTGACATTGAGTGTTATTTAACTTAAAGTTGCATATATGTAGGGTTTTTATAAGAGCCAACATTTTCTTCAAAAATTAAAAGAATGATGGCCTAAAAGTATAGTTTCAAAATCATTTCAAATTTAAGGAAAACAACGAATTGCAACATTTATAGCACCACAGCGTCAGCACACTAGGACTTCACAAAAACACTTATGCACAACTCCAGAAGGCTGTGATACTTAACACAGCACATATAGTTAGGAAATTTATGGACACAACCACACATCCCTAATTTTTTGCACACCTTTATTTACACTTTGCAATATGTGCTTTGGTCCTTGACCCGCCATATTGTATTTGCTGTGGATACCCATAGTTTGAATCTTTTATAATAATAATAATATTTTTATTATTAACTTGATGCTTCGTACATACAGGATCTTTCAGAAACAATGGTAAAGGATGTTGTTCGAGAACGGTGTCGAGTTCAATAAAATAAAACACACTGATGGATAGAGGAAGTATTCAAGTTTTATTTGTTACCTTTCATGTGTTCAATATGTCCGCCTTTGGTCACTCAGTAGACATCCAACTGATAGTCAAGTTCTTCACACTCATTTCAACATGTCTGCATCGATGCTGTCTGCAGCTAGTGTGATGCGTGTCTTTAGCTCTTGCATGTTTACAGGGAGAGATGGCACAAAAACAGTGTTCTTGACGTATACGCACAGGAAAAAAAAAACATGCAAGATGTAAAGACGCGCGTAACACTAGCCGTAGATAGCATTGATGCGGACATGTTGCACTGAGTGTGAAATGAACTCGACTAGTGGTTGGACGTCTGGCGAGTGACCAAATGCGGATATATTCAACATCTCTAAAAAAAAAAAAAAAAAAAAAAAAAAAAAAAACTTTAATACTTCGTCTGTCTATCCGTGCCTCTTATTTTACTGTACTGTGCACCATTCTCAAACAATTTTCTTTTAAATTAGTACCATTATTTCTGAAAGACCCTATATATCAGGAACTTGTTGATTTTTTTTTTTTTTTTTTTAGTGATAAAAACTGATTTTTTTCTTTTTTATTTCCCTGCAGTATAGATAAATAACTTAGGCCTTTCTTTTTCTATTTTTCCGTAAGCGGATAGTCCAGTGAGAATCTCACTGGACTTCAGGAATTTAACTCCTCGGTGAGTGGGGATTTGCTAATAATATTCTCCCCCAAGGCTTTTCAACTTCTAAATTTCGATTCTGCTATCACCGCAAACCTACACATTCCATTCTTACTCAAGAAAATAAAAAAAAGATTAATCAAAACTGTTAGCAAAAAAAAAAAATGTAAATAGAAAACAAGGGAATATTTTTTTTTTTTTTTGGGGGGGGGGAGATTTAAAAAAAAACATTGAAAGTGAATCTAGTGTTGAATTACTCACTAATATACGTATCTTCAAACAAATTGAGGGACAAATTAATTCTTATATCGTTCGTGAGACATTTATTTATGTAGAAAGCTATCAGTGTTTATCGAAGCATATCAGTCAAACAGAAATATACATAGTAAACGAAAAGCGTTTTTAAATAATAAAGAGATTATACACTTAGTGATCATGCAACGCTGAGGTCTCAGTTTTGTGGACGTGGGAGAGAGGTTATGGAAGGCGACCAAAATAATGTAATTTAACATGTACCATGAGCCAGATGTACCAGTGGTAACGCAATAGATTGCAAGATGGAGGGGTCAGGTTCAATTCACGGCAGAGATCGGGGATTTGTTTTCCCTTCCAGACGCGTTCTAAGGTTCACCCTGCTCTCTAAATTGGGGACCAGGAGTCAAAGGCGGGCGAGCGTCGGGAGTGTTTTGAGTGAGTGGTTGAGTGAGAACTCAACTTAGGCCTCCAGTGGAAGGCTTTAACTTTGTAAGTTAACTTCGCGCTAAATTTTAAAGAAATCCATCTAGTCAATTCTAGCAAGGGATTTCAGTTTGAGAGACGGATGGAATAGAGACGAAAATAAAATAGCGAATGTTTAAGTTGGTTAATAAATAAGCTAAATATTCAATTTTAAGAAAAAAACCATTTAGTCGTCTTTACGAATCACGTTAAAATGTGGAGAAACAGAAGAAAAATATTCAAGGTTAATAGAATTTCGTCTATTCAGCCAATAATTAATATCGAGAACGAATTTAACAATATTAGAATGATTATTCAATGATTATTTCCTGAATTTGTTAAAAAGGGAAAAAAAGAAAGAATGAATTAAGCGTTTATTTGTAACTTCTGTTAAGCAAAGGACCTACTACAAGAGATTCTATAAAGATTATTTGTGAACTGTGATGTTGCACCTGATTTATTTAATTATTAGGTGAATTAAATATTCAAAGTGAAATTATAGTAGCATTACCTGTCGTAAAGAAATAACAACAGAAATTGTTTTTCATTGGTTTAAGTTACCCACCCTCGCTGTAAGAATTTGGAAGGTGTGTATGTATATAAGATGAGTGTCAAGTTTTATTCTGTTAATTTTGTCCGTCACAGTTTCTTGTGAACCTTGTAAGATGATTAACAATGAAAATGAAGCTTGCTTTCTTTCTATTAGTTAGCATAACAACTCCCCGTGATATTAATATAAACTTTGGTAATCAAACAGACCAAGAATATATATTAATATCATCGTGTAGAAAATCTGAGATGGTTTTCAATCATTGTTGGTCGTAAAATCACTGTCATCATTTTCAACAAAAATCACCAGTAGATTCCAAAGACGAATCTAAAGGAAGATGTTTAAAATAAAAGATAAAAACTCTTGAAGATACGAAGAAATAATATACATTTTATGTCTCAATCCGGCGTTACTCTTACCCTCCCCTATCACGCCGATTGCTAATGTCTTATTTTTTCTTTTCATCTTTCTTTTTTTCCTCTTATTGTTAAAATTTTACTTTTCTTTTGATTGTTATTTTTTTCGTATCTTTTCATCTAATGACTCTGTGTGCTTCGGCATCATATTGGTTTCCTTGACAACATAAATCGTTGACGTACAACGTTCTTTCGACTATGTCTGACTTATTTGCTGTTTCTTGTTATTTAATTGAAATTTGTGTATTTAAAATGAGAGATTGTCAATAATAGGGCATGTAATAAGGGACCGAAATATATTCTAATAGTAGTTTATTTTTTTAAAAAGTCTTTATTTGCATTTTATGCATTTCTTTCACTATAAAAGGTTTGATGAAAAGACTACCAGAAAAAAAAAATAACAAAGTTACAAAATAGATTGTTAAGTTTAGTTAAACTGTTATTCATTCGTTTTGATATTTCAGGAGAACATACAACATATTTGAAAAAATCAAATAAATCTCTTCGTGTCTGAAATAAACAACACAGACTGGCTATCAGATAATGATGTGTCTTGTTGGTTTGTATACATTGCTTTATTTAGTAGATTGCTTCCCAGGTATAACATTAAAATCCTGCGGTTCTCATACAGATATAGAATTCTTAGTTACCACTGAGCAGTACAGGTTTAGTCTCATATTTGTAGTACCCACTTAATATGTATCGGAGAGAAGAAAGGGTTAGAACAAAAGAAAAATTTTAAAAAGAAATGTAAAGTCTAAAAAACACATGCATCTTGATCCATCCGTCTAAGATCAAGATACCACACAGACAATGTGTAGAAACACTTCAATGGTACATTTAGGTTATTAAAAAGAAATACTGTACAAAATACTGGGTACATTTTTGGTTTAACATCGGACTTATAGGTAAGTGGTATGACGAAACGAATTGTCAAGAGTAGTCTTTGTAGGAAGTTTAATGATAGATGACAGATATTCTAATTTCGAATAGATTTCTGTATAAGGGTAAAATGGATCAAAAACACCAACGAATTATTTCCATTAATGCATTTCTTATGATAAGCGAACAGTTAATTACTTAAAAATAAACTGAACATTTACTTGTAGGTTTAGAATCCAATGTCTGCAGATCAATTCGAAACTTGGAGTAATAGCAAATGTTTACTAGTTATATTTTACTTTTTGTTCAGTTTGTTTTTAAGTAATTAAGTGTTCATTTATCACAGTTAGTACATTAAGGTGTGTGTGGATGTTTTGATCCCTATTCCCCTTACATCACAATCAATTAAAAAAAAATGTCAAAAAACTAAAATTAAATGTACTATCATCAATGAGTCGCTACAGTTTAAAGAATCTTCAACAACACCATATCGTCCGTTTATAAAAGTTTATTTCAATCAAATTCTTTGTAAGTCATTGAATATTTTTCTGTTATTTACAACAAGCAGTTTTCGAGTTGATGATGAAAATTAAAATGGACGGAATATTTACCTATTTTCGCAGTTGCTCAAAGAGAAATTTGGTCAGTTGTTGTTTCTTATTTTCTGATTATCATACATATGTGAATTGATTGCTGAAACCCAAGTTGGATGGGGCCAGGTCCGGGCAATATGGTGTATGGTGTAATAGTACCCATTCGAGCTCTTGTAATTTTTGCTGTATCCGTACATTTTGTGTGTTATCCTGATGGAACAGTACCCAAGGTCAATTAATAACGCTGGGCGGTTTTCTTGCAGTGCACCAGTGTATTACGTTCCTAAACATGTTAGAATTTTCGAGAACTTTCGCTACAAACTGATATATATAACATATGTATTATTATATATATTTCTATTTTATATATCATTTTATATTATATTACGTATTAAATATACACGTAGATCTCGTATACGCGATAGATACATTCCGCTAAATCGCCGTGTACACCGAAATCTCATAAAACGGGAGTCCTTTTATAAGAACAATACAAGAATAGGTTCTAACTTATTCACAAATTCAGTTTAAAATAGTAGGGTTATACAGTACTTAAATTACAAGCAACCAATAGTATCTTTCTGAAACTTAATTTTAATGAGAAAAAAAATAGTACACTGAATTTATATTTAATTGCTTTAATCTTAGTTTATATTCCTCTGCTCCGATTAATCTGCCGCAGCTGCCTCCCCCATCAGTTTTATATTGTGGAAGACAAAACGATGTTTGAAACGATCAAACAAGATGAACTGGCCGAAAAGGTGCTGTATCGTCCTCTTCTTTCTTCAGATCTGCGTACAAACTTTTAGCTTCAGCTTGAATAGCAGCTCCAGCAAGAGGTATGGGGTTATGCTGCTCAATCCAATGGCCTAGCATCTTCTCCATTCTTTCAATCGCCTCCGAGCAACGTTTGGTCACTCACGTTGGTTGAAGATTGAGTAGCTTTTCGAATTGATTCCACATTGTCACGAATAGTTCTCACAGTGGATTCCAAGACACGCTAAATGTCAACAATACGTTCACCTTTCTCATAGCGATCCAGAACTTCTAACTTTGTTTCTAACGAATACGACCTTCATACACGCTTCTTCCCCTCGATAGACAACCTTTCTTTCCTTTTGCCTGGCATTTTAAATATAAATCCTCTCACAGCAGCTTTACAGCTCTACTGATCTTATTTCAGCACTCACGTCTTGATAAAAACATCGAAAGATGCGCGTCAAGCTACGCAATAGCATTATTGTTTCCGCGTACCATTAACAGATGGTACCACTGGATTTTACAATTGAATCGCGTATATCTGGAAACGCGGAAAACGAAACAGCGTATAACGGGATCTACCTGTATTGCGTTTTTGTAATATACAGCATATTATCCAGATTAGCCGTAATCATTATGTCTGAAATAAATGAAACGATAAATATCATATTTCTTATCTCTTCCTCAATAGTAACTTTATAGGAAGAGCTGGAACGATCTTCTTAAAACTTGGTATGCATATTCAAGGAATAGAGACGGTCTAACTTAATATTTGAAAAACATTTTTCAAATGGATTCTTTAGAAATTAGCACGAGCAGGTGACAAAAATGTCTTTAGAATCCAATCAAAAGATTTCTATCGTATTTCTGTTATTACATTGACTTAAGCAATGAATATTAAATCGCTTTCAATAGTTTCATGAGTTTACAAATTAATTGGATTGAGACAATTTAAACAAATAAGCGACTGTTCAAGTATTATATAAGCACTCAAGAGCGGGGGAGGTTCAAGCTTTGCTAATTTTTGCTTACAGGGGGAGATGGGGGATCAGAGCAATGCTTACGTAAGACAGAAAAACATCACTTTGATATAATTTTGACTGTTTAACTTATTGTTCAGTGATATATAAAGTTAATGATTTGGCAAATCTTATGTAAACACAAGGGGCAGGGGCATCTGCTTATTTTTGCTTTCAACGGGAGGGAATCTAAAATGACTAAACCTGTGCTTACGTAAAACTTGAACGATCAGACTTTTATTTCTTTTTTTTTTTAAAAAAAATGGAAATCTTGTAGCGTGTGTTACTGGATGTTATAATTAGAATAGAAATGTAGCCTTTTCGTTTTTGTCATTTCATGATTTAGTGGATCAGCTAAAAAGAACCCATTGTTGGAATCATAATCTCATGCTTTTCTATGTGAATTTTTCTCACCTTCACGCACTGACCTCTCAACTAGAAAAATTCAATTATAGAAGTTATGTCATCTATCGTCCTTAAATATATATGCCAAGTTTCAAGCAGATCCATGCAGCGGTTTAAAAGCGGTTTATTATGCATAGGAGAAACATATGCCCAACCACACATACACGCACAATTAGAAAACAAGACTAAAAAAAAATCTAATTAGTCTTTCTGTCTTCAATATGTTTGTGTGTGTTAAATTGCTGGTCAAATGCTGGTATTCAACAGCACGAAATGAAATAGAAAAAAACAGTGGCAGAAATAGAAACTAACAGAAATAAGGAAGAACTTAAGAAAATCAAGGGAAGACATCATGGAAATGTTCTCTTTCCATCTAACGAACGAGGGGAGAAAAATAGGTGATACATTTTATTGCAGAAACGAAAAAAAAAAGGTATAAAACCAGGGCTAACTGCAACTACCCCATCACGTTGTGATTTCGACTGGAGCGATAGGAGGAGGGGATACTTTTGAAGAATGGAGGGAGAGAAATAATCATGCTCTTCTTTTTAACTTGGATCCTAAATAAGCAGCGACCAAATTTCAAGAAATCGGTCAACCCGTTCTAGCTTTGTATAAAAACAGACAAATATAGAAGATAAAAGTTATAATCAGAGAGACTCGCATATTCCACATTAAAATAATAAGAACTAAAATTCAGTCTATTTATTTTTTTGGAAATTGCTGATTGGAAATTTTTCTTTTTTTTTTTTTTTCTTTATTGAGTACTTCTTAACTATTAAATAAAAATTGTAAGTGTTTTGTTTTTTTTCTTTGACCCATAATGAGATAATGACAATGAGTTACTTACAAAATATTTCTACTTGAGAATCTTAAGAATTAGTAAACATTAAAAAATATTTTATCATTTATTATTTTTCCTAACGAAATCTAATCAGTTAGACTGCAGTTAGATTGCAGAGGTAGGCCTACTTTAACGCCATTTCTTAAAAAAAAAAAACAGCATAAAAATTGTATTATCTATGAATACTTTAACAATTAAGAACGTTTCCTGAAACTTCTGACTATTCAAAGACCTAAAATAAAATCAAAAAATATCAAAATATCGATCAGATCAAAATTTGAAATTTCAAGTTAAGACTTCATAGAGACTTAGTATACTCTACTATGTCGCTGCAAGTTAAGTTGTCATATAATCTACTTACATGGAACAGACGTTTGTAACTTTATACATTAAGTTCTGTTATGAATATTTATTTAGTACATCAACCACTGAAATACTCTATCTTATTTATTTAACAGCTAAAATCATATCTGATCTCATTTAGGTTGGTTTTTTTTTTTTTTTTTTTTTTTTTTTTTTT
>JAFIDM010009631.1:335002412-335023489 GCA_023159025.1 Thereuonema tuberculata
AATAAATAATTGAGAAATAATACTTTGTAAAATAGCTTTAAATCAAACAGTTAATTGCAATTCTCTTCGCACTTCAAAAGTCTTGTGATTATGTCTTCCCGTGAATTTCTTCACTTTCAGAACTCTGTTTGCAGAATGTAAAATCCAATGCTCAATAGACCCTCAATGGAATATTTTGAATAAGATTTCTACTTACAGTTTATTGAGTTCGTTGATATTAAAATTCTCAGTAGCTCGTAGTCTAACTGCGTAGCACATTTTAAACATCCCGCCAGAACTTTGCTCAACCCTTCGCAACGCCATTTGTTGAAGTCGCTTCCCCATCTGACGTTACTGCTTTCCAATGGTGACGTAACACGCTTTTGCAAATTCTCTCCACATCGTAATGATTCTCGATCGCTGCGCCTTCTGGCTCTCAATCAACATAACTTCAATTCTCACTAATAATGTTAACTACTGCTCCCTTAATGTCGTCATCTCATCTCAACTCAACTCAATTCCAAATCGAGGCAGTGTTGCCTTTCTTATTCATTTTCTTCGCTGACGTAATTATTACGTTTCGTTATTCAAATTTATTTCATATTAATTTACTTAAATACATTTTAAAGCTTTCAAAAATAATAATAACATTTATTTATTTCTAATAAATAATATAAAATCTCCTACAGTTGTGATAATAATGATTTAGTACCTTTTTAAAGGAAACGAAATTTCTTACAGTTTGAGACCAGAACCATGTATTTGAGCCTAATAGTTTCCGAAATTCAACGTTTCAAAATTTAGTGAGTTTTGAGAACTCGGCAATTGTTAGCAATAATCTGATGTTCTGTGGGAATGTCGACAATTGTAGGCTGATTTTCCTCATAAAAGCAATCAAATAAGTGATAAAATAACACAAAGTAAATGAAATAATGATCCTTAAAATCTAATGTTTGCAATTGACAGTGATAATAATAAAAAACAGAAGACAAGTAAGTAAGAACATTTTGCTCTCTTGGAAGGGCCCGGTTGCGCATCGAAGAGAAAATGATGAAAGATATATTTATAAATAACGTTTTTATATTAAAGTAAGTGTGTACGTGTATATATGAACGAATTGTTCCTGATGGTGGATGCGGAAGGAGTGAAATCGAGCCGGGGCTCTTGTAGGAGATAATCTTTCAAGGTTGAAGCTCGTTTTTGCGCCAGCTCTCGCAAATAGGTTCTACTGCAGCTCATTAAGGCTCTGGATGTCGGGGTTGCCACCGTACACAGCAACTATTATCCGCTCCCCTGGTGCTGCTAACTCAGCAGGTGTAGCGGTGGTGTCGATAAACATGGCAGCTTCACAAGAGAATTTCGAATCAAACGACAAAAACAAAATGCGTTTCATCGACCTGCTGAAAACGAAAATGGAAAACCATAACATTCCAGTATTGTAGGCAGAGAAAGATGCTGACAGGCTGATCATCACTACAGGTGTCACTCTTGCCTCTTCATATGATGTAGTGTTAGTCGCTGGCGAGGACATCGACTTGCTGATAATGCTCACTGTGATCTCACATCAACGTGAGATATGTTTCAAGAAATGTGGAAGAAACAAAGCTACAGATGTCATCTATTCCAGCATCACCTCATCAAAATACACATTAAAACCGGAGCGTTTTCGTTTCATCCACGCCTTCAGTGGGTGTGACTCGACATCCTGTGTCTTCGGCCAAGGGAAATTGATAATGTTCTAAATGCACTACAAACACTTGGACCTCGAAAAGGACGCTGCCAGTTTTCTCGACACAACCTCTACACCTGATGAGATAGCAGCACCAGGGGAGCGGATAATAGTTGCTGTGTATGTTGGCAACCTCGACACTAAGAGTCTTAATGAGCTGCAGCAGCACCTATTTGCGAGGGCTGCGGCAAAAATGAGCTTCAATCTCGCAAGATTACTTCCTACAAGAGCCCCGGCTCGATTTCACTCCTTCCGCACCCACCATCAGGTACAATTCGCTCTTATATAGACGTACACTTTTACTTTAATATATACACTTTATTTATAAACATCTCTTTCATCATTTTCTCTTCAACTATACATGTCCAATTATGTTACAGGTGCAGAAATGGCTGGGAGCCAAACTGAACCCTCTCGACTGCGGGTGGATATCCACCTCACAAGGCCTCAGGCCCAAACTGATGACCAGAGACGCAGCTCCACAGCACCTCTTGCGGATGATTTCGTGCGGCTATACAAGGGATTGTGGGAACGCGTGCAGCTCTAGAAAGGCAGGGCTGAAGTGTTCTTTCGTCTGCAGCCACTGCAGCGGGGCCTCATGCGACTATGTGCCGGACATGTTGTTTTGCACTCCCCAGAAAGCGACGATTTCTCAGATTTCGAAATGCTGGACACTGTATTTTGGGAAGACATCAATGTTTCACCTGCAGACGTTCCCAGTGGAGAAACCGCCGATGCGCAGCAAAATGTTCTTACTTGTCTTCTGTTTTTTATTATTATCACTGTCAATTGCAAACATTAGGTTTTAAGAATCATTATTTCATTTACTTTGTGTTATTTTATCACAAATTTGATTGCTTTTATGAGGAACATCAGCCTACAAGGTCGACATTCCCTCAGAACATCATATTATTGCTAACAATTGCCGAGTTCACAAAACTCACTAAATTTTGAAAAGTTGTATTTCGGAAACTATTAGGTTCATATACATGGTTCTGGTCTCAAACTGTAGGAAATTTTGTCTCGTTTAAAAACGTACAAAGTCATTATTATCACAAGAATAGTCCTTCAGGGTTAAAATCGCCAAATCCTGAAGAAGGGCCGAAAATTTCGCGAGTTTTTGGATTTTTCCCAAGGTTGCGTTTGGCGCTCGAGGTCGAAAACTTGGATCTTACATTGGGATAATATCATAAACAACTCAGCAACTACCCGTAAGGTATGCAAGGTACCGCCCCCCCTTTCAGGCGACAAGGTTACTGGACTACAATGTTATTCCTCTATAATTTTGACAATTATTCTTTAGTCCTTTTTTATGTATACTTTTTACTATTCCAGTTTCCCATTCCAGTTGGTATTTGTTGTTTTTTCCATATCTCATTAAAAAGATTAAGCAATTTTTCTTTTAATTTTTCATCTCCATATTTAAATAATTCTATGTATATATATATTCCATCTGATCCCGGACTTTTCCTGTTCTTTGAGTTTTTTACGGCATTTTCTAATTCATCCATAGTTATTCCATCTAAACCTTCCATTGTATTACTGAATTTTTGAAAATCATTCTCAACTTCTACTTGATCTTCTTCATTCCAGAGTGTCTTGTAATGTTTTTTCCATTCTTCTTCTGGTATTAAATTCATTCTTAATTTATAATTTTCTGTACATTGTAGTTGTCTGAAGATTTTGAAGCCTATTCTTTGGGGTCCTGTGATGTCATGTTCTAAAGATTTAATTAAATTTATCCCAATCTTCTCTACGCGTTTTCCTTGATAATTTCCTAACTTCCGCTCGTATTTCTTTATATTCTATATAATTGTTTGTGTTTTTATTTTGTAGATAAATTTTAAAAGCTTGCTTTTTTTCCCCAATCTTTTCCTGTAGATCTTCGTTCCAAGTTCTAATCCATTTCTTGTTTTTATGTGATTTATAACCTAAACTTTTCTCTGCTGCATATAATATTCCTTCTTTGATGTTTTTCCAATCTATTTCTATATTGTTTGTAGATTCTGTTATCTTGTCTTTCAATCTATTTCTATATAAATTTCCAATACTTTAAGAAACTTTAAGAAACAATAAGTAATATTTAAAATCAAATTGAAAGATGTATTTTGGAGTAAAGCAACTTGCATTATTTTTTGTTGAAGTAATATTTAAGTTGTGAAATGAAAGCATATAAAGAACAATTGTAGAAGATGATTGTTTATATATAATGATGTGATAACTATTGTCATAGCAACGATAACTGGCGAGAGGCAGAAAGAGGATATCAATATCGATAATAAAGCATTATTAGTAAGACTGAAAAGATATGGTGCTTAGATGCTTTGACGGTTAAATTATTAAGGAGAGAGAACAGATAAACTATCATTAACTCGAGTGAGTTAGTTGTTCTTCTTTCATTCTGATATAGAGAATGAAGCTTAGGGCTAAAAGGCGTTAATATTATTTTAATGATTTACTGAAGTAAATTATTAAAGACACAACTTGGAACCGAATCATTGACGAAAGGGCATCAAATTATAACCAAGTGGAGATAGTCCTACAGAAACATGATCTATGGAATCAAGAGCGCTAGTTCAACGTGGAACGACGGAGCCCTATGGAACGTCCCTGGATGGGAATAAAGAGATACGACGCAGATCTTCAAGACAAGAAGTTCCAGATGAACTTTGGTGATACAGACGTCAATTGTAAGTAAATATTTTGCTTTATTTGTTCGGCAAAGACGCTGATGGAAAGATGGAACGTTATCATCGAACAAGGGATATTTCATTGTGTGTAAGATACTATTTCAACATAGTTAAAGAATGATATTAACAACACATCAAATATAGAAGGAACTTAATTTTATAAGACATTTAAATAGTGTCACCGGTAAATAACTTTTTATAAAGAAAAAGTTAAAAGGATATATATTGTGGTCCAAAAGGTGACGTCCAAAATTTTTTTTAGATTCCTCACATCTGG
Organism: Thereuonema tuberculata; assembly: GCA_023159025.1. Classification (NCBI taxonomy): domain Eukaryota; kingdom Metazoa; phylum Arthropoda; class Chilopoda; order Scutigeromorpha; family Scutigeridae; genus Thereuonema; species Thereuonema tuberculata. The sequence goes on from JAFIDM010009631.1 coordinate 335,007,088, forward strand.
GGGTACAAGGAAGTACCCCATGTGTGTAATGGTTTTTTGTGTAGTTTCCGAGTTATGAGTAGTTTTGTATATTTTGTGAATTTTCGATGGAACCACCGTCAAACTGATGTATATTATGCAAAATATGGAAAATGTTGTGAATGTTTTTGTCGTAGCATACTCCGCATAATGTGTACTGTCACATAGAAAATACCCAGCGTCCTACCAATAAGGGAAGCTTTACAAATTTCAATCGAAACTGAATAATGTAGGGTAGAGTGAGACAGAGTGCAAGTTTGAACATCAAAAAAACAATTAAAAACAACGTTCCATGACATCGAAGGAAGTGGAAAAACTTCGCGGAACCCTAAGCTTCCTAGATCATAAAAAAAAAATTGTGCTTAATAGGCACGTTGTAGCCTAAATCAGCCTTCAAATGTACAAAGGTGAAACTGTCCGAGGTGGTATTATTGGTACACGTGCCATCCACAAGATTATGAAGCAAGGAAATTGCTTCGTTACCAAAATAAACATTACCAAATGAACGTAGATTGAGGAAAGAATGAAAAAACGTATAATTTATGTTATGATATGACACCGTTATTATCGATAACTAATAATTATGGTGGGTAATTCAAGGAGCAGTATTCCTAAATGAGAAAACAAATACAAATGTTAGACGGAACTGTATTTTACAATAAATGTTCGAAATGTCCCCCTCCGGCTTCAATACATAGTCGATAACGCCTTACAAAATTTTGTTGCAAGCGTCGAAAAGCACCTGCATTTGCTCTGATTCGAATTTCGGCCTGTCGTAATTGTTCTCGCAGCTCTGCTTCGTTGTTAGCTTCGCGCGCATACACCATCTCTTTGTAATATCCCCAGAGAAAAAAATCAATTGGGTTTAAATCTGGTGAACGTGCAGTCCAAGGAATCGGGCCGCCACACCCAATCCATCGTCCTGGGAATGTTTGATTAAGATGCTGTCGTACCTCTCTGACATAATGGCAAGGAGCACCATCATTTTAAAAAATCCTGTTCCGTCGTATGACTAAGTTTACATCCTCCAATAAGTCATGTAAGTTATTTTGTAGAAAGGCTAAATATTGGGCTCCGTTTAATCCAGTAGGCAATTCGAAAGGTCCTATAAGTTCCCCGTTGATAATTCCCGACCACAAATTGATACTGTAGCATGTTTGAAAATCAGCTTACCTTACCATGTATGGGTTTTCAACGGCCCAACTGTGAGAATTGTGCATATTAAAGACTCCAGTTCTGTCAAATCGCGATTCGTCTGTCCACAGGATGGTATTGAAAAAATCAAGATCCAGCGAAGTTCTGTGCAACATTGCTTGACAGAAATTCACTCGTCTTGCATAATCTGCAGGTTGTAGTTGCTGCACGCGTTGCATATGAAAGGCATGGTATCCCTCTGAAAAAACACAAAAAAAATAATAATTGTAATGCAAGGCCTCGCTGAGATACAGGGTTTTTCAGTTTCAAGAAATAATGGTTTGTGCTCGTCAGACATAATATTAAAATTAATCGATCGCTTACCGTTCATCTGGCATGCAACACGCATTGATACGGTGGCGTAAATACGAATGTACATACAACATCCAAGTAACTCACCTGACTTCAGTATCCTTATAACTGAGGTTCGGGGTACCCCAGTCCTTCTGGTGATTGCTCTGGTGCTAGTACTTGGATCGTTTTCCACCTGTTCCAAGACTTCATGCCGAACATCTGGATCTTCTCTGGCTACTCCTTCCCGAGTTCTACGCCAGGAACTCGTCCGGCTATCAGCGTATTGTGTGTATTAATGAACACTCTGTGATCCAGATAATGCTCCCGTTCGTCTCCTCGCCGTTCTAGTTGATCTCGGTAAAACCTTGCCGCTAAACGACCATTTCCTTGGGCGACACCGTAGAAATAATGCATCTCTGCGTATTCACTCAATGAGTAGCTCATGTTGCAACACAAAGGCCCAAATCACAAGGTAATCAGAGTCTGCAAAGGTCAAGTAGTCACAGGGCGAATCAGAGTCCAGTTCGCAAGCGAGAATTGGACTGTATCATACAGTAACGTACACGGCAGTAGGAACAGTAGTACTACGACAGGAAGCTTGGAACAACTGCGGAATGCGACGTGTTGGTGTCTCGGTTATGGCCGCTGAACAGCGCAAGCCGACCGAGGAGAGCGTGAGGCCGCGCTATAGACGACTCAGTACAGCACCTTCTGCCATTCTAGGGAGCGCGCGATGTCCATTGTTTACTTACGTAATGTAGGACAGTTTCACCTTTGTACATTGGAAGGCTGATTTCGGCTAACACATGCCTATTATTCACCAGATTTAAACCCAATTGATCTGGGGATATTAGAAAGAGATGGTGTACGCGCGCGAAACCAACAACGAAGCAGAGCTACGAGAACAATTACGACAGGCCGAAATACGAATCAGAGCAAATGCAGGTGCTTTTCGACGTTTGCAACAAAATTTTGTAAGGCGTTGTCGACTTTGTACCGAAGCGGGAGGGGGACATTTCGAACATTTATTGTAAAATACAGTTCCGTCTAACATTTGTATTTGTTTTCTCACTTAGGAATTCTGCTCCTTGAATTACCCACTATAATTTTTAGTTATCGATAATAACGGTGTCATATCATAACATAAATTATAAGTTTTTTCATTCTTTCCTCAATCTACGTTCATTTGGTAATGTTTATTTTGGTAACTGAGCAATTGCCTTGCTTCATAATGTTGTGGATGGCATGTGTACCAATAATACCACCTCGGACAGTTTCACCTTTGTACATTTGAAGGCTGATTTAGGCTACAACACGCCTATTAAGCACAATTTTTTTTATGATCTAAGAAGCTTAGGGTTCCGCGAAGTTTTTCCACTTCCTTCGATGTCATGGAACGTTGTTTTTAATTTTTTTTTTTTGATGTTCAAACTTGCACTCTGTCTCACTCTACCCTACATTATTCAGTTTCGATTGAAATTTGTAAAGCTTCCCTTATTGGTAAGACGCTGGGTATTTTCTATGTGACAGTACACATTATGCGGAGTATGCTACGACAAAAACATTCACAACATTTTCCATATTTTGCAAAACATACATCAGTTTGACGGTGGTTCCATCGAAAATTCACAAAATATTAGATATACAAAACTACTCATAACTCGAAAACTATACAAAAAACCATTACACGCATAGGGTATTTCCTTGTACCCCCAGATGTGAGGAATCTAAAAAAAAATTTGGACGTCACCTTTTGGACCACCCTGTATAAGAACTTTGGAAAGAAAGAATTGTGTTAATATTTCAGAACTAGATACCATATATTTAATTAGTGGTTACAAAGCAGTTTAACCATTAATTCAGAGGAACTATGTATTATACGATAATATTTATTTAAGGAAACTTGAAGAATTGATTCCTGGATATTATTGTAATTACAAGAGAAAAGTAACGTGTTTGAACTTTCAGAAATGAACTTTGAATATATGTTAGAGGATTAATTAATTTAATTAGAGGAATTTCTATAAAGTTATAGATGTAGAATATTAATGTGAACTATGAGAAATAGAATGTGGTTAGATGATTCTACATACTAAAGAAATTCAAGGACTGATTAATATAGTTAAAAGAATAGAAGAAAACAAATAGAAATGAATTGTTTACTTAATGTTAGAAGATAGAATTGTGTATTCTATTGAACTTTGTTTGTGATGCAATTAAATGAAGTTGAAACTTTAAAGAGCTCTGCGTGACTAGTGTACTTTAGAGTTAACACAATTCCGCTAAGATTAAATATTATTTAATATATTTTGTTGTTATAATTAACAGTTCTAGATTGCAAAATACTCACAAATTATTTTAAATTAAAAATTAAGAAACGAGTCCATAGCAGATCTATCAATGAAATATTGCATCACTATGCTATATTCGTATGTTTCAAACTAAACTTTGCTTTAATTTAAAAACAAGATTTGGCAAAAGATATTTGACTATAGTTGTGAAGATTGCAACTATTTTCTAGGGGAAATTTTTCTCACTTAAAATACGAAACATTACTGCAAGTAGCATCATTCCTGCAATTCATAGTGCCTAAGTTTGGAGGATTAATATCTTATCGATTTGCGCAAAAAAAAAAGAAAGAAACAATCAAATAACAAGGCTTTAGTCGGCATTTGAACCAAAAACTACTAGAAATTAATAGAAATTTCATACTAGAATTTACGCAAATCTCCAACATCGTATTTTATTTAAGATGGTAATCTCAATCAGGAAAATATTACCTTCACTTCCTGTAAAGTTTAATGTAGGTCTATGTTCACACAGTTGGTTTTGTTGAAATGTCCTGTTAATGATTCTAGCCGAATTTGTCTTACGGTAAGTAATTTTGTTAGGCAACTGTCTTGACACATTAAACGAAGTTTATCAGCGTAACAAATGGTTATACAAAGTGATTACTAACTAAGTTAATGAATAATCTCGTTTCTCGTCGTAACGAATTTCCAGTCTTTCTCAATTCGTTTTTCTCATCCTAATTCTGAAAAGTACGTTTGATTTAAAAATGAAAAAAAAAAAAAAAAGAAAATCACTGTTTCACAACAATTTAACTGTCTAATCAATAATTTGACATAACGTAGAAGTGCATCTTTTCTCAGAGCTTTCGGGAACTTGAACTTTGTTCTTCTTATTGTCAGGTATTTTTTTTTGTTATGTTCATATAAATTAATTAATTTAATCTAAAAATAGTGCTAATAACTCTGTGGTATGTTTTAAAGTGAGGAATATGAAATCGTGTAATTTCGCGATATTTTTGGCTGAGAATCTATAATTTTGACCATAATGTAGGGAGGGGGGGGGAAGGGTTACTGCATTGTGTAGGCTACTGGGGCCTGGATTTGGGGGGGGGGGGGGGGTTGTCTTAGAAGTGATTTTTCTTTTAGTTGGAATTTGAATGTTTTTTTTTTAAAAGAAATTTCTAACTTTAGAGACCATAAATCGGAGATTTGAAATTGTGTTAATAAGATTTAATAAGTATCTTAACAGTGTGGTATTTTAGCTAGTTATTATTATTAATAAGTTATTATTATTAATATATCCGTCACTGGTCTGGTTCATCACAAATACTGCACCAGCTCACTAGAACTTCACAAAAACACTTATGTACAACTCCAGAAGGCTGTGCTACTCAACACAACACGCATAGGTTAGGAAATTTAGGGACACAACCACATATCCACAACATCTCTTGACCCCCTTGCAACTTTTATACACTTGACAACATGTGCTTTGGTCATTGGCCCACCATATTGTCTTTGCTGGGGAAACCCAAGAATTGAAACATTTTTATAATATTAATTAAATAATATAAATATATGTAAATATTGAGCATTTATCTGTTTTATAAATTACATTTTATAAATTATAAATTACTTTAGCTAATTACCGAGTAGTTCAGCTTTGCAACGTAGGCCCTCAATTTTGCTGGCTTCCGTTTCCACGCTATTTACTTTTCCCTTTGGTTAACGTAATTTATATAAGTTCTCTATTTTTATTATGAATGTTTAGGCTACTATTCAATTTCAGGCTATTTTATGTTATAGATTTGCTTTGCTTTGAACATTAATAAACGTAGAAATTGTTTTATAACAGTATTTTCTTGTAAAATCCAAAAAATTGATAGTAACAGGAATAATTTGTGTTTAATATGAATTTAAAAAAAAATTAGTAGTTCCATTATTGTTAATAATTAATACACTATCCTAATAAATACTTATTTTGATTTCAAACAGCGGAAATTCAGTCGATTGCAGACGGAATGTTCTATCTCTCTGGAATTTTCTAGAGTATTTTGCTAAAAACTAACTTACAAAATTTCCGTTTATTTCAGCATTAAAGAAAAGTTGCTTAACAATAATAAGTCATGAGATTAGCCTTGCTGTAAGCTTAGTTTAAATAAGTATTCAGCCAACTGACATTTTCTCCAACTGACATTCAACAAAGGAAGGCCAATTGAAAATTATCGCTTTTGCTTTCTATTTTGAAATTATGATTTATTTTAACATAATTATTTTTCTTATATCTACTTAATGTTTGTTTATTTATTTAAATAAACAGCTAAATATCTACAAAAGTAGTAAGCATTTTATAATGATACAAGCTTAGATCAGCTCAATATAGAAAAAAGTCTAACATCTAAAAGACTCTTTTAAGTCTTAAGTGTGGTTCGTTAAAAAGATGGAGTTTTATTTATAACTCATCAAAACTCCATCTTTTTAACGAACCATAATTTCCGTTAAATTAGTAATATCTGAATTTTAGTAACTTTTTTATATCTTTTTTTTTTCCTCATTCGAACTCATTTCGCCTAATCGAAATTCCCTCAGATATAAATTTTTTCCTCGCTTCACCAATGACGTTAAATCATACATTGCGAATCCAAGCATGCGAAGTGATGTTTTATTCGTTTACTTCTCTTTCCTCCTCAAAATAAACTTCAAAAATAAAAAATTTATATTTAACTTAATAAGGAAGATGAAGATCTACTTAATCATTTATTAAGTCGTAAATGGAAAAAGGATTTAATGAAATTAAAAACTTTTCAATCTCAAGTTAAGATGTATTCATAGAAATCCATGAGAAAATTGAATCATTTCTATGATATATATACTTTTAACTGGATTTCAATGAATAAAATTTTATATCATTTTTTTATCTGCATTTTTCTATAAATGTTCAGCGTTGAGTCTTCTATGTTACTTCAACCTTTGCAATTCAACAAAACTTGATATGTAGCAAATAATCTCAAAGCAGAATGAGCAAACTCTTTGGGAATTTGCCCCACCCTGTATAGTGATAAGATATATACCTATAAAAAGATATCCTTACATAGAACGTAAGTTATTATTACGACTTGTCGCAATTATTAGTCCGTTCGGAGTTATATACGTCTAGATATGACATTTGAGTCATTGATTGTTATACCGTGGGGGTGACAGGGAAGCCAACCACCTATAGCCAAGCACCCCCCCTCCTCCCGTTTGTAGGTGGTTGACTTCTTGGTCACCCACACTCATTACAATCAATGACTCAAACGTCATATCTAGAATTATACAACTCCGCACGGACTAATAATTGAGACAAGTCGTAATAATAAAATATGTTCTATTGATGGAGATCTTTCCTTACGTATATAATCTTATCACTATACAGGGATGGGGCAGATCTGCCCATTCTCCTTTTATCAAGTTCAAATCCTTCTACTTATTTAAATTTCTAAAAAAAAAAAGATTCGATTACCAATGCTTCATAATTCTAAAAAACTGCCGTCGCACATATTGTTGATAAAAAGTCATTAAAAATTAATACATTTAAAAAAAAAAACATTTTTAAATGTTTTAATTTTTAATGACTTTTTATCAACAATATGTGCGACGGCAGTTTTTTAGAATTATGATGTCCTTAAATTGGCGCATGAAATTCTTACTTCATTACCAATGCTTGGATATTCATTTTAAGACCGATGTCGAAATTAAAATTTTAGAGACGTATACATGTCACCGTTTATGAAAAAAAAGAAACAACTAAAAAAGCAAGGGAAAAAAATTGTTAATAGATTATATAAAGTTCAACCTATTTTTAGGTAAACTTTAGTTATAATATTATCTTTGACCCTTTCAATTCATTGTGTAACATTAATATCCATATTATTGCCCAGGGCGTTATTAATATTTAAATGCATAAATTGCATACCTTAAATTAAAAACATATAAAACCATATATTAATTTCAAACATGTATTATATTAATTTTAAAACAAAAGAACCATGATCTTCCGATGCTCTTGTTTTCCCCGATTAAATATTAAAGTATTTATAATGTATGAAATGAAAAGTTATTCCGTTGGCTCTTAGGGAATAAAATCACTGTTAGTTGACTCTTTCCCTTTGGCTTTCTGCGAAATATGTTTAAATATGATCACTTTTAAGAAAAGCAGTTTAACGTGCAGAGGAAATGTTGGAAAAAAAAAAAAAAAAAGAGAATTTCCCACCATGCTCATTTTCTCCAACATGATCACTTTTAATTTATCCACTTCGGAGAAAAAAAAATCCCTTAATCTGCACAAATATTTTAAGGTATTTTTTTTTTTGTACAAGTTAAGACATTTTTTAGACAATATTTATAAAAAAAGAGAATGCAATTTATTGAGGACTTTCGTAAATTACTAATTTTAAATTTGATGTTTCCATTCTTATTATTAGAATGCTCTACTTATATTCATTTTTTCCATTCAAAAACTAATTTTTAGACTATTTTTTTAATTGCTAGATTTTTGTATTAAAGAAGTATGGAAAAGGATTCGATTATTATTAATTTATAATTCTTTAATTTAACTTAATAAATCTTTTAAGTTAATAGAACATTATCCTTTTCTCATCTCTTAGTTGAAAATATAGGTGAATAAAATACTAGTGACATAGTACTACTAGAGCATAATACTACTAGTAAGTATGTAATGTTCTTCGTTAGCTATATAAGAAAAATTGTGATATTTCATATTGTTTAATCCCCATACTGTTTCTGCTAGTTAAATTAACTAGTCATATTTATAATTATTCCTGAATCACGAGTGTTGTTTGTTAGTTTTTTTTCCAAAATTTTAATCTTTCTTTTGTATTCTTTATTTATTTATTTATTTATTTATTTTTTTTTTATTTTTTTTTTTGGGGGGGGGTGATACCTTTATAATGAAGGCTTATTTCAGAATTAAATTATTATTCTTTACTACTTCTTGAAAATATAGCCCAATTCCACAATTAATAAAGGTAACTCAGTGAATAAACACTGGATCTAAAGTAAATAATAATCAAGAAAAGCCAATACTACTCAAATTCCTTTTCATAACTGAAGTTAGTTCAAATAAAAATCGTAATAATAATAATAATAATTTAATAACGTAAAGAAAACAGCTTAGTAAAACCAATTTCTTTAATACTGTGTCTGATTCTTACAAACCAATAAACAAACAAGTTATTTTCTTTAGATTTATATAAAAGCTTACAAAGTAATCTTAATTTTAACTCTATTAAAAATCGAAGCTAAGTACAATATATAACTTCTAAACATAATTTAAAATATTAAAAACTTAGGTAATTAACTTAAGCTTCTGAAGCAGCGGATCTGAAGTTGTTTCTCTTCAGAGGTAATTAAAATGAACCAACCTAACTCATTCCAGAAAGAGCAACTCAATGCTAAAAACGTCTCCTTTAAATTTCTGCAAGATAGGATTAATGTCTCAAAAAAGGACAGGTTCTTAAATTAAAGCAGAAGTAATTAAATGTAACTGATTACATCTACAATAAATTATTTACAGTAGAGTGTGTTGGCATTGTAGACCAGTGCTTCTCAACCTTTTCACTTCACTGAGCACTTTCATATTTACAGAAATCATGCGGCACACCAAACCTTGCTCTAAAGATTTCACAGAGCAGTAAGCTTTTCTTTAATGTTTCTGTGTATAATAGAATCCTTTGAAAAATCCTGTAATTTACAAATGTAATTTACCAGTTTTTTTTAAAACATTTAAAATATTTTTAAGCAGTTTGAATGTGAATTTCTTTATATTTTGAAATACTAATGTTAGAATGAATGTAATTTAAAATTTCTGTCTATCCAGAGTAGTTGATGCCGAAGATTTAGTCTAGATTAGACTATTGTGTGTATGAAAGATTGTTACATATGTAACATGGACACTTTCGAATTTCCTTGCAGCATACCTGCAAGAGGCTCTGTAGATTCTAGACAGTAATTTTCTTCGTTATGTTCATCATTAATTGTTGGCATTGTATCTATACAATATTGATGTTCAATCTTTATTTCTTTTCATCAGACATTTTATGATTTTTCCCATCTAGACAGGTTTTAAGTAGTTGTTTAAACTATAAACTGTACAGAAGGCAAATGTGTTCAGTGTCCTTACACTATTTTGTTAAAGCCTTGGTGGAGAAGAAGAAATTACTAGAATTCAATTAATTTAGTTTATTCCAATTGTAAGAATTTTGTATCGTTGTAAGCAGTTAGGTTATATTGCACATTAACATTAATGATTCCAAAGATCAGTTAAATTCAACATAACACTTTGAAAATGTGCTAAAACTGATGACGGGTTCATAAATAAATTGTCCACAAAACTTGACTTTTAGTTTTGTTAAAGCACGTAGATAACTAAATCTCTTGGTGGATGTGTATATAATTACAAAAAAAGGAGAATAAAAGATCGTAAGTTCATGTCCTTGTTATCATTAAATCTTGTAATTTTCCGTCATTAAATCTACAGGCCTATAGTTTTAAAACTGAAAATGGCTGAAATTCAAGAGACTAATTTAATATTAATATAATGACGCAAAATATTAATTTTTAAAAGAATATTTATAATAGATATTGATTAAATTAGTTATTATAAAATTAACTGAACTTTAGTCAAAGAAGTCGAAATTTTAATTAATTTTACGAAAGGTATTTGAAATTTATTAACATACGAGCAAAATACCAGCGGATTGAATTGTCCTGATATGGAGAAGGAAGAAATTGTAATTGTGAAAGCACTTCGAATTGGTAAAAAATCACGTTTGTAGTTAGAAATGAATGTTATATTCATATTTTGTAAGCCGAAGCCCCCGTTGATATCAAATTTCATCGATATCGCAGTACATAAGACTTCCTTCTCCTTTCTGTGCTTATCCATCGCCTTACGTAAAAAAATTGTCACACCCTGAGAAAATGTTTAACCCAATCCTCAATGGAACCTTTCATAATTGTATATAATATAAATTTAAAGTTTCTATATTTAGCAGTTTCGACTGTGCTTGATATGTCATACTTTATTATAAAAACCCATCCCCTCTGTTCACCCTTTGGGTACCTTTTTTTTCTCGAAAACCATTTTAACCTGTATTTCTTTATTTTGTAAGAAGAGTATGTTTCCCGGGTTTCACGTATTGAGCTTAAGCAGTTTCCAAGATATGCTCACTCTTCAAGAAAGCCCCCCCCCCCCATCTCCAGCCGCTAAGAAACCAATATTGAAAATTCGTTGATTACATATCTTTTCGACTTGGACGAAGAACACTACGTCAAATTTAGTGTTTCTAACTGAAACTGTTTCTTAGATATTAATACCCTTCAGGAAAGTTGCCCCCCACCCCGTTTATATCCTTTTGGTGGTATTTCTTAAAATCGTTTCTTAGAGCGCGCCTACGTCATACGGGGATACCCATCTTAAAATTTCAATTTCCTAGGTTCAGCGGTTTCGGCTGTGCATGGATGAGTTAGTGAGTCAGTGGTTTTGCCTTTTGTATTAAGACATCATTTTTGTTTTTCGCCCTATCTTCAACTTTTTCATCAACAAAATTTTAATATCTTAGAAATTATAACAATCAAAATAATGTTAGGAGCATAGCCAGAATCTGTTAAGACGGGAAGGGGTTATATTATAGCATTTACAATTAAATAGGCTCATGTTGTATTTCAAAAAATATGAAAATTCAGTACTTACAAATTATAGCCTTCTTATTTGTTTTTGTGTTTTTATTTCTAAAATCAATATTTTTTTTTAATAATCAATTATAAGTTGGGTAAAAATCAGAATAGGGAAAATTTGCCTACAATCACACCATTGGTTCATTTTAATTTGAAATAGCATTCCATCCCTGCCTGTTTTATTTCAGAGCTTTATTATGTAAAGTTTTTGTTGTATCATCCATTCAGTCGTGTCCGACTCTTGGCGATCCGATGGACAAACTTCCTCCAATTTTCACGGTCACTGGGTGGCATTCTTAAGGTCAGGGAAACTCAAATTTGTATCATTCTTGATAGCATCCAGCCATCTTGTAGAGGTCTTCCTCTTTTTCTTTTTCCCTCAATTATCCCAAGCATGACAGCCTTTTCCAGGGAGTCTTCCTTCCTTATAATGTGGCCAAAATAAGCAAGCCTCAGTTTTAGCATACATGATTCTAAAGACAGTTCTGATTTGATTTGATCTAAAATTGACCGATTTGTTCTTTTAACAGTCAATGGAATACGCAAAAGCCTTCGCCAACATCAAAGTTCAAAGGAATCAATTTTTCGATGATCGTTTTTCTTGATTGTCCAACTTTCGCATCCATATATTGTTACAGGAAAGACCATACCGTAAACCGGGGTGACTTTGTGACTAGTGGGGTGACTTTGTGACGCATGGTCAATTTTTCTTATTTATAATCTCGCGCCCGGAACCTAGGGAGAAGCAGGCAATGGGCACCGTCATGAGTTGGTGTCATGTGTGGTGGCGCCTAACAGTCGACTGTCAAACTCTTTGCGCCTCGATCCGGTGAGCCAGAAGCATTGTTGCCAAGGACCATTTCTGAAGCATTGTTGTGTTTACCGTCAACTTTGATTTCTACAGCGAAATACAGATGAGGATATCGTTTAATAGGTAATTATTATTGAACATTAATATATTATGTACAATATGTTGTAAAATGATGTTAATTGGATGAGTTTTGTATGAGTTATTAACCATTATATAAAAAATCAAAGATTGACAGGGTGACTTTGTGACAGCGTCAAACTCGCGATTGTTTTACTGTGTTTTAACATATATATTTTGTCTTGCAGTGTGCATAAAGATATTTTAAAATACCGAGGACTCAAGTTTAGACTTGTACGAAGAGTTTTCAGATGATGAGATTCCTATCCGAGCTTCACCCACTCCGCCCAAGGAAACAGAATAGGATCAAGGAGATCACAAAGTTGCCAACTTCGAAGGAGAGCTTTTCTGAGGAAAGGTGATACAGAAGAGACTGACTAGACGGTGTAATTGTCAGCGCAATGGAAAAGAGTGGAAACAATTGGAAGGAATCTACAGAATAGCTACATAAGTTAGTTCTTCTCAAGAACGAAGTTCAGTGTGAAAATACAAAGAACTGAAACCCGGCTCAATTTTGTATCAAAAAAGGAGTTTTGTTTCGTATTGATCCTCCCAAAAAAATTAATAATAGAGGACCTTTTAAAGTTGTTCAGTTAGACTAATTTAAGATGTAAAAATTTAGACTGATTTGCTTAAGTAGGAAAAAGTGTTTATATTTCACATTACATCCAGTTTGCTTTTCCCAACCTAAATGTACAATTTACTCTGTTTAAATCTTTTAACCCTTTCATTGAAAACAGTAAAAATGGTTTTAAATACACAGTATGCGGTTTGAGTTTGTGATATTTCTTTCTAACATGCATTTCTAACTCAAAAAGAGCTTGTCACAAAGTCGCCCCCAGCTGGGGGTGAGTTTGTGACAACTTTTTACACTAATTCTTAAAAAACGATTGAGGCAACGAGATTTATATATATACAGTTTTGTAGAGGAAGGATGGGGTAACCCAAATCACCGGCTATAAAGTGGGGTTAACGAAAAATATTAATGTTACATCTTGGAAACCTCAAATTCTGTCACAAAGTCACCCCGGTTTACGGTAGCTTTGATGATTCGTATCTTGGTTGTCAATGAGACATCCTTGCTCTTCATTACTTTGTCCAAGCTCATCATTGCTTTCCTCCGCAGAAGTAGCAGTCTTCTAATTTCAGGGCTGCAGTTTCGATCTTGGTCAATCTGTGATCCAAGGAAAATGAAATCATTCACCGCCACAAATTCTTCATTGTCAATCTTGAGGTTTTGCAGGGTTCCTGTTGACATAATTTTCGTCTTTTTCACATTCAGCTTTAGTTCGGTTGCAGCACTTTTTACCTTAATCAAAGCAATCATTGCTTTGAGGTCTTCTACACTTCCTGGAATTAGGATTGTATCGTCAGCAAATCGCAAATTATTAATGCTTCTTCCTCCAATCTTTATTCCACTTCGAGAATGATTGAAACCGGAAGATCGCATAATATGTTAAGCGTAAAGGTAGAATAAATATTGAGAAAGGATGCAGCCTTGCTGAACACCCTTTGAAACCCTGAACCATTCTGTTTCTCCAAAGGCCTTGGCATAGTCTATAAAACAAAAATAGACATTCTGGAATTCTCTGGCCTTTTCGATAATCCATCGGGTATTGGAAATCAAATCACGTGTTCCTCTTCCTTTTCTAAATCCTGCTTGCACATCTGGTAGTTCTTGTTCCGTATATGATTCCATTCTTGCCTGAATGATCTTTAACATAATGCTGGCATGTAAAATTAAGGCAATGGTACGATAGTTTGAACATTCCTTAACATTTCCCTTTTTAGGAATGGGCACGAAAATAGATCTCTTCCAGTCTTTAGGCCATTCCATCTTCTTCTATATTTGCTTGCAGACAGCTGTCAGCACTTTGATCGTACGTAGAATGTTCAAATGTTCGGAGCAATTCAATTGGTATTCTGATTGGTATTGTTCCAGCTGCTTTTCGTTTTGCAGTGACTTTCAATGCCCATCTAACTTCACTTTCAAGAATATCAGGCTCTAATTCGCCAGTCAGATCCTCAAACAAGTCTACCATGGTTTCATCTCGTTTGTACAAATCCTCTGCATATTTTTTCCACCTTCTTTTTATATCTGCTCCATCCATTAGGTCATTACCTAGTTTATTCATCAAAGTTCCAATTCCTTTTATCTCCTTGATCTTCTTAAATAGGTCTCTAGTTCTGCCTTTCTGGTTGTTATCTTCAATTTCTTGACATTCTTGCTCAAAATATTTTTCTTTATCCTTCCTCGCCTCGCACTGAAAAACAGCGTTCAGCCTTGCAAAAGTAGACCTGTTGCCAATAGCCTTAGCCTCCCTTCTTTGTTCGGCTATTCTTAGTGTATCACTGGAGAGCCAAATTGCTTTCTTCTTAAAAATGATTAAAACGATTAGCAACGCTGGTGGTATATGCGTTTGGTATGTCGTCTAGGTCATATCTTTTTGGTATATGGGCTTGCTTGATTTTCTTCAACTTTACCTTCAGTTTTGATAACAATAGCTAGTGATCTGTGCGTGTCTTTACTGACAGTAATGAGCTTCTACATCGTATATTGCAAAGTAGGCAATCGATCTGGTTTCGACATTGCCCATCTGGTGAGGTCCATGTGTAAAGCCTTCTTTTGGGTTGCTTGAACCATGTGTTTATAATGCACATGTAATTTTCTTGGGGGAACTATCAATCTACCTCCTGTTTTCTTTCGGTTACCAAGTCCTTCTTTTCCAGCCACTTCAAGTTCTTCTTTTTCTCCGACTTTGGTGTTCCAGTCCCCAATGATAAGAATAATGTCCTTCTTTGATGTTGAGTCAGCGAGCTGCTCAGGTCAGAGGAGAAAGTTTCAAGGGTATCTTCATCAACATCTGTAGTTGGTGCATGTACTTGAATGATAGTCATGCTTATCGGGTGGCCTTGAATTCGAATAGACATCATTGAATTCGATAGACATCATTTGCAGTTTCTTTATCCACAATCAGGGCTACTCCATTTTTTTCGAGTTGTCTCATGTCCAGCATAAAAGACTTTGAAGTCACATGATCGAAAGTGACCCATTCCTGTCCACTTCAGCTCACTTATTTTAAGTACACTTACCTTCATGAGAGCCATCTCTGCTTTCACAATGTCGAGCTTCCCTGATTCATTGTTCTAACATTCCATGTTCCAATTGCATGTGTTTCGGATTTTCCTTTCGTATCTGGGCACATCAGCATCTTAAGGTCCTTTCGTCTTTGGTCGAGACACGTCACAAATCCTAGTCACAAACACGTCATAAAAACAAATGAAATGTATGTCTACAAACGCCATCCGAATGTACTAGAGGGCGCTATTAGGCAGCACATCGGACAGTGTGAGCCATCGTCATTTGAGACGCTGCCTTTGTACGAATAAGATGTATCGTTTCACTAATGCTGAGAGGGCAGATTTGCATCTAGCCTATGGGGCACCGAACGGAGGCGCTGTATGATTGTATCATGGACGGTTCTCCAACACACATGAGCCCAATCATTAAACGTCTGCGAGTATGCACCAGAGATTGTTGGTGGAAGGAACTTTCAGCATCTACTTCTCTACATTAGAGAAGTGTAGACTTTACTGTCATATTGTAAACATAGGGCTAATAAACATGTTGTCTACCTCACACTAAGGTTCAGAAAAAATCTTCTAGCCCATTCGGGAGGCATTTGCAGACATACGTTCCACTATGAATACGGTTCCAATCTTAAAGGAAGGTCAAGTATTCTCCGACCTACCTTTAAATTTTATATAGGGAATTGTGAATCACCCTATACAGGGTGTTTCAAAAATACACGGCATAATTTCAGGTATGTATTTCCCACATGTAGACAATCAAAATAGTTCATTACAACATATGTCCGGAAATGCTTCATTTCCGAGTTATGGCCTTCACAACATTGAAAATCACCGGAACGTTTTTCGT
>JAFIDM010009631.1:335078529-335109896 GCA_023159025.1 Thereuonema tuberculata
ATAAATTTCCTATAAAAAGCCAGCTTACATCCAAGTTCACATCTTATGTATTTATATTAAATCTTGCTTAATAGAGTTCTATTAAAAATTAATGTTATATAGATTGTTTATTAACAATCTTCAAATAAAAAATGGCAATAATAGTGTTCATCTATTTAAATGAATCACTTTAAAAACTCCGGAGAGGAGAAGAACTTGTTTTGTTTTCAAATCAGTTTTATCATAGATTCAGGAAGAGCTTCATTCCTGTCTACTATTTACGGGGTGATTCAGAACTAAAAGACATAACTTCAACTCAGCACTCTGGAGGTCATTGCAAGTTAAAAATCCTTCTGTGTCCAAATCGATGAAGAAAGAAGGCTAGATGAGTTTAAAGGAAAGAATCAATTACAATTAAAAATACAATAAAAAACCTTCAATGTAGTAAATAGAGCGATTCGAGATCCATAGTGTATGATGAACCCAACGGGTCTCAAATTAAACTTGAAGATAGATTTCCTGATCTTACCCTCCACATGATCAACCACGATTTACTCAATTGCTGTGCAAGAGGCTGGAGACTTACATTTCTTATAACTGTGAAGATATTTCTTAGTTTCTTGTGTACTTGCCAAAATTTAAAGCATTTTTATTGTATGTCTTTTAACTTTTCCAAATCTCTTCAACGATTCGGATTACATTAATAAAAATTTTATACTTATAAATTTCTCCAGAATTTTAATGATTCGTTCTACATATCTCCTTTTAGAATCCATACAGAAATATATAAACTCAGAAATGTAAGCGTTATCACTAATTTGATTTTTCTGTAAAATGAAATATAGGTGTAATACATCGAATAATTACATATCTATTATATCTGTATTTCTATTTGGATTCTAATAACTTTTGAAATGATTTAAAGTGAACCCTGTCTTTCTCTTTTATTATGAGACCAGATAAGCAATATCCTTATTTAAGTGACAGCTGCCAGAAAATTGAATTATTATTAAGTTTTTTTCTTGACAATGTTATTGATAAATCAGATAGGCAAATACTTCTACCTATTAAAAATGTGTCACAAATGATTTTATGTCAAAGTGAACTAGGTGTCATTTTGATGAATTTGTTAATATTAGGCGTTGACAATCGAATTTAAAATGAAAAAAGAATCAATCAAGGTAAACTCAATTGTATATTTGCAAGGGATTTAAGGGTTTTCCAGGGAAATTATTTAACGAGATAATTCAATTGCCTTTCAAAACATGGAACCAAAGGATTTTGTTGTACGTAGTTGAAGTTACAGCATTGTTGAAAATGTAAGTGACTTGTGTAGAATATTGAAATGCAGATCACCTTTGTTAAATACCTCGTATCGACGAATCCTTGCTGTTAAAAAAAATATCTCTTTGCAGAGCATTTTAGTTCTGTTCTGCAATAGTAATCATGTCGCAACTCTATTGGATGCAATTGGACTTAATCCAGACTAGCTTATTATGGAGATATGGACGGTTAAAGTATGATTTACATACGCTCTAACTCCCACGCCGTATTTGCAGATACTTATTCACTTACTGTGTCCATTCTTTCCTAGATCACTATTATCATCCATCTTATCGACATACAGAAGCTTTAATCAGTCACCTGCTGTATGGTCTAAAGGTCTACCATTAACCTTGCTGTGGTCCAGGATGACCCTACTTTAGAATTAACACATTTCATCTCATTTCACATAACTTCCATTCCATAATGGAATAAACACAAAATTGCTATATTTGGACAAATAATAGTAGATTACTTATACGATAAATATGTTTCCTTCTAAAAAGTTTTCAGAGACAAAAATGTTTCCCAGATTCTCTAAAGGAAATAACAGCAAATGAAGGCAAACAATTACTTCATACAAAATAAACATTCAGACATGTTAAGACAAAATAGAACAGCATTATAATCTTATGAGAGAAGGGAAAAAATTGGAATTCACTATTCAAATTCCAATACTTTTCTATACCAATTCTCGCACTAAGGATCCATTTGAGTTCTATTTAAGATAACTATTTCAAATCCTTCAATATCCATTCATAGTTTCAAAAAGATCCATCCAGCGATTCGAAAGTTATTTCGGTTGATGTTTGATATTGTAATGATTTATTTTTGTATTTATTTATTTATTATTTGTATTTTTAACTAAAATCTATTCTCTCTATTTTTTTCCCTTAAAATAACCGTTAGTTTTATGAGAGGTCAGGTCAACTACCTTAACCACGCCCCTTCACCTTCTAACCCTTTATCTACTTTTATAACTTTCCTCTTTGTTTTTCAAACCTACCAATGGCAGGTGATTTCTTTGTTCATTTTTGTATAAAAACCCCTGTTTTTAAATAAAGGTATATAGAACTTCCAAGCACTCCATTCAGTCTGATTTGCCGTCCTTTCGTCCGTTGAACCCACAAACACAACATTACAATATGTAAATATCACTTCCGAGGCTTTACCATTCCCTTCAAACTCTTTAAAAAACTAATTTCTAAACAAGTTAATTAAAAATTAAGAAAAGTGATTAAAATTAAAATAAAACTGTTGTCCTTAAAAATCAATGATATTATAACTAGGCTTATTACAAATTGCAAACGGTGTTTTCTGGTTCGTAACTCATAATGCCACGAAAATGTATATCTTAGCTCTAATTGAATATGTTCCATTGATTTGGATTTCTATTAATCTTACTTTGAAACACATCCATTCCTTGAATTTTAAATTATAAAGATAATGATTTAATCTAATAAGGAAGATATACTGGCACAGTCAAGTTTGAAGATCCATTCGCTGATTCTAAAGTTACCAATTCAAAACAGATGTCATCACAATAATAAATATCTTGTGGTGGCAACAATATACTACCATTTGAAGAAATGCATCAGAAAGGAAGAATAAGTGTTTTAACTAGTCTTCCTGTAACGAATTTCTTATAGATCCGTCATTGATTGAAAAATTGTCAGTGACAGAAACATATAAACACACACACACACACACAAACATGGTGATTTCAAGAATTTATTAGCTGGATAAAAGCTGGAAAAGCTTTCTTTAAAGCCATAAAGGCTACTTTTATGCAATGGATCATTTACATTAAAATTCAGTTATTAATATTTAATTTAAAATTTTAATTTTGGAAATGAAATATACGTTTTAACATTGTGGTTTGCGATGTAAAGTCAATATTCTAAGATCTACAATATTATGAATAACGAAAACTAACGATTTCAAATAATAAGATATTTTTATAAAATTCATATTAATGACAAAAACTTATTAAAAAAAAAATAAAACAGAAAAAAATTATAAATATATTACAAAGAAAACAGTACATCAACACAAGATGGCAGAAAAACGACTTTCAAATTGAGTAGCATGTTTAAAACGAAATTGTATTTCGAAATTTTAGTGATTTCCTCTCAGGAATCAACAGAAACCAGCTCCAACGGTCATAATTAAATCCTTCTTTCAGAACTAAAAGCTCACAACTGAATCATAGAAATAATGATACGGAGATATAAATTAGTCATTCGTGTTCCATCAAGTTTTACAGTAAAGCACACGCTTTCGCGATATTCATCTTCTGCCTAGGGAAAGAGTGCCAGACTAATCTGGAATTTTCTCAAAACTGAGTGGAAAAAAAATCACGATTTTCCGTGACTACGTTATTAACTAAGTGTTCTGGAAAAAGCTATTTTTTACTTAAAAAAAATCAGATGAAAGATTAGAGGATTGTTCATAGTTCTATTGAATTCTATCGTTCAGTTTTCATTCATTCAGGAAACATTATTAAATCCAAGCAAAGGAATATCAAAGTTTATCAAAATTAAGTCTTAATTTTCAGGAAGTAACAATATAAAAATAGAAACAGAGATGGGTGTTAACAATTACTTGATATAGTGTTGTTGTTTTTTTTTCAAAAATAAATCATTCAATTTTTTGAGTTCGCGAAATTTTTGAACTGAGTTTGGAAATTTAACTGAAATATTTCATTAAATACTAAAAGTTCTTCATTAAATATTAAAACATAAATCCGATTAGCAGAAAACTGATTCTGAAACTATTCCGCCCATTTGGGTTATTTTGTGTCATTGTGTTCTTTTCGATTTTCAATCATGTTTTTTACTTAACATATCACTTTTTAATAAAGTATTTACATAAAGGTTTCATTCTGTAATATGAAGAAAATTTACTTGGTTTCCAGGATGTTGAATCGAGTCCCAATATTACCAAAAAGAAACTTGTTTTTATTTTTTTATTTATTTATTTATTTATTTATTCATTCATTTATTTATTTATTTATTTGTCTTTTTATGTACTTTTTTTCTTTTTGTTTTATTTATTGTTTTATTAATTTTTTTGGCTTTATATTTTTTTTCATTGTATTTGTTAAGTTTTGTTTTTCGTTTTTAATTTGTTTTAACTTTATTAATCAATGAAAAGAAACTATTTTTTTCTTTTTGATTAAAAAAATAAATTTCTAAATTTTGATTAAATAAATAACAAATTTGTTAAGTTTTATTTTCGTTTTTGATTTGTTTTAGCTTTACTAATCAATGTTCGCTGTGAAAAGTTCACATTCAATTGATGGGTTCGTATTGCTCATACTATCAGAGTTTAGATTAATGACTATTGGCTGTTCTTCACTATCTATCAAACAGTTCAGATTCCAAAATTTCTTATTGTATGTGCTATAAAACTCCTCCAAATTTCTGCTGCCACTTTCAAAATGTCTCTTCAAATAAACACTAACAAATATTTGTGACGCAAAATGATTATATCTTCACTGTCACAGAATCGTAAATTTTAGCCGCTACTGATATCAAAATCAAACAATTTCAATCGGGTACTGTGGGAAAAATTTTGCAACTCCGGACCGTCAGTAACTTCTTTCAGTACATTTCCTATGGTTGATATTTCATTTTAAAAACATTTTATGCATCTTATCTCTGATGACAATGCATAGAATTGAATCATAAATTTTATTAGAATATGATGTATTTGCTTTCCGAGACCTCTTCTTGCCTGGTGTGAATAAAATTCCCTCCTTTTGAAATTCTTTGTTAATGGGATAAAAAGACCACCGATATTCTTCTGTTTTGTTTTTCATGTTTATTGTATGTCATGTTCTGCTCCAAGTCACTTAAATTTGAATAAACATTTAAAATTTTTTGTTTCGCACTGCTGTGTATCGATTGACCTTTACAATTACTTTTGAAATATTTATAGGGAGATAAGTGCCACGCACTGGAGGCTGTCTTGTTGAAATGAGCCCCTCAACAACAAGATTTTCTGTCTCTTAAAATATTTAATGTTTTCAAATCAATCTTCTAAATTCAGGATGAAATAACAAGAACGCCGGAACTATTTTCTTCGCTGCAGAATAATGTGTTACGCGGTTCTTTGACATCACTTCAATCTTAATAAGAAACCGTCTGTAGGCTCATCTGTAGCCAAAAATCAAGGAACAATTATATTTTGTTCAATGCATGCTTCAAACCTGAATCATTAGATAGATGACCAAAACTAATGAAGTGAAGCGTGAAAATTTTTTTTAAATTTGTGTATCTCGATCTTTGCAGTAACCATGGGAGTACGAAGGAAAGATCACACTATTACAGCCATTGAACAGTGCTACACGCATGATGTATATGTTTAACGACTCTACGGGCAAAAGGGTGTACAAGATGTATGATTGAAACAATTGATATGAACTACGAAGAAAAGGATGAGATGCAAAATTTAAAAAAAAATGACAATGTGCACATCGAACACGAAACGATTAGGAGTTATAGTCTCTTATATGACAATCATTAATTACGGTTGTTCAAAGCAATATTCGATTAATGTCATGATAGTCATGAATATGCAAGACTTCATATGTTTATATTATTCAACAGTGAGTCTGAAAAAAAAACATTGATGAAGAGTACACGGTTACAGTCTTAACGAAAACTACAATGCAAGAGATTGCTATCATTTAATGCAGTCATATAGTTACCGAATGATTTGTACATTTGAAAGAAAGGAACGTCCAGATGCTGAATCAATTCTGTGCAGCCACCTGGAATCAGTTATCTGTTAAACTGCTAAAATTCTGCATGATTTGAGTTCAGTCTGGAAAGTATGCCTTAATGGTTGATAATATTGTAAAATTGATAACCTCTGCGAGTCATGACGATGAAGCGACAAGAACAGCAATATTCCTTTCTTCGAATTTTCCAATAATCTTTTAAGGAAACTCTCGTAATGTATTGTTTCTTCATTTTGCCACTTGTTCTTGTTATTTCAATGGAGTCTCCATTTGATCTGTAATTGGCTTTATGCATTATCTTACTTGAATGGGAGTTGTAGCTACCGAATCTGTCTCTGCAAGGATACATTTGCATGTTCTTCTCCCATGTAGCTTTTTCTTTTTTTAGATCTGTTCAGAGCAATATGTAAAACATTTTTTCTTATTAATCTTCTCTGGAGTAATTAATGATTTTGTCTCATGCCCAGATTGATCAGCAGCAGCTCGGATTTGTTTTGTCCCAGACAAATATTTCTGCTAACTTGATCTATTTCCATAGACACAGTCCAGAATATTTTATTGAAATTGTAACAGTCACGATTTGAATGGCCTAAATATCAAATTATTTACAAGATCACTTTGGAAACTGATGTAAAAAATTGATTACAAAAATCATTATTCAACTTCGCTCACTGCTGAATTCAAACGCACCAATACTTGGAATTATCGAATCAAAGATCCAAATAAATTGCAAAGGAAATACAATCTTGAAAGATGGGCAGCTCGATAATTTATAAGTAATAATCGATAATTCCAGATCTTTGTACCCATTTCAATAGGAATTTTGCTCTGTGCAATGCAAAATTTAGAAAAACTTTATATAATTAATCAAATGTTTTCGTTCGAGAGTTATTGTGTAAGAACTACGTTTCGCAGACAGACATAGACTTTTTATTATTTCTTTTGCAAATTCGGACTCAGGATCCTTCTAAACATCGAGAAAAATGTTTTAGAAACAATGTCAATAAACCCTGTAGTAAATTTAAAAAAAATTACAATGAAAAGATTAAATTGGAAATGCCTATTAAAACAATTTGTGCGATATCTTAGACTATTTTAGTTTTGTTTTGTTTTTGTTTTCTCAGTTGTAGTAAAACTTTTGCTGATAGACTTATTGTAGTGATTTTAAAACAATGAATTTTTCTGCTATAAAAGGGAATAGAATTCCTACCTATTAGATGCGTTCACGCTATTTCAGAAACAGGGAAATAAGTTTCGAAGGTTTGAAGAATTTTAGTTGATATAAAGCGAGTTCCGTGAATTCTTTTCTCACAATAGGATTTGCCGGATAAAACCAATCTCTGGTGTCTGTTTCTTCTTGACAATTCGCTTTGCTGTTTCTTTCATCACTGGACAAGATGGCTTCGTTGGATATGGATAATGAAGAAGTTAAATTGCCCCGAGTCCTGAAATTCCCATTCTCCTTCTCGCACATTCCAATTTTTCTTCTTTTTTTTCCTTCCCCTCCTTTCATAAACTATGTTCGAAGAAACCAGCGGAACAATTCTCGCAAACACACCAAAAAAAAATTTACTTTTTTCCTCCGTCGTGTCGACGTGGGTTATTTGCTAGATCCAACATTTCTTTTTTTTTTTTTTTTTTCTTGTCGTTGCGCTCCAATCCTTCGCAAGTCCCGGAGCCATCAGATTAGATTTCCAAGCACATCGCCGAGGTAGGTAACTCATTGCTGCCATCGCACGTCCGAGGATTGGAAGGCACTCCGGAATACTGAGGCGGTCGCCTGACTCTTCGGAGAGAGTCCCCTACTCTCGGTGAGCGTGTCGTGACTTGCCAAACGACACCGCCAAGAGCTGTAGTTGTTCAACTTCGCTTGTCACACACTGCTTCTAGGCACTGTTCCTCATGTTGATGGGCTTTGGCCAGCTTTTCACACCAATCACCCTCTTTACACAGATAGAAAAGATAAAGAGAAAGAAAGGTATTCGAGATAAGAGCGCCGCACAACTTATAGTGGGAGCGGTCAAAGTTAAATTAATTATTAAACAGATCTACTCCAGTCCAAAGAAACAGACCTCTAACCCACTTGAGTCCAAAGGGAATTCATTTAAAAAAAATGTCCTGTAGCTTACATGAAATGCTGGCCCAACAATAAGTAAATTGCGTGGTTTACCTGAAATCAACTTTTCCAGTGCGAAAGCAACGATTTTTCATAAAATACGATTTTTTTTTTTTATTGCAATATTCAGAACTGGTCTGAATCAGATCTTTGAATTGTTGTTTCAAATCCTAAGCTCAACAGGTGCGAAATGAAATGATTTGAGGATTAAAATACATCAATTTTTAGTTTTTAAAAGTTTGAAAGGTATGTATTAAAAGTTTTTGCATTAAATTCGCCAGTAATTACCCATGGCTTGTTTAAAGAAATTTATTGAAGGTAGGTGTCTGAAAAAAAAAAATTAACCGTCTACAGAAAAGACAAAATAAAATTGGGAATTCTCAATCAATGTCTTTTATTTAAACATTCTAGAACAATTGCTTAGAGTATCGAAGAGCATCACTTCAAAATGTTCTTAGACTCTCATAGAAGTAAAAAAAAAAATAGATGGAATATCTTTGGAACTACAAGACGTATTTCTTCTTTAATATTACCCGTAAATTCCATACAACAACGATATTTCGCAGAAGTCTATCGTTCTGCTTTTTCAAGGTTTTTTACTTCTCAAAAAAATAACAATACTTAATAATACTTCTAATACAATACTTCTCGTCCTAATGACAACAATAACAATGTTACAGTCATCCTTTTATGCTTAAACATACTCAATTATTCCAAATTTTCTCAATAAAATTAAATAATTATCTTCCCTATTTTAGATATTAACAATACGTTTCTTAAATAACAATAGCTATTTAAATTTTTCTTCTTTATTTCTCATTAATTCTTGAAAATAAGATAATGTATTGTCATTAACCCTTATCTTTATTGATTCATGGATAACGTTGTATTACATATGCCTCTATTTTATACTCGTACACTTATCCGTAATTTTGAACGAAATCTCCACATGGGATCTATTAATTTATAGGTAATATTAAAGAAGAAATATGCTTAATATATATAACGAAGAATTTATTTATAACTTCAAGACATCTTATGTCATGTTATGTCTATGACCTAAGAAATTGATAGTTGTCTTCAAACAAAAATTTTGTAAGATTCTCAGTCTCCCTGCTATGACTATAAAGTAATGTAATGAATAGACGATTTATTTCGTTTTGTCTCTCCTTCATTGTCATCGTTGTTTTGAAAGCTATATTCAGCTGGCTGTCGCCCCACTATTATACCTCATCGTATCCTAAAGCGTAGCAAACAGCCTCGTATATTTAGAATTTTTCATAAAATATGATATATTTTTTTATTGCAATATTCAGAACTGGTCTGAATCAGATCTTTGAATTGTTGTTTCAAATTTAGTGAATTTAGTGAATTTTTTAATATGAAAAAACAAAACAAATAATAATCTGCTCAAAATATACAAGGAATGTGGTTTATCCTGCAATTCAAAAAAAATAATTTACTCAATAAATGAATAAAAATAAAAAAATTGACTTTTAAATATATATTGTATTTTTGTGGAATATTTTTGAAATGATAAACTTGTAGTTCATTAAAATTCACAGCTGATTATTGATTTGACAGAAAGCCATTCTCAAAAGATCAGATTGAATTCAAGTCATGTTTTGATTTGGTGTATAGAGCACCTTTCGAATACTTTAAAATGTGATAACGTTTCAAAAAAAATTGGAAAGTGAATTTTTAGAAGAATTTCAGAAGAGAAAGTTGAAACGATTCCATCAATTGAACCGAATACTTACCATAAATCACCAATGTATTCCAAGAGCTAGCTTTGATGTAAAGACAGCCTGTGCTGTAAATCAATAAGACAACGAATCGACAAGTCTACATTATGAGATACAAATGATGCCTTAAGATAGTAAGGCCCTTGTGCTTTTCGTAATTCAAAGCAAATTAATATTACATTAGAAAAAAAATTAACAAATCAGAAAACATTTCTACCATTTATCCTCTTCCTCTTTTTTTTTAAAAGCTCCTGAAATCCTTCCTTCCATATTTCAGTAATATTATAGTAACTTTTTAGAAATTCAGTTTTTTATGTAATTTTTTAGTGTTTATTGCTAGTTTTTAGTTGCTGTGTGTCCAATTTCTATCAAAATCTACTTCGAGATAACGTTTGGTAACTTTTGTCTACCATATAATTTAACTTTCAAAGATAAATTCTTGATTTACGGTAACAACAGCGCTTTAAAAAGTATCGTATTTTTGCTCCTCAAGTATTGGCCAGATTTATACTAAAATCAATAGGAATCATTTAATTAGTCTAAACCTATCTTTAAAATTTCAGCTTCCTGGCTCCTCGAATTAGAGTGGTTGTAGAAGGTCGGACATATAAGCATAGTTTCACTTGAAATTGTATTCCAAAACAATTTCTCTCCACTGGAATATTATAAATGTTGAACCAAATCTGTATTTTTCTATGTACTTTTGCTGTTATATAAGGTAAAATTCAGTCAGGAGTTAGTCATGAAATTAACATTGCAATCCAAAAGTTAAGGGTTGTTCAAAATATATATATCGTAAAGGCTTTATGAATTTTCTATGTTCAAGGAGATTTGCACATGATGTGAATTTCACCTTTGCACTCTAATCATTCATCTACTGAATGCGAGATGATATTCACTTAGCAGCTTTTCATTCTGTTTACAATTTGACTTTAAATATTTAGCTTGAGTAAAACGAAACCTAAATTAGGGTCCATTCGAAATTTAAGCTTTACTCAACAAATGAAATTAAAATATATTTTTATTTTAAATATATATTTATATTGAGATCACTAAAAACCATATTAGAAAAGAGGAGATGATGGTGGAAGATGCGTCTATCTTTGTGTAAAATAAACTTTCATTCTCATTCAATGAAGATCCAAGGTTGCCAAGAAAATATCTTAATAGTAAAAGTAATTAAATTTTTGGTGTCTGTTAGATCTAAACATAAAGCCAGAATAAATTTTAATGATTTTGTAACTCATTAAACAAATATTTCGATATGTAAAAGTAGTTTGTATTATATTTATTAAATTAAATTTGTAAGTTCTTAAATTCTCGAAAAATATTACTTTTCTTTTTGGCCTTATTTGTTATTCACAGAAATCAAATAAAAACTAGAATATTATTTCTCAATCCTTAACTTTTTTTTTTTTTTTTTAGTGAAAGCCAAATCGAAAAATGAAGTTCCGATCAACGCAGGTTTTGGTTTCATACAAAATACATAAAAAAACAAAACAAACAAACAAACATGTTCAATGAAAGTTAATTTTACAAAATAAGTCACTTATTAGACTGATTAGAAATTTTTCCGTCATTTCGCATGATTTACTTTTTTTTACTTTTTGGTTTTTTAAAGAAATTAAATGTTATTGCTACAAAAGTCTTTGTTAAATGTTTCAGTGGTTGAACCCCCTGGTAACTCCTATTTGTATTCAACCCGAATGATATTTTCTGTTCGCTTATGCCATCCTCCGATCTATTCCTAATAAGCTAGGAGGAGTAATTGCCCTCCTTATATCCATTTTAATTCTCATAATACTCCCATTTTAACAGACAAGCAAATTTAAAAGTACACTTTTTAAAAGTAAATATTTTGAAGGTCAGAGAAAAATTGTTTGCGTAACCAAAAAATAAGAAATTTTTTTATATATAGACATTCTAGAAATACAAAAAAATTATGAGAATTCATAATTCTTTATAGAAGCCTAAATTCCTGGGGAAACTGAATCTACTCGTACTTTGAATATACCGAAGCTGCAAGTATTTTAATTTTGAAGAAAACGGTTCAGTCAAAAGTTTAATGGTTTTAAACTTTTAATGGTTAGCGGTGTTACCGAGTATAAAATGTCTACGTTGTTATCTTACTAAGCAAGGGCGAATATAAGGGGGGGGGGGGAAAGCCCCCCCCCCCGAAATAATGAATATAAAGAAAAAAATAAGTACGGTAATCTGAATTATCTTAATGAATCGTGCATTTATGCAATAATGAATTCAGGGCATTCAGCGCAAATTACCCTCTGAATATGAGCAGCAAAACTGATATAAAGTATCATGGGGTGTCTACTTAAAATTACTTAACCTAACCTTGGCCCCCCCAAAAAAATATTCTATATTCGCCACTGTTACTAAGATTTCTTTCGCTACGACTTTTAATTCAATCGAACTAGAATATATACGGTACAAAAACAGATGTAGGGGCGAGGAGAAGGAATACGTTTTAGTCAGACACCCATGTCCGGAAACGACTAATTAGGGGCCGTCCATTAATTATGTGAGGTGTTTTTTAAAAAATTTGCCCCCCCCTCCCCCTTGGTGAGATGTGGTGGGATCCCCCCCCCCTTCCCTCACGTGAGATTTCAAAATTTCAAAAAATCAAAAAAGTCAATATTACAAAATGTTGTAATCTATTATAATACGTATATTCCCTGAATGAAAAAGTTGACGTGAGATTTTCGTTGACTCCCCACTCCTCCTTGGTGAGATTTGGTGAGATTTTGCCGGACCCCCCTCCGTTTCCCCTTTTGACCTCACGTAATTAATGGACGACCCCTTATGGTGGTATGCGTACCCAAGGTAATAAGGTAATAGTTACCAATAACTACATATCTACCTACCTTACGACACTCATACAAAACATTTGAATAAAAGGAATAAACAACCTGAACCAGCCAGCCAGGATGCCAGGTGTGGGCTCACCTGCTATCATTTCACATGAGCTGTTGCAGAACATGCTGTCTCCCAGAATCGCAATTTTGGTAAAGATACCGCCATAAGTTGTCTTTCATCATTAAAACGTGTTCCTTCTCCTCCTTTTTTGTTTTTTGACACACGAGTTGTGCAACATCTTTTATAATTATATGTATTTAAGTATTTTTAAAATATAAAGTAAAATTTCAAGCATATTAGAAGCATGCACACACACAAATAAAAATATATAGAAGTGCATTACAATGGTGATTTTAGAAGCTTTCCTTTCTAACTAGGCTGTTTAAAAGTATTGTGGATTAGAATTAATAAGAATTAAACTTTTTAACTCAAGTTAAAACTGCCATCATGTACAGGTAAGTACATTAGTATCAATTTCTTTTGCATATCTTTAGACCTAACGAACAATTTCATTTTATATAAGAAATAACCAACATCCGGATTTTTATTCCAACTGTTCTGTGCGATGGACAATCCAAGCAGTAAGTTCTCTAGAATTTTCCAGCATCGCCTACAGGCCTTCATCCGCCTTGAGCTATCACTGACCTATCAGCCATTGTCGTAGTTCGGACGGCAAAAAAAATAGTTGTCAGGAAATGGTCTAGACCAGATATAGAGTCAACTAACTCCAAAAGCACAGAATAAAATGAATTTCGGATCTACAGAATTTTGCTCTTACTATAAACTGTTGTCTTTTCGATTGCAGTGGGAACTAAACTTTCGTATCAAGTCAATCTAAAAAAAAAACAACAAAGAAACAGAAATCGATCGAATTTCAACAGAAACAAAAACAGAAATTCAATCGTAAGATAGGTTGCCCAAATAAGGCCCGGTTCCAAATAAGGCCCATCCTTCGTTTTATTAATAGAACGTTGACAATTTACCAAGATTAGTTATGTTTCAGACAGGCTCTGGCTTCTAGCGGCTACACCAACAATCAGGTCCGTTGAAGTGGATAATTTTACCATGTTTGTTTCAGTTGAACAGTAAAAGTCGCCCGAAGCTTTTGTCGTTACTATTTCAACTTAATTTGATAAATCGTCTGCATTTTTTGGCAACATAACATATACATGGACATGTTTTATGTCATTTTAAAGTATGTCATGAGTAGAATAATGTAGAATAATTTGATATTTGAGCAGGGGCTCCAAAAAAGGCCTTTCAGTTTTATTTTCAAAACTGTTATTACAGAAAGAATTTCAAATGCCACTAATTCTAAATTCACTTTTTCATAACAGCACACCTTAAACTTTCAAGACAGTTTTCAGAATTTTCACTCTTGCAGTAGAAATGTAAAAAATCTTTAAACGTTAGGTGGGCCTTATTTTGGGCAACCTACCTTAATTTCCGTGGATGTACGGTCTAAGAAAATAACAACAAAACAAAAAGCAATTTTTAAAACGGAATACTGAAGGTGTAAATAAGCATTTAAAAGTTGTTGTTTTTTATTTTCCTTTTTTAAGAAAAATTCCAGTTCCAATCCTCTTAGGAACAGTTAGTACCAATCAACAGATGCTGTGTTATCTATAATGATAATACTTGAACAATGAGTTTTGTATAAATATTTTTGATATTTCACTTTGTGCTAATTCGCGTTCACATTTATTTCTAAAAATCTTTGTTGGTTATTACAATAATTACTGAGCTGCAGACACTGGGTGAATCCAGCTGA
Source organism: Thereuonema tuberculata (assembly GCA_023159025.1). NCBI lineage: Eukaryota > Metazoa > Arthropoda > Chilopoda > Scutigeromorpha > Scutigeridae > Thereuonema > Thereuonema tuberculata. The sequence goes on from JAFIDM010009631.1 coordinate 335,093,082, forward strand.
AGAAAGGTAATGACAGACTTCTGGATTCCCGGTAGTCAAATATTCCAAAAGTAGCTCAGTGATTTTATTTGTAGTGCATTTTTATCCCTATTTATTCCTGTGTAAAATGTTTCTGCGCACATTAAATTTATGATTATATATATATATATATATATATATATATATATATATATATATATTTCTTTTTGTTTATTCCTTTATAAGCCCGCAATTGACTAATTGCTTTTTTTATTTTTAATTTATTTTATGATGTTTTTTATATGAAGGACCATTCCTATGTTTACTTGTCTTTGTTTATATTTTCTTTAATATTACTGAGCTGCAGACACTGGGTGAATCCAGCTGAAGAAAGATAACCTTGAAACAGACTGTCCTGGATTCCCGGTGTCGAATATTCCAAAAGTAGCTCAGTGATTTTGTTTGTAGTGCGTTTTATCCCTATTTATTCCTGTGTAAAACGTTCTTGTAGTAGTTCGAAAAATAGAGAATACCTACAATTGTACAGAAAACGCCGTTCCGACATAGCCTTGTGGTCTAAGCGGCGGCTTTCCACGATGGCTGATGCGTCATAACATGGGTTCGAATTCCGGCGCCGGCATGGATGTTTCATCTCTTTACTTTTGTGTAAATATTTTAAATAATAGCAAATTCCAATTTTTTTCTCTGTGACCTCATATTGAAATTTAAGATTATTCTGATGAGATTGACTTCTTTTTCAGATTTATTGTTATTATTTTTCCTACTCTCTTTTACCCAATGATTCGAAGTATTTAACTTTTGGTTTTTCGTTTAAGTATAAAATTCTTCAGTTCAAAATCAGTCTCCATTTCCAATTCAAAGTTATTCTTAATGACCTATTAATGATTAATTCATTTTCTCTAAATGGGTTGTTTTAATAATTTTAATTATCTTGGATTCTTGTGATTTTCTTGTGAAAGTTTTGCTATCTTTCATCTATACAAATGAGTATTGCTTTTCCTTAGCCCTAGATTTGGTTTGAAATATATTTGTTCAGAATATTTTCTTTTTATTTGAAGTAATGTTGTCATTCATGTATTGATTGTTGTTGCTGGTTGTTTTCATTTCCGAACACATCATCGCTTGTAATTTTTATTATTCTTATTTTTTTCCTTTTCTCCATTCAACCTCGCTTCGTTTGATTATCTTTGAATTCAATAACAATTGGATAGGGTTTGTCTTTGTTTTTTTGTCGAAAATCGGTGAATTTCATCAATTTTTGCTTAAGATTTTTGCAGACCCAGTTTCATTTCAATTTTTTCCACAACTTCTCCAGATCTTCACCCTTACTAAATATTACTTCATGAAATTCAAAATTCGATTTTCTGCTGTTTTGCTCTAATTCTTATTTTACTAATTTTACACTCTAGTTTCTCAAGTTTGAATTCTTTTCATACTTTTCACTTTGGAGTTTTATCTTGATGCCATTTTTATGTTATTTTAGTGACTTCTTCTATTCTTTTGTTTTTTTGTTTCCCAGCAATTCTTCATATTCGTTGGATAAGAGGGTATTGATATGGTGATATCATTCATCACTTTCTCCGCTGAATTTCCTTTTTGTGTTTTATCCTTTACTTCGGTATTATTTTTCTTCCAATCCCTCCTAGCTTTTTGATGTTCCTTCCTCAGACTGTCTATCTTATCAGTACATCAAATACTTTTTTTTTCCTTTTGGAATTTTCGTAAACCCTACAGATATTGTTTGAGCGGATCTTTCTATGGTTTCTACAATTTGCTTAAATTCATTTCTCCACACTGCGCTAGATTTTGTTTCCGTACTGAACGAAGCTAATCTGCTATTTTTTGCATTTATATTATTTTTTTGCCTATGTTCGATCTTTTTTAACTTATTATAAGCCAAAAATTGGTCACTTGTCATGTCAATGCCAGCATATCATTCGCTAACTAAGTCCAGCATCGCTGGAGATATAATGAACAAATCTAAGGTGCTTAATGATCGGCTACTTGTGATTGGTATGTAGTCATTTTGTCTTTATTAAAAAGAATTAGATCCAATTGAACAACACTGGGCCATCCCTGTTTTCACTCCCTTCGTTCCAGGAAAGGAGTCTCGAATTAACATCCTCAACGATAAGTAAATATTTAGAAGGTAACAATAGTTTATTTAACTCAGTGACAATTTACGTATTTACTGTAAATGTGTTAAAATTGCCACTCCACCTCCCTTTCTGTTGGTCTTGAATAATTAAAAAGATTAAAATTTTTGAACCGTGAGTATTTCTTTGGATCAAATGATAATGGTTTTTGTTTTCTTTTTCTTAATTTTTTTTTTCTCAATGTCAGCGTGGGTTTTTTTTTTTTTATTATTTTCCTAATTTTTCTTTCCCTTATGTTAATGTACTTCTTTATTTTTAATATTATTTTAAAATTGTTTCATTATGATAGATCGCTCTAGCATACGTTGGAGACGTCTAGAAGTTATCCGCTCCAAATGGATTTCCTTTTCCTGAGTTGAGAAGCTTTGTAGTCCTGTTCATCTTGTCACATGACCTGTCTGTGCGAACGTCAGATGTTGAATGAGGAGCCCTCTGACGGTTGTAGTTGGTATGTGAGCTCCCGTAGAGTATTGTCATCAGCTGTTCCTAGATGGCTGCTATGGTTCCAACTTTTACTCATCAGATGTCAGCTGCGTCTCACCATGTGATCGTCGTGTGTTCTTATTGGACTTAGAAGTGCATATAAACCCTGTGTATTCTTGTGTCAGTCACTTGCCAACGTCTAATCTAGTTGTGTTTTTGTTGTTGTTGTTGTTGTTTTTTTAATATGTTTAAATGTTTTTATCCAGTACTGTGTGTGTGTATATTGGCCTCAGTTTTTAACTTATAAAGATAATAACTACTATCCAATTCTTCTATGCCATTTTCGTTTGAATGAAGAGGAAGCTTACAAAAGAAATGAGTTAAATACTTAAAAGACACAAAGATATTTAGAAACAAGGAAAAAATTGTTTTTATATTGTACTCGAAATCATTGTGACCCCTTAAAAATTCATTTACATATCAGTCATGTCTGTTCCACTTGTAATTTGGGCTGTAGAGACATGTTTCATTTTCTTTGGAGACAGGAAGTGACCGCAGAACAGAACTTTTATTTTTGGAAGTCATTAGGATTCCAATAAGATATCACTTACGTCTGTAAGACTTATAGTTTGGTTTGTTTTTGCTGTAGAGACGTCGAGGGAAGGACAAACAAACAGAATTGTATTAAATGTTCCGCCTCTTTACACTTTTTGAACCGGAACTTACTGAAAGCCATAAAATAAGCAGACAATAAGAACTTACTGTTGAACCACTGACGTTGGGAACGCTACTGAGCTGAGGTTATTTGTCCCTTTTTTGCAGCCAATTATTTTCTAAAGTTTCGTTTTCTATGAAAGAAAGATTTGTTGTTTACGCGGCTTATTAAAAACTTAGTACGTGCTAACTCGCAAGAAGTATTACTTGTAGCAGTAAACAGAATGAATATTAAATAAATTAGGAAATCAATCGCAGAAAGGAATTAAGTTGAGTCGATACCTTTCGATTATTAGAATTGATGTATTCTTCTATTTACATAATCACAGTCAAACATTAACTAGTCTTAATACATTTAATAACTATTTCTTCTTAAATCTTTTGATCACTTCCATAAGATTGCCTTTAAACTTTAATTGTATGTTCCTTTATTTTATATTAATCACTTAAACAGTTCTAGGAAAAAAAATCATAGTTTATTCTGTTAATCTTCTATTGGAATCGACAGCTTCTCTGAAAGAAATGTATGTTATATCTTTTATCTTTACTTTTTACCTGTAGAGATTTCAGTATTCCACAGATCATTTACATCTCTCTTAAATTTACTTTTTTTCTTAGTAAAACTTTCTTATATTTTATGACTTGAAATTTGTCCGATTGTCGTTCGGGAACCTTTCTTTTTATGTTGACTAGCAACTGAACCTTATGAATGAATTTTTCCTTTCCTTCATATTCGTGGACAATTTCTTTAGGTTTAAAGATGTCTTCATTTAAATTATTCACTTGTCCTTATTTCTCTGTTTCTTGTAACTTTCAGAGAAATACAGTAAAACCCCGTTATTACGCTCCCGCTTATAGCACTATCCCGTTCTTTACGCTCCTTATATACGGTCCCTGGAATTTTCTATATAACTCTGTATACTTTTACCCTCTTATAACGCTTCAAATCCCGCTTGTATTGCTTTTTTTATATCGGAAATTTTGTATCGAAAAGAAATGTAACACTGTAAAGATTCGTTTCTTTCCCTGGTAGGAGGGAATCTTTGAACTCTTTGAAGTGCGGGTCTGTGATACAGTAAGTTAGTGCAAAATATCGAAGCAGAAATCCCTTTCTATAAGTGAAAAATTGGAAATTCTCCGTAAGTACGACGAGAATTCTACACTAAGTCAGAAGGATTTCGCAGAATCTCTAGGAATTCCCTCATCCAGTCTGAGAACAATAATAATAAAGAATTTTTTAATAGGAAATTAGCTCACATTTGCACTATATCTATTGCAGAATCAAGTATCTTTCCTGTAAAATGGTGTCTAAATGTTTCCCCATCTCATAAATCATTTCCCGTTTATAGCGCTATCCCGCTTATTACGCTTGTAGTTCATGGTCCCTTGACAAGCGTAATAACGGGGTTTTACTGTATAACATGATTTCAGTACAGTCCATTATGTACTGAAATCGAGCACAAAAAAAACATGTCAGTATTCCTTGTAACAACAACACAAAGACATTAACTTTAAATTTTCACTCATTGTTTCAATAATAGCATGTCATATCTTATGCTATCATTCTTCTTTAATAAGGTTACTTCGTAAGTCAACAGTTAGTTTCTTTTAGTTTCTTTGAAGATGCACTTATTTTATTTACAACTAATAATCTATTCACCCTTAATTCTCATTCATTATTTTCAAAGAATATTTTTAGATAATTTGTTTTTTATTTTCAAATATCCACAAGATCCTTAATTTTACTTGAATTTTTTCCCATCATATTTGACGCTCCTGGAGACTGTTTCGTTAAGTCCCATGAACCGGCCAATCTGAATTCCGAGATAAACTTGGTAGATTTAGATTCAAATAAAGGAAACTTTGTATTGAATTTCCTTCTGTTCTTTCTCTTTCCAAAACTTAATTCAGTTTTTCTTTTGTTTTTATTTGTAAAGACGCATTTTTATTAAAGTTCGCGCGAGCGAAAACAAAACGTCTATCGATTGAGTGGCTCCGATAAATGAACGGAAGATGTGACAAAGCGTCCACCCACGTCTCGTTGACACCACCACTTATTGTTCGTTAATCGTTCAATTATCAAATAACATGGCGCCATTTTTCAGAGAATCAATTTAATGTTGTCGGTGACTGCTCCGTTCCTTGTTAGACCACAATGAATGGAGGGCCGCTCACTGAGTTATTTCTCTTACTACCACCCACCCAGACTGAACGTTTCCTTCATGCGAAATGCCATTGCGTGAATTCGGCCGCCACCACAGCAGCTCCATTACCGCTACCAAACGAGGTCCTTATGCATGTCAGGGCTCGCCGACTGTGTAATTAATATTTTTTAAAGGTGAACAGAAACTCCTATTCTTTGCAAGACAACATTAAATAAAGAACAGCACTTGTTGGATTTCTAAATTATGAAGGTCCGATAAAACAACGGACTTGTATTTACAGAATCAGATTGCAGGCAATGAATATCTGATTAAATAGCTATAACATTAAACATGTTTCAGCCTGTGTTTATCATGGTTATTGCTCCATCAGACTTACTGATGATATGGCAGCTTTCCAATATTACAATTTTTGAAGTTGAAATTTCCTCCACAGCGGAACCGTAATATTTACTTACATGGTATTTATTTTAAGTCAATAAAGCTAGCGTAGTTCTTTTTCAGTCCTCAACTGTTATATTTCAATATATCATCCAGGGGCGAATGTAAGGGGGGGGGGATTAAGGCCCCCCCCCCCCGAAATAATGAATATAAAGAAAAAAACTGATGGGTTAGACACCCCATGATACTTTAATGGGGTGTCTACTTAAAATTACTTAACCTAACCTTACATTAATCTTGCCACCCCAAAAAAATATATTCTATATTTGCCACTGATATCATCCTTTCAATCGAAAGAACAATTGGCATTATTACTCATTAAATGAATTATGAAAAGAATTCACACTAATGGAAATTCAAGTCAAATGATTCTCTGGATTAGGAAATAGAAGATTCGTGGAACCACCAGCAGTAAACTCGATGGCATTTCCCAAATTCCACAAACTTTAAATTCGAATAACTGATCTTCATCATTCGGTCAGCCATTATTTACATCGTTTTCATTCCAATGCATCTTTATTTTTTCTGTTACTTTTTTTCCCTTTTTAATGTATCTCCTATTTATCTTTTGTTTAGCATCATTTCGCATTCATTTTCTTAAATGAGTAAGAGTTATGATTTCGTTTTTTTTTTTGTTTTCAATGATTCCATTAGTAATTACGTTGTTTAAAGCAAATGTTTTCATCAAAAACTATTAAAAATTTTATTCTTTAACTTATGATTAGATTAGTTCTCTCTACAATATTTGCATTTCATTAAGCTTCATTCTTTGGTAATTATCTATTAAATGAAGAGCTTCTAAGATCATTATGTTCAGTGTTAAGATTTTTTATGAAATGCTTACCGGTAACATTGACATTGTAAAATTAAAGTACTATAAAATATGCCTAACAAATTTGAATACTCAGTAGTGTTGCAGAAAACGAAGACTATTTCTTTTGAAGCAAGACTATTTCGTTGGCGTGCTAACTTCTAAATACTTGAATAACTTCTGAATTACGAAAAAAAGTTACTTAGTCATTAGGTTAAATCTTACCAATAAACGTTCTTTTCTAAAACCAAACTTCCGGCTTTCTAGATTGCCGCGGACATTTCGAAATAGTCATGTAATGATAGATTTTCGCTAACACGTTTCACGTAGGGAGCATTTGTATCTTATATGTTTCACATAGGAGCAATTCATATTAATGACATATTAATAAGGAACTCATCTTAATAACATCATTCCTCTTTTGCATTAAGCACTTCTTCAATGCTGTGATTACGGACATGTAAATTAAAGCGTATTCATTGATTCATATCAATAACTGATCTTTCTTTGTGGAAGTTAAAGCTTCAGCATCCAACGATAAACAGTTCTGAAGTTTCACAAAAGATTGAAAAGACGAAAACCTCTTTTTTGACAATTTGCTTGAATTGTTCTCTTATATACATTTTTAAAACACATTAAAAGTTAATTTTGGATAAAAGGATTTTATGAAGTAGATTTTCATAGAATTACATTTAGTAACTTTCAGCAGTGATAAATGCGGTACATACAATGCCTGTCTCTATTTTTTAAATAAATTCCATCCTATTTCTAAATTAAATAGGAAAAATTTGAAGATTTAAATATGTATAATTTTCAGTTTCAGCTTAAAAGAAGCTAAAACGCTCCAGAATTTAATTTAGCTTCTCTACTAGAATACTTAAGGGAATTTCTTATTATCATATGAAAATTCAGCTTTAAAAATGTACGGTTGAATAAAGAGAACAGAAGAAGCAGATTTAATTCAGTCCTCTTCTAAACAGAGAAAATGTTCTTTGGATTCAGTTCCATCCTCTTGAAAAAATTTATCATCTTTTCCAATACAGAGTATTCCCCTTCACTAAACAGAGCTCTTCATCACTACATTAGTCCAAACCCATTACAAAATCCTCTGCGAGAACTCGATGGGATCAGGGCAGGTCAACAACCTCCCATAGAAAAAAACTCAACAAAAGTACTCGTAATCGGATCTATTTCGATTTTAGTTATTTTTAAAGTGCTTCATTTTGAAAGAAAGAGGGAAAAAAATAATAAAAGATGTACTTTTTTCCATTGTTCAAAAAAAAATTATACTTCTTTATGTGGAATGATAAGAACGAAAAACTTTTTTTTTTTAATTTGGTGAAATTTTGAATTTCTTTTGTTTTTGAATTCAAAGTTAGAAGATAGAAAGAAATGTTGATTTATCGAAGGAAATTTTAAAAGATTTCTTATCTGGAAAGTCATTAACACGTTTTTGAAAAAGAGTTAAGTCATATTTTTTTATTCGATTAACAAAAAAAAAAACTAATGAAGATTTATATAATTAAAAATTTCTGTTTTTTAAAAATAATTTATTGGAAATTGTAGATAAATAATTCTAATTTTTAAATTTTTCCTCTAAAATAAATCAAAAATTTATTCTTAAATCTTTCAAAACTTAAAATAATGTTCTAAAGTATTCATCGGACAAGTACATTACTAATTGTAGCAAGTTTAATAAATGATAAATAACATATAAAGGAAGTCCCTCCAATAACGAAGTGTAATTTCTTTAATTTGTAATTCCTTTAATTATGGTTTGTTTTGTTTGTTTTTATTTTATATTCTTTTTTTTAACCGAATAAAAAAATTCGGTTTTATTGCTTTTGTCATAGGGATTTTTGTCGCCTTTCACGCTTTTTTTCTCTCCCCAAGGACCCACTTGGAAAAGATTTCAAATATAAAAGTAAGATCCTCTTTTGTTCTTAAATGTACAAGCCAAGTTTCAAGAAAATCCATCCAGTGTTTCAAAAAGTTATTAGGGAACACAGATGCGCAGACTGACTGACTGATTTGATGAGTAAGTTAAAAAACGTTACTATAACGTGAGTATAAAAACTTCATTATAAGCTCGAACAAGAAGACCACATTAAAATATCCGTTCATGACTTTGCAGCCAATTCACTCTTTGCCATTCGAAACGTAATCATGTTTAGTCTTATTTACTTAAATCTCATTTTACATATCTATTGATAGAGTTACAAATAACTTGAGTTTTTCAAAAGCTCTTAGTCTGTTCCAAAGGACTATATTTTGGAATCACTTCCACAAGATTACAACTGTAAGAAGTGGACAAAGGTTGACTGTTATTTAGCTTTAGCGCCAGTCAAAATCGATGACTGTAATTTGTGGTACTCCATTGAGTCGTGTTTGTATGGCCATTCAAAGACACGTTCCAACCACAGAATACAGAATCGTATTTACCATAAAGTGTTGTGTAAAATAGTAAGTGGCACAAAGGAGATTCAGAAAGAATACTTGGTGGTATCTCTAGATTCCCAGTTTCATTTTATAATTGGAAACTAGAGGAATCTTCATATGAAATAAGCTCGAAAATCATAAGAGTCGTTATAATAACGCAAAGAGGCTACAACAAGAAAAGTTAGAGTGTACTTCATTAATATCACATTGCGTTTAAAAGTCTAACTTGGAATAACTCTTACGAATCATTCAAATCGTGCTTTTTATGTAACCAATTTTAATTAAATTTCTACAATTTAACAGTCATATGCTGTTAAACAAAATGAAGCTTGCAACCATGACGTCATATTTTCAAGTTAAAGACAACAAATTGTACAATCAACATTTGACCGCTATATAATTTGTATTATATGGAAGCAACTGTCAAATTCTGATGGGAATAACTTTTAAACAAAAAAAAAGAGAATATTCTTTTTCTAAGGTGTATACCTTAAAATAAGTTTGTTAAAATCTAATTCTTATAAAGAAATAATCTATATTACTAGAATCTTTTATTTCTCTGTCTGTGTGTCTGTCTGTCCGGCGCAATTTTCTGTGAGAATGGAAAATAGAAATAATTTTTACAATGAAACATCCGCGACATGAATCGAACCTGCAACCTTCTGATCCGAAGTCTGACGTCTTATCCATTAGGCCATGGGGACTACAACTCTCTTCATATTGTTTTTTGACTTATCTCTCCTTTTCCTGCCCCCATCAATAAGGAAGGAATTCAATCTTTTCTTTGAATCTCAAGATTGTTTATTTATTTCCCATCCGTCAGGTTATTTGTAATTCGAAACTGATAATTAGAACTAATTGCCGAAACGTTGCAATATTTTAAATATTCTTACTTAACCAAATTCAATGTGATATTGAAAAATAAGTGCGTGTACACGGCAGATGTTGAAGTAAAGAAAACAGAGTCAAGAAAGAAAGAAAGAAACACTCTTTTTATGAGATGGAATACCGAAAAAATCACTATTTGTAACTCAAAAACCATCAATATTTGTAACTCAAAAGCCACTGAAAAGTGACAATTAAAATAAAAATGAGAGTCAAAAAAGAAAGAAGCAGTACTTCTATTAGATAGAATACTGAAAAATCACTATTTGTAACTCAAAAACACTGAAAAGTATCAATTGGAATAAAAAAAGAGTCAAGAAAGAAAGAAGTACTATTTCTATTAGGTAGAATGCTGAAAAATCACTATTTGTAACTTAAAAACCATCACTATTTCTAACTCAAAAACAACTGAAAAGTATCAATAGGAATAAAAAAAAAGAGAGTCAAGAAAGAAAGATGCACTACTTCTATTAGATAGAATACTGCTCAGAAGTTAGACGTCTTAGCCATTAGACCACGAGGCCTACATTCTAATCTCTATAAAAAAAATGAAAATATATCATAGATATATGATTTACACGCTGGTTCTAAAAGCAGCGGATTGAGAGAATATAGACATCAAAAATTAAATTAAAAAAAAAAACTTTTAAAAAATTTTAGTTTTAGCTTCCTTGATGTAATTTGTGTGTGTGTGTTTTTTAATAGATAAAAAGTTTTTTTTCCGTTACATAAGCAAGGCTTCCGGAGCGAAGCGACTAGTAGCCGACTAGTTGAGGTTGAAGATATGGGTTGCATGAGCCATGTTTTTGTTCATTAGACTAATCGAGTAACACATTTTTCAACTGTAGAACGTAGAATTGCATAAAAAGTCCTTAAACAACATATGTTGATTGTATTCTAATTTCGACAGTTTTTCTCTCTTTGCAAAGTTTCATACTTTATAGACTTTCTTAGAAATTTGCTGTAAGAAAAGTAACATTCCTGAATAATGCAGTATTTTTATGTGTTAAACTAATAGATCACTTCTGTCCTATTCAAGCAAAACAAGTAAAATCTGATCGTACTACAGCTCCACAAATAAACGTTAAGTAACAACAAGAATGCTAACTAACATCATCTCAAATTTGAAGAAAATTAGCGAAATCTTGTTTGTTTTAAGCAGCGAATGTTTGCGTGTTTCTTAGTGCTCCCATTTCTTTCAGGAAAGATCGAGGTGATTACAGAAATTTACTTTAAGTTATAATCAGTGAAAAAAAGAATTTTTACTTTCCATGGATAGTTAAGTCTCGAAAGTAAAAAGTCACAGTGTTGACTGAGTATTACAATTCCAAATCTATGTTCACATAGAAATGCAATGGAATTCGTTTCAAGATTTAATAAATTGTTATCATTTTGACGACTGTTCAGGTAACCTGATAGCATATGATAATAAATACCAGAAGGAGAAATTCAAGAAAAGCGAGAAATATTGTACTTTCATTACTTCAAAGTATGGATAAACTAGAAGAGGAATCATTTCCAAGAAAGGGTCTTTTTTTTAAAAACTTCCAAATCTTTCTCTATCCTGTAAAAAATTATTTATGTTTACAAATTAGAGGCCATTAAAAAAAGTGAAATTCATCCGAAGGAGACTTTGAAAACCTGGTGACCCATCATAGCTAAATGAATTTTTGCATCAAGCAATCACTATGTACTAAATAACAAGTGAAACACTTACTACAAAGTCTGACGTTATTTTTTTTATTTCTTATTAATATGTATGAAAAGTTTATGAAATAATAATAACGGTTGTAATGATTTGAATAATATATAATAACCTTAAGTAATAAAATCAGGATCCATTCTATCAAAACTTTATTATTAGAATGGAAATTCAATAGAACTCCATCTAGAGTATCTTTAATTTTATTGAATTACTCCACTAGATTTCATCAACGGAAGCGCAGTGGTGCCTCAAAGAAAAAAATACACAATGAAAAACTCACCAATGAAAAATTAGTGAGAAAATTCATGTGCCAGCAATGCGCAGGCCTCAATGAATTTTTTTAAATTTTAATAAATTTTAAAGCATCAAAATTCAAACTGCGCATTTGAATTATTAATAATCACAATGGGCCTTGTTATTTACTGTGACTTCTCCTGGCTGACGATCGTCAACGAGCGTGAAACAGCTGTTCCAGGATGTCACTTGTAAATAATTTGGTCTCACCCATTGTTATTTATTAATAATTCAAATGCGCAGTTTGAATCTTTATGCTTTAAAAAATTCATTGAGGCCTGCGCACTGCTGGCACATGGATTTTCTCACTACTTTTTCATTGGTGAGTTTTTCATTGTGTATTTTTTCCTTTGAGGCACCACTGCGCTTCCGTTGTATTGTTCTACTAGCCTCAGTACGGAGACCTTGTTATTTAATGTGACTTCTCCTGGCTAATGATCGCCAACGAGCGTGAAACAGCTGTTCCAGGATGTCACTTGTAAATAATTTGGTCTCACCCAATGTTAGATTTAATATAAAATATTATGCAAAATACAATATATTATCAATATCTTCTCATTGAGTCTTTATCACTTTATGTTTAACTTGAATTATGAACCAGAAGCTTCATAATTTAATCATGGTAAATTTTATGATGAATTTTATTTACTAAAATATTAATTACATTAATTGTTTCTTTTTCTGCAATAAATGTTATATTTTCTGAAGTGAACGAATACAAAGAAAAGGCGCATGAATTGGTAACATTTCGAAATATTAGAAGTGTGCAGAAGTTTTATTAGAGAGATTCAGTAGTTAGTTCCTAGACAGATTAAGTAGTTAGCGATAAACTACAGTTTTTCTGTCTTCCTGTTAAATCTTCACTTTATTTCTGACCTTCTTAGTGTTCCAGAAGGCAACGGTAAATCACTGAAGCTTTCGATTCAGCAATTAACTTAACATATTGATGAAGAATTCGCTTACCTTCAACTCTGATAAATGGTAATGAGAGCTTATCTAAATGGAAACGTTGATAATCTTTTTCCAGTTTTTTTAAATCCTGGGCAGCATTTTTTTTTTAAGTTATCTTTTCTCTTGATTTTCAACCAAGACTTAATAGCCCATAACTGATGCCAAGCAGCTTTTTTGTCCATCCACTAAGATTGAATAAGATACTTAGAGTTGGAAACTGGCAGAATACAAAAAATCCTATGATTATATCAGAAGAATACTATTTAATTATAAGCTTATAGTGTTAACTCTCATCTCGGCTAGTACTCGTATTTCTATGAAGTTTTCTGAAAAAAGTCAGACTTGATGAGATTTCACAAGCAGATCCTTCTCTTCAGTGTTAAAAAAATACAAGAAAATTTCAAGTTAGTATTCAGTTTCAGGCTTTCAAGAAACGACAGGAATATAAAAATATTCGCAGCACCGGAAAAAATACGAACCACAGAATACCTTTTATTATAAAATATTTGTGTAACTAGACTCTCTTCTGAAAATTTGAGACTTTTATTTTAGTTCATTTCCGTCTTTAAGTGAGAGTTTAAATTCCAGAATTAAACTTCTCGTCAGTTGAGTAACCATTTTGTTCCTTCTTTAAGATGGCACGAGAGGCTCAAGTGGTGGAAAGTGTACGGGCTAAAGAAACTGAATTCAATTTCCGGCAGAGATAGTAGATTTTTCCCCCCTGGTATATCTCCTCTACCAGGTGGTAGGATCTTTCCAGTCTGGACCTATGATTTTGTAATGAGTTAGTGGGTTACAACGATCCTCGCCATAGCACCAAAAACAAAATGTTTCACCGTTTTCCGAATTGGGGGGAGAGGGGGGGGGGGGTTTCAAATAAACCGAATCCTATCCAACCAAATAAAAAAGTTCAGAATGTTCCTTTTTCGAATGTATGGGAAAGAGGTTACAATAGATCGTAACATACGTCAAATAGGTACTGGAGTAAAGTGTGGAGAAGACCAGACTTGCCTTCCAATCTCAATTCCTTCTTGTAAAATGCAGCCTTACTTATTGCGCTGTTGCCCTCGAAACAGTAGATGCCTTTGATGCTTCAACCTTTGACTGATCATTAGGTTCGGGCGAAACTCAATTCCAGTTAATCTGAAATCGCTGTACGTTTTTGGTGGAACTAATTAAAAATATGAAACTTCAATATTGAAAACTAAGCCGATTTTTCAAACTAATCTTAGTTCGGTTCCAACAACGCTAATAACAGAAATGAAATAGTTATTTTTCTTCTTTCTGCAAGTAATGAAATTCTGGTAATTACAAGTTTACAACTGACGTAAAATTAAATACCTTTCAGGAAAAATAATAAATTAAAGAGAATTAATATTGAATACATTCAGAAATAAATAATTTCAAATCATAAATTAAATTATTTTTAATCTTTTCGAAATGTAAAGAATATTTAGCTCAATAGGAGGCAAAAGCAAAACTTATTTTTTTAAATTTCTGCCAAAAAAAAAAAAAGCAGTAGGTAAAAAATAGAATAAAAAGTCATAAAAATCAATATACATATTCTCAAAATCTATTTCGCTTATTATACAGTATGGCCGAAAACAAACGACACTGAACAATTTGACCACATGAAAGATGGCACTGCGAGATGAACACATAGACGATTATTATATTCGGAACAGAAATGATTGTGTATGTGAGATTCATCAGTGTTGCTGTGAAAATGGTAATAACTACCGAAGAGAAAGTGTTTATTGTGGAGCACTATTTTCGATCATACAGAACAGACCGTGGCAGTGAACCTAGTCTGCTACACGTTGCTACGGAATTTCGGGAGCATTTTAACCGTCCAGCACCCACGAACAAGGTTATGCTATCTGTCGTCGATAAATTCCGTCGAACCGGAAGTGTACTCACACAGTGGAAAGGTTTCACCGGCCGTCCTGTAACAGTAACAACGAATGAAAATCACAGTCGAATTTTTGAGCAAGTGTTGCAGTCGCCTTAACGAACTCTCCGACGAACGGCAGTTCAACTGGACATGGGTCGAGCATCAGTTCAACATATGTTTCAAACCATTGGTGGGTTTCCTTACTAGAATACAGACTGGCCAACCATTGAAACTGTCGATAAAGAAGCAAGAGTCGTGTACTGTGCTTCTATGTTAGCAATGGAACAGTGTGTAAAATAACGAGGAAAAAGAAAATATTACAAAAAAAAGGCTTGATTCTTTATTTTATTTTTGCTATTATACTACTTGGGGCTACATTTAGAAAAACAATTCAAAATTTACCATATCTCAAAAACTATTGAGTTTTGCAAAATAGAAATTATACTGTAGTTAAATGAATTGCAAATAAGCTATACTATCACTCCCTGAAAGGAATACGTCGAGTTACCACCCTGCATACATAAAAATTTCATTTGATTGAACTTAATCTTTGACATAAACGCTCTTAATCCTATCTTAATAAAAAAAATGGCAATGTAACTCCAGTTTAGCCTCACAGAATGACCTGAGTCGATAACAATTCAGACAAAGGGATGTTTCTGAATGATAAAAACGCCTGCAGGAGAAAAGGCAGCTGTTGTCTCTTTTGCCGAATGACGATCTCTGCATTTTCAGATGTGCTGATCGGTCCTTCGTTTGATCTCGCTCCTTGGGTTTGAGTGAGCATTGGGCCTAACTCGGTGAAGCATACATCTGCAAAAACATTTAGAATCCAAAACACATTGAAGGATCTACTATATGAGAGTTCGTTTCACAAGCATTCCCGGATAGCAAATCACTTGCCTTTGATCGGAGGCCTGCCAAACGAAGCACTTGTTGTGCACTATTGCTGATGAAGAATTGCTATCTGCAGCAGTTAAATCAGTATACTTGCTTCGCAATCTTTGCGATGGGAATGGTGATGGAAAAAAAGGCGCGAAGGGAGGTAAACTAATATACATGATATGAAATTATGTTACTTTTTTAATTACTTTTACTTTTTTTTGGCTAAACCAAATTTGATGAAGTATGATAAGAATTAATGAATGCAGCAGAAGCAACTGAAAATGGGACTAAGCAACACAGACATGGTTCAAAACGTCGGCGAGAATAAATCAACAAAAGTAGATGACTAAAAAAAAAATTCTGAATCAGGGATGTAGGAAAATAAATAAGAATAGAAACGAAAAATTGATTAGCAAATATCACTAAATGAAAAGAATGGATCAATAAAAACTACAATTTATTAGTTATTGTGATTTACTACTTGCATTTCTTTTTCTTTTAATTTTTGGCGTATTGTAATTCTTTGAGACCCAACTAATTACAATTAGTGGATATTTGCAATTAGCATAAATCGTGCCATAGCAGATTTTCGTTTTAATTTGGCCTGCTTTTATGCGGATTTCTTTATTTACAGGAAGTATCCGAAGTTTTTTTCTATACTACTTTAGTCAATCAAAAGCTTCCGTAACAGCTTTAAAAGATTTTAAATTGTTGCAAAACGATTCTCGATAGCAACTAAATTAACTTAACAATTGTATAAATGCATAAATACAATTATGTTGCAGTGATTTTTATAAAAATATTACACTGAGGATAATAACATAAGGAGACTGTAAAATACTTAATCATAATATTAATAATACAAAACTCTTTAATAAAAAATTAATAAAATAAAAAAAAGTCCCTCAATTTTGATCAAATCGTCTATCGGATATATTATTGAATAAGTAATCCCACCCAAAACACTTCGTGTAAAATAAGTTGCCAAGACTCACACGCTCATAATGCTTTCACTGTTAAAAAGATATGAGATCTCATGTAGAGCCAAGCCCCTAACTCTACGAGGCCTAACTCTA
>JAFIDM010009631.1:335114896-335131846 GCA_023159025.1 Thereuonema tuberculata
TTTCGAGGTTAAGGGGTGTGAGGTGTGTGTCAGCCTTGACAATGGCTTATTATTATTATTATTATTATTATTATTATTATTATTATTATTATTATTATTATTATTGTTATTATTATTATAGTAAAACTTCGGAAAATCCGGAAGCCAGAAATAATCCGAGAATCCCGACTTTTCAAAAACTAACTGTCATCATTTTGAAACAAGCAATCAAACACGGTAATTTCCTGCTCTTTCCATTCCCAGATCTTTACTTTAAATATGTAACTTATGTTTTCATTTGTACATAGTATTTTTCTGTACAATGTTTATTTTTCAAACACGATTTCTAGCTTTTTTTTTTCTTTTTTTTTTGGTGACGAAACTTTTTATTGCTAACATCTTTATTAACTTTATTTTTCTTTAAAAATTTAAATTGAATCAGCTCTTATTAAATTCATTGAAAAATTCGTTCTACTTGAAGCTGATGTAAAAAATAAAAAATTAAAAAATTGGAACAACTTATTTAATTCACAGTGACGTCACTCGCAAACTGAACACAAATTTAAAATTCTGTGAAAAAATAATAAAATAATCCACAACACACAATTAAAATTTTAAAAATACATTTTAAAAAATTTCCTCAGCTGAGGAAAGACTATGCAAATGTCAGTCTGAAAACCGGTTCCCTGTATCTATATTTTTTTTTAAATACATTTTTAAAAATTTAAATTGTATGTTGTGGATTATTTTATTATTTTTTTAAATATAGTTGCCATAAGTAAAATTGACTTCCTCAAAACTCTGTGAAACATGATTATTTTTTTTCCAAACTAATCAACCAACCAATCAATTCCAGTCCCTTCCCTCCAACAATGATTACGACCCACAAAAACACCAAGAAACACCAAACCCAACCATTTAATGAGTGACGTCAAAACCACAAGCAGCAATCAGACATCTGTGACACTCAATAGAAAAATTGTAACAAAAAATAAAAAAAATTCTTTAAAAGCCTTTTAAAATATGCAATATTACAATAAAATCTTTAAAAGAGACTCATGAAATAAAAAAGGATTTCAATTTAAAGTATCGATGAATTAAAAAAAAAAACAGAAATTTATAAAAAAATTCAACTTAAAAGAATAATAGTATAATATCGAAAAATAGCAAAATCATTATCAATTACAAAGCTGACACTGACAAGTAAAGGTCACGATAGCGTCACCAGAGTTGCCGGTTCAGACCATGTGCATTCGAAAGAACTTCCGTATCTAAGCCAACCAGCAAAATTTTAACGGCAGACAGCCAAGGGTACAGGAGCTATGAGAGGTCAAAGTTAAAATGGCCTATGGAAAATCACTTATAAGTCACTGCAAGAGGCTTGTAAGTAGCCTGCAACCTTAGATACGAATGAGACAGACACAATAAGCAGATATTGATTGGAAAATAAGCTAGAAATTGTTATTGATCAGCTTCAAATCAGATACAATCGATGTGAAGTTCAGTGAACAGGGTGTGCGAAAGGCAGATACTCTGTTCACCATGAGCACATTTAGCAAAAACAATAAACACAAAAATATATAACGAAAAAGTACCTTTCGGTGGGAGGAGAGTGTAAGAAGGTGCTTGAGAGAGAAGGAGAGAGATGTGGAGAGGCAAATAGAAAAAAAGAGAAGGCAGCAGAAAGAGGTGCTTTGCATGTGTCCGGCAGGCTAACCTGTTCCCTGACTTGACCATCTCCTCCTCCTCTCCTGCTGGCTAGCTGCCCGGCAAACTCTGCCAGTGAATTCCCCCTGGGACAAGCTTTCAGGAAAGGTGCCACTTGCCCGGCAACTCCGGGACGCAGTCGTACCCTTTACCTTGTCAGTGAACAGAGTATCTGCCTTTCGCACGCCCTGTTCTCTGAACTTCACATCGATTATATTTGATTTGAAGCTCATCAATAACAATTTCCTGCTACTTATAAGCCTCTTGCAGTGACTTATATGTGATTTCCCATAGGCCACCATGTTAACTTTGACCCCTCATAGCTCCTATACCCCTGGTTGTCTGCCGCTAAAATTTTGCTGGTTGACTTAGATATGGAACATCTTCCGAATGCACATGGTCTGAACCGGCAACTCCGCTGACGCTATCGTGACCTTTACTTGTAAGAATATTCTCGTCCTTCAATTTCGAAGATGGCTCCGATGTAACTAACTTTTTTGAATATAAGTTATATAATTTTATCTAAGAAAGATTAAATATAAGAATAATAATGCAGCTTATGAAGAATAAAATTAGCAAAAGAACAATGGACTTAAACTTTAATAAAGGTTACAAATATACTTTTAGATTAATTCAATTCTACATTCTAAATTTAAAAAAAGCCATTGCATTATATTTCATTGTAATAATTTAAACATTGCATTATTCGTACGATGACAATCCTAGATCATCGATGATTTCACATAGCTTCTGTTAGAATAAAACACAAGACCCTCTGCTGCAGTTCATTCTTGAAAACGAGAAAAAAAACTTCTATTCGAATTTCATTATCAAATTCTCATCAGAAGACCCTCTTAGAATGGTGGATGATCTTATAATGCAAAAATGAAAAAAGAGTTTCCTATTTAAAAGAAACTCTGTCAGATTTTCACCAGAGTAACAGAAAAGGTGTGGACGTAAAACCATTACCTGGGAGGGATTTTGAGCAGGAAGCTTTGATATCTAGCTGAGTCATGCTACTCATCTCTGCTGTCCCTTCATCTTCTAACACCTCCAGTAACCATTTATCATCGATATTTTAAAATTCAGCTCTGAGAGGATAAGTGGTGAGGTTTTTGCAAACTGATGGCGTTGAAATGGGTTTCAGATGACGAGGAAAATAATTATTAGATGTGACGAACGTCTTTGGAAAAAGAATCATGCGAAGTGAAGATAGAAGAAATGGCTGGCAAACGAGAATGATTGGATACGACTTAAATACACGAAGATGGCATTAAGTCACACTCAAAGGTCAAATTAGATCAAACAATGGCAGTGATATTAAAAGAGAAAGAAAATCTTTCATTATTTTCTCAATTTACTTTTTCTTTTCCTCTGAAAGGTATAAAAAACACTTGGGCTTGTCTATCTTTCTTGTAGTTGCTATTGAAACATTGGTGGAATTTTTGAAGAAATAAAACAAAGACCATTGAAAACTAACAGAAAAATGAATAAATTTGTAAATTCTGAAAGATTATTTAAAAAATGTTAAAGCATTTGAAAACAATGCTGCTAAGCTAAAATAGCTTTTTAACTTACAGTCCAGACATTGTACGACCTACTTTTAAAACCCTAGAAAAGAGCAACTGAAATAGGCCGTACAACATCATGATTAGAATTAGGATCAATAGTTTAGTGATTCAATATTTCCCCAGAAAAATTCAATTAGAAGATTTTGTTTAAAGAAGTTATCATCTAAGAGGCATTTTGTACTGGTTGTCCTGCTGAAGAATCTCTTTGGATTTTAATAAATGATTAAGGTAATTGAGAATAGCTTTATTTCGATTTACAAGTTAAAACTTGGCCACATTAACCCGAATATGAATAAAATTACTCCCAATCAACTTAATCCCTTTTTAAATCCATTGACGTCATCGATCTCAAATGCATTCTATTGAGCAAGTAGAGCATAGTTTTAAATAGCTTATTTTAATTCGAAATAAATTATTTTTAAAATTATTGACTGATTACTCGAAGTTTTATTATTCCACTTGAAATCTTTTTTATTCTGTGTCTGAATACGGATCACGCTGAAACGAATGACGGATTTCCTTAAAATTTGAATTGATGCTGATTTCTGATCTAACTTAAAATGTGAGCAGAATTATTTTGGTCTCCAATTCCCGATAAATGATCTATCCTCCCACTCATCCCAAAGAAATCACTTCTTGCTCAATCACTACGCAATGGATAAATGGGCGTCGTCCTAAATTAAAAATTGTTTTCCAGTAGGTAAGATATACGTCCACATTAAAAGTAATAAAGAAAACACATTTTCTTGATCTTAATGAACATTTTTTGGAATATTTAAAAGCTATGATGCAAATTTTTACATCTTATGTGTGAACTCCCACCAATCCTGATTTGGACATCAAACGTACATTGTCATTCATACAGTGTACAAGGCACCATTGCTTAATCATGTTTCAATATGGCATTGTAATAGATAGAATGTTTTAATTGATTTGACAATTTAAGAGATTCAGTGAAGATGTTGCATCACTTACATTTCTTATTACAGTCTCTAGATATTTCGTCATCGTCTTTTCTTAAAATTTGATTTGGAAGGAATTTTTGCCTTACAGCCTGCCTCTTTTGTAACTTCTCTGCATAGCATTGAAAGTCTGATAAACAACTAGTTTCTTCCTATCGTTTTTAATTTAGCCAAAAGAGCATTATTTTGAATTTCAGTCTCATAAGATGCAAAAGCTTTAATTCATTAATCTAATTGAGACAATTAATGATGTCATCGGAGAAAGTCGATGGTTTTGTAATCTTTTCCTTTTACTTTCATTTCAATTAGGCTTCAACATCTCACTTTCGTTATATTACAACTTTAAAAATTATTTAGAAGAAAATTTCAAACAAAACAATCCCTATTGTATTTACTTATTTTGTAACAATGATAGATCTGAATAAACGTAGAACTGTTTAAGAACTAAAATTATCCAATATGTTGTAAGTATTTACCTTTCATTTCATCTACCATAGTCAAAATCATCAATTCAAAATAAAAGATTAAACTTTTAGACATAAATTTTAGATTAGGGAACAGTATTCCATTCCTTCTTTAAAGTGATACTTATAAATCAACATAAAAAATCTAAAAACCCCATCTTTCCATTCAAAATACTCTATGAAGATCGACTTCACGGAAGCTTGTAAAAAGAGGATTGGCAATTACACTCACTTCCAAAAGTTAAGCACGGAGCGGTAAAATGCGAAAAAATGGAAAAGTACTGCTTTGATCGACATGAAATGCTGCAAGTAAGTAGCTCTATGTTTATTCATGAAACAAAACAAAGAATTACGTACAGAGATAAACAAAATATTGAATTTTCATAAATTATAAGATGAGGTCATATTTGCGTCATTAACAAAATGATGTTTAAATTCAAAACAAACAATAAAAACCGACATTAGTAGGGTATGTAACGAAAGAAGGACCAACTGCTGCAGCGTACAGTTTCACAATGGGGTCTAGGACTTCATTTCAATAGCGTACAGCCGTCACAGAACCTCGCCTATAGATGTGCAGGTCGGTGCGATATCCCAATGAATTCCTGCCGAGACCATGCTTCCACCGCGGAATGCGTGATGTTCGGTGATGTTCTGGGGCCGATTGCGTGTGCCTTGTTCCCTCCAGACCCTTACACGCTTATCATCGGGTTGTAGGGCAAATCTGGACTCATCTGTGAACATAACGTTACCCCAATCAGACATAATCCAATTCACATGCTGGCGGCACCGCTGTAATCGTGCCCCTCTGGATTGGACGGATAAAGGAACACAAACTCGAAGTACCCGGACGTACAGACCATTCATGTGTAGCCTTCGACGAACAGTAGTGGCAGATATCGTCTTACCAATGGCCGGTGCAAACAAAGATGTCACACGTGTGGAGGTCGATCTTTGATTCCGCTTGGCTACAACAGCAACATATCGATCTTCCGCGGGGGTCGTAACCCTTGGACGACCGGCTACAGATCTTCGGACAACTGTTTGGCTAGTTTGGAATTGTTTCCTTAATCATGAAATGACTAAATCATGATGAACGCCGAAGAAACGAGCAACGTCTGTTATAGATCGTCCTGCTTCAATGCATCCGACAGTCCGCCAGCGCTCAGAATCTTTCATTCGTCTTCTGGAAGCCCTAGAAACACGTCTAGCTTGAAAACAAATCATACGAAAGTTCTAAACACCTTTCATCAGCACTTACATGTAACTCCTGTAACCTTTCACAATGCCGGCTTCTTAAACGAATGCCTGTTTTGCATATTTCTCTACGCGAAACCGTGATTGGCTGTTACCTACATAATTTGCATACTTCCTTCTACCTTTGCAGCAAATTTCAGCTTCTTTAATTCAGATCTCTTACGAAATTAACATTTTTCCTCTCCGAGCTTAACTTTTGGAAGTGAGTGTAGTAAAGAATTAATCATTCCAGGTATCTCAGCGACATCTATTGTTAAAAAACTGAATGCTGAAAACTATTCATGTATGAATGTAAAAACAATGCGATATTATTTATTACTGTAATTCCATATTATCTAAATAATAAAAATAAATAAGATTATTTTATATTATGATTGCAAACTCAAACTTCAAGCTTAATTTTTTAAGTATCATTTTCACTTATTTTATTAATATTTATTATTCATATGAACTTCTAGGCATGATTAAACTTCTTATGTTATGATAATTTTGTGTGGACTTGTTACGACGATTTCCTTATACGGCAAATTTTCTTTCGTAGAGCCAATTATAGATACAGAAACTGAAATTTAAATAAAAGAAATTTGATGTTAATTGAAGCGCTTTGGAGTGATTAAGAACGAAGTGTTTCGATCTTTATGTAAAGCTTGAAATAACAAAACAATGTTACAATCTTTCACTTTTAGATCATTTTCTCAGTGGGACCATTGGAACGACCACTTATGGGTTATTACCAGTTATCAGCCGAGAGAACCCACGGAAGCAAATAGAATCAAAGAACCATTCATATAGGCAGAAAAAAAGTAATCCACACATTGGGGAATCAATGCATTTGAATCGAAAGTTGAAAGTTCATATACAAAACTTTCAATTTAATTGCCAAATCCCGCGGGATTTCTTGAGGTTCTAAGGAATTTTTATGAAACATTATTATAAGCAAAACAACAAGATAAGCCAAGAAATATAAGAAAATCAATAATTCGTGTATATCATTCGGAACACAGATTTTCAATTCAAATTCATACTGAGTCTACCTATTATTTGAAAACTAATCAAGTTTCGAAATACTTTATATGAAGGTTTAAATATGAAGCCTTTGATCTAAGCCTATCGATAAGTTTTATTACATATTAATATCTAGACACACAAGTAGCTAGTATTCTACGTCTACACAAGGCCCAGTCTAATATCCCAGTCATATAAAAAAAAAAATCATTCATATATTTTTTTTCAAATTCTATATTTCTGTATTTCTCCATTTCAGTATTAAGAAAAAAAATTAAGAACAGGACTTTTGAAGAAAATGGATTTTTATTCGATTTTTCTTCATTTTACTTTGTCTCATTTCTTGTTATTTTTATCGTAAGGACTTCAAAGTCTACCGCCCGCAATTTGGACAGTAATCAGTTTAAATTTCATAGAAAATGGGATTTTTCCAAACATGTCCAATAAAACACCCACCCATTCCTCTATCAAATAAATTCAGGACTTTCATCTTTTCTAATACAGAACTGAAAGGAAGTCCTACAATCATTCTAACCTGATCAACAGCAATGGAACGAACTACAGAAAAGAACATAATTACAAAAGATTTTACGTCGCTTTTGTAGTAAAATTTCACAAAACATAAGAAATTACTGCTGTTTAACCTACAGGAGTTTATGACTAATCATTCCGGAGAGCAACAAAATTCATTAGTCTATTGAAGATTTAGTAAATTACAACCCAAACATTAAAACAAGCATTTTCAAGGGAATTTTTTTTTTTTGTTTTTGTTTTTTTTTACAGTGAAGTTTTTTAACTAAAGTTTACTTATTAAAATTGTTTTTAGTCTCCTCTGGAGGCCGCGGGGTTGGCGATGTCGCTAAGACACCGGCTTCTCACTTCTGAGTACCGGATTCGGTTCTCATGTGGATTTCATTGATGGTGGCGATCCGCGCTGGGCAGGTTTTCCCGGGGTTCTCCCGTTTCCCCTTGCATTTCTCACACCATCCTTTCTCAGTCTTTCTCTCCGTCTGTTCTTTCCGTCGGATAGCACAATAGATCTTTCAGGTCGCGGTGCTCGGCTGTCAAGCCACCCACGCTCAACACATTACATTATATTACATTAGCCTCCTCTGGAAGGAAAACTCCTGGAAGTTAAAACAGAAAATTTAATATATCAAATATAAGAATTAGAACTTAAGATTAAAATCAAACATGACAAGTCGTAAGTAGCGAAAATAACTTACTATGGCGCGCAGAGGGGGCGGGGGGTTGGCTGCGATGGATTTTGCATCCGAAACAGGAAGAAATCCAGCAATTTGGACCTTTCCATCCTCCATTCGGGAAAACACCCAACTTTTTTTATTTCTTTTTTATTTTTTTTTGGATGAAAGGACCAACATAATCACCCTTATTCCTGATTCTTAGGCTTGCCTTCGACAACACATTAAACAATTTCATTCAAGGATTACTGCATCTGTGGCAACTTAATTCGGTCATTAATTATTAAGGATAAAGTAATATTTCGTTTACCCAAGAAATTTATTGCAGACAAATTCAAATCTTGCTGAAAATGAATACATTAAACCAAACTTACTTACAGCCATGTCCTCCACATACGTACCTTTGATTCCCCGAAGGAAGACGAAAGTTGAAAACGACATGAAGCACTACCTTATTTTTCATCTGCAAGTCTATGTACTACACTGCAACCATCGTATACATGAATATAACTGACGGCAATAATGCATTTATAATTAACACAAACACTGTACAGTAATAAAAAAACAAGCAATAAAAATAGATGTAATGGATATGAGAATAATTAATTCGCAATCACAGTAAAGCATTCCCAGGTCCCACCAAGAGGATAGTGATATTTTCTACTAATTATTGAAAATTTAATAGTGGCAATATGCAATAGTTTTATTAAGTTAATGTTAATAGTGCCAAAACATAATAATAAAAGAATTCATGAACTATTGTTATCAGTGTTATTATTTTTTTTAAACTATGAGAACTGGTGAAATGGTCATATCATTGTTCTAAGCAAATGATAGTGCAAAATCAAGTGATTTGATTGTGTTTTCGGAAGCGTCAATGTAGTGAAATGTGATAGAAAGAAATTGGCACCGATGGCGGAAGATAAAACTTCTGTAGGACGATTAGAAGATATACTTCGATAGAAAGGACTTTATTGGGTTGAAGTATTCAGTTACCAGATTGAACATTAGGAATATTAATGCTGGCTGTATGAAAGATATATCAGCATTAATGCACTCATTAACAAAAAAAACGACACACCTAGAAGGAGTTGTCCAATGGAGACAAAAATTGGTGGAGAGGAAGATTATGTACAGAATAGAAAATGATTAAACTTTCAGACAAATTGAATGATTTATTTCAGAGTTACCGAGTTACAAAGTAACGAGCTCAATAAGGTGTTGACCCACCTGTACCCTGAATGCAAGCTGCCACACGACGTGGCATAGAGTGATAAAGCTCCCTGATGGTCTCCTGCGGTATTTCTTGCCAAATTTGCTCCAATTGTCGGGCTAGGTCATCCACATTCCCTGGTGGATGCAGTAGCCTTCCCATCATATCCCAGACATGCACGATTGGAGAGAAATCTGGGGATCTGGCTGGCCAAGGAAGTGTTTCACAAGCTGCAAGACAGGTCATAGCAACACGTGCCGTATGTGGTCTGGCATTATCTTGCTGAAAAATAAGGCCAGGGTACTGCAAAAGGAAGGGTAGCAAAACAGGTCTCAGAATGTCGTCGACGTGCCACTGTGCTGTAAGTGTGCCGCTAATGACGACCAAAGGGGTTCGGCTATCAAGGGAAATGGTACCCCAGACCATAACTCCTGGTTGAGGGTCTGTGTGGCGTGCAATAGTGAAAGCAGGATCGGCACGCTGCCCTGGGCGTCTCCAGACACGTCTGCGACGATCGTCAGGACACAGTTGAAGCGGGATTCGTCGCTAAACACTATACGTCCCCAGTCACAATCATTCCAACCGGATCGAGCCAAGCACCACTGTAATCTGTCCCGACCGTGTGCAGACGTGAGTGGCAGGTAGCGAAGCGGTCGGTACGAGCGTAGATGTCACTCTCTCAGCCGTCTTTGAATGGTCATGGTGGACACTCGTGTGCGGGTCGCACGTCTGATGGTTGATAACGATGATTCAGGCGCTGTGACAGCTGATCTGACAATCACTCTATCCTCCCGCTCTGCTGTTGCCCTAGGGTGACCGCTACATTCATGACGCTGAAATCTGCCATTGTCCACCCATTCCTGCCAGCATCTTCTAATCGCCGCATCACTTCGACCCATATGACGAGTGATTCTACGATTTGCCCAACCTGCCTCTTTCAATCCAATGATACGACCTCTTTCAAACTCTCACAGTTGCACGTAATGAGTTCGAATCCTGCGGCGAGACATTTTTTCAGTCGTTGAAAGGTATCCTAACTCGCACTGCAACAGAAGTTTTGACCATCAGATTGAGAATCGCTTCTTATATATATCGCAGTTCCGATGCGCTGTAGTTCTCGCTATTCATTCATTGGACACCAAAGTTTAATCATTTGCATGGGCGGTCCCAATGTCTTTGCATACGAAATTTCATTACAATCGGACAACTCCTTCTAGATGCGTCGTTTTTTTTGGTAATGAGTGTAGTTTGCTTTTAGTTTTAATTCATATTCGTTTTCTGGATAGGCGTCCTACCATGTTGATGAATTCCGAAAATCGAATGACCAGCGCCATATTGGATTCAAGAGACAATTTTACCGGATAAGTTGGTAAAGAGGAATTCAAGGATTAAGGATGATGGAAAGTATCTACAGAGAACCGTATAGGAGTATGGAAGAACTGAAGTAAGTGACTTTATTTAATTTATTCACAGCGAAGATGTATTTGACGGAAGTTATCCTTCAAGGACTATGTCAAGTTATTTGGTTATTACAGCAGTGATAGTTCAGACTATTAAGATATCAAGCATTTGTTGAATATTAAGCATACGCTTTGAGGAGTTTATTTCCAACGATATTTAATTGAACTTTTAATAATTTGTGTGAACTTTAGAAAGTTTTTTTTGGGGGGGAATATTGCTACCGTATTTGGTGTCAATAGGTAGTTTGGGTACTTTATTACGAATCGGGTAAGGCAAATACAGGTTAGATGGTTGAATAATGAATACGAGTAATTTTATTAGATTTAAAGTTCCTTCTGGCCGTTGTCGTAGGCTGCTTGAGGAGGGACTTCTATCTCGGTAGGCGTTCTTCGATGAGTCCCGGTGGCTCCTCGTAACGGCGGTGATCAGCACTACTTGGGCGGAAAATGCTTCCACTGCTCGATGAGCCGGTCGGCCTCGTCTTGTTGCCGGGTATCTGCTGGACTCGGGCGGATAATGGCTTCCACTCCTTGTTGAGCCGGGTGGCTACGTCTGATGCCGGGTTGACGCTCGGCTTGAGCGGACAAGGGTTTTCTTCTCTTCCAGCGAATTCTGCTGCTTCTGCTGTGGGCTCCTGACAAGTGATGTACTCTCTGCTCTGGCTGTGGGCTCCTGCCCCGAAACGATCGCTACTTTCTCTCCGGATGGAGAACTTCTCGTGGCTGTCTGCCACAAATGAACTCTACTCTCTGCTTTTCTCCGGACTGGAGACCTCTTCGCGGCTCCGTGACGCTGAAACGAACTCTCCTAGCAGTCTCCGCGCTGCCTTATAAACCCGATTCTAGCCTCCCTTTCACTCTTGAAAGAGTCCACTCTTGAGAGGGAGACTGGATCGGGCGAATCTACTCCTAACTAAGGAGGTTTGGAGTTAGTTGACTCCACTTTTTTGGGGGGTCGGTCAATTCCACTGGTAACAATATAACCTAAAAGGATATTGAAGTATGTGAACTTTTAATCGACAAGTAATATGTTAAACGCAACTGTTTTAATTCTAAGTGGAATTATTAATGAACTTAAGAAGAAATATATTTAGGAATATTTTCACATGTTATACTGTGAGAATGTTAATGAATCTTTCATTTTGACAATGATACAGTAAACTGGATGATCTGCAAATCAATATACACAACTTATCGTCTCTGTTAATATATTAATTTAGCTGATTTTAGTCTCAGATAGCCTTTAGGGACTCGTTAATACAGAGCGCTTCGCAGATTTTCTATTCTACAGAACTGCCCTATAAAGAAAAGAGTGAAACAATCCCTCAACCTTCTTACTGGGCTTATGGGCGCTATGCAAGTAAATCTGTAGGAAAGAGCATATGAGGAGCTTAGTTTCAAATAAATTTTCGGAAAATAGGGGTTTGTTAATGCATTCCTATTGAACATGGCGGGCTTTGAAACAGCACTCGTATCGAAATCGTATCGCAATACATT
This sequence comes from Thereuonema tuberculata, assembly GCA_023159025.1. Lineage (NCBI taxonomy): Eukaryota > Metazoa > Arthropoda > Chilopoda > Scutigeromorpha > Scutigeridae > Thereuonema > Thereuonema tuberculata. Next base: position 335,127,214 of record JAFIDM010009631.1, read on the forward strand.
GTTTTTGAAGTTAAACTGTATGCAAACGGCGGATTTTGATTTGAACTTAGCAAAAACTCCATAGGTTCGAAATTTGCAATTTTTGGAGATGGCAGGTTTTGAAACAAGCTCCTCATATCGTCTACGTCGTAATTATAGTCATCAAGCGAAAAATAAAATGGCGATGCAGGTGAAGTTAATCGGACGTAAGTCTGAAGCAAGGGGGTATCAATTGAAAACGGACGTAACTCGGAATTGTAAATCGAAGCAACCAAATTCAGGGTGCAACAATACTTTACAATAAATTGCCTAGTTACCAAAGTGATCTAAAAATACCTGAAAAATACAGGGTGCTGCCAAACTCAAAGGTTGTGTTCAATCATGCAAAACAATGAATAAATGTCATATAAATATGGGTCTGGAAATGCTTTATTTCCAAGATATGAACGATGAGACGATACAGAGGTGTTGGCCTTTACATCGTATCGTAGTCATTAAATTGCTCCTCAATAATCGTGGCATTCTCAGTAATGTTCAATAATCCCCGCCCCCCCATCAAAAGTGGATAACTCCCTCCCACACACACACCACCATCGCATTACGCCACACCGGTTCCTGACGCCCACGCACTGCAGGATCGCATAGTTGATGGGTGCAACACAATTCGACGTGCACCTGGCATCTTCGACCGTATTCGGCAGTCAATGGAACGACGTCGTGCATTGCGGCCGGTGGAGGACATTATTTTGCATCATTGAATACAATCTTTAAATTTGGCAGCACATTTCAGGTACACCCTGTATGTACAAAATCAAAACTGTATATCAGGAAATTTTGTATTTAGGTTTCTTTTTATTGCATTTCACACCAACCATACAATCTTTTATAGAGCTCTTTGGAAATATCTCATAAAAGGTTTTCCATATAAATTAGCATAAGGATTTCCAGTTTTTCCGAGGTAGTAAACAACTTTACTGCCTTCCTGACAACCCAATATTTCGACGCCAAATGATTTTAATTTACAGTTTTAAAGCCATAAATGCGTCGGCAGATGAGTAATGTTGCACAATGGTTAGGAGCAATAAATTACCGGGATCATAATGCTTCATCGGTTAAATTATGACGTTTGAAATCTGGTAATTCATCATCCATTGTACATCTCTTCATTCCCATTCATTCCTCATTTGGTCCTTTCTTTTTTTTCCTCCGATTCGACACAAGAGAGGATGCTTTTTTCTTCTTTTTTTTTAATACATATTATTTTTATTTTTCTCCTTTTCTCTTATCTCTTCCAATTATGCAAATGAAGAGATGATCTAATGGATTCTAAGATCGTTTATTGCTCCACTTGTATTTTTAATTTCCCAAGAAACTCTGTTGCGCTAAATCGATTATTAAAAAAACAGTTCTGATGACAATGAGGATGTTCCCACTAGATAATCTAGTGTAGATTCCTTGGAGAATATTTGCTCACAGCCCAGCACGACTATCTGCTCTTAACAGACATTAAGAAAAAGAGAAAAGAGCAAAAAAAAAAAAAAAACACTTGAAAGATCAGCAAAAATGTGAAAGTAATTCATGAATAATGGGATTCAAACAGTGAAATCCTGTCGGTGTGTGTATTCAGAGAGCTGCTTCAGCAAATCAACATTATTTCAAAATTAAATCAATTACAAGTAAGAAATATAACAAGGAAGCTTAGGTTAAATCCCTGAAGAAAGAAACAGAATTAATAAAACTGATTCTATTCTTATTTTCGCTGCAGTTATGCTCTTATCTTAATTCGGTCTACTTCTTATTAATTCAGAGATTACAATAAAGTACGAAAAGATGAATATTAGGAACTACAAGAGATCATTTAAGAAATGTGGGAGTTACACAGCAAAGAAGGATAAGTGACAGCGTAATTGCTGTAGAAAATTTTAAAAAAAAAGGAATTACTGGAAATGTAAAGATAGAAAAATATATAAGAAAGTTATCGGTTGCATTCCTGTATAATAAATTGAAAAAAAAATGCTTGGACTTTACATGAAACTGAAAACATTCATTGAATTTTAATTAAAAAGAAGGTATTTTTACCCGAAAAAAACTCAACAGATCTTCTTCCTATTGAGAACTGTATTTGTTTCAAAAAGACATTGATTTCTAATTAGAAGATTGTCGCCACTGACATTTTTAAGATTTTCGTCCTGCTTATTCAATGTTGTTTAGTCATTAGTTTACAGAGAAGTGGAATTCTAATGACTGTTCATTGAATGAGATTATGTCGTCGAGATTACTTACAAAATAAACAGAGGAAAGATTTCAAGCTTATCAATTCACTAATTGCTGTCAGATATATATTTTGTACTTTTGGTAAAAAAGACATTCTAAATTAAAATATGTAACACATTAATCAAAGATTCTCCTTTTGATTTGGTTTATTATTTATTTATTAATCTCAAAAAGGAATTAGATAAACGTTATTATGAGCCTTTTAACCTGAAGACACAAAAGATGACATTTGACAAGTGAAGAAAGTTAAAAGAAAATGAAAATAAAATGCAATTAAGAATACACAGTATATAAGGTAACTGCGCCAAATAAGGCCCACCTAACGTTTAAAGATTTTTTATATTTCTACTGCAAGAGTGAAAATTCTGAAAACTGTCTTGAAAGGTAGTTTAAGCTGTGCTGTTATGAAAAAGTGAATTTAGAATTAGTTGCAATTGAAATTCTTTCTGTAATAACAGTTTTGAAAATATAACTGAAAGGCTTTATTTGGAGCCCTTGTTCAAATATCAAATTATTCTACATTATTCTACTCATGACATACTTTAAAATGACATAAAACATGTAAAATTACATAAAACATGTCCATGTATGTTATGTTGCCAAAAAATGGGTACGATTTTTCAAATTAAGTTGAAATAGTAACGAGAAAAGCTTTAGATGACTTTTACTGTTCAACTGAAACAAACATGGCGAAATAGTCTACTTCAACGAACCTAATTTTTGGTGTAGCCGCTAGAAGCCAGGACCTGTCTGAAACATAACTAATCTTGGTAAATTGTCAACGTTCTATTAATAAAACGAAGGATGGGCCTTATTTGGAACCGGGCCTTATTTGGGCAGCCTTCCTTATTAATGAATAAAACTAGGGATAGGTAGTTCGTGAACGAACTAGTTCATTGAACTAGTTCGTATAAAAGAACTAGTTCAATGAACGACCTAGTTCAAATGAACTAGTTCATGAAAAGAACTATAGTTCACGAACGATCTAGTTCAAATGAACTAGTTCGTTCTTTTACCATTCTACTATTGGCTATTGGAATTGGTTTATTTCGTTTTATATTAAGTATTTGAGAACTTTTTTTTTTTTTTTTTTGGTTGTAAAAGTATTTGAATACCTTTTTTTTTTTTTTTTGGTTGTTAAGGTAAAAAGAACGACTTAGTTCATTTGAACTAGTTCTATAAAAAGAACTATCTCAAAAGAACTAGTTCAGTAAAAAGAACGACTTTGCCCATCTCTAAATAAAACAAGACAGTTGTTACACTTTATTGAAGAAGTTTAATTGAAGTCATAAATCCAGAAAATCAGATCTCTGGTAACTGTTTAATAACGAAAATTTCTTTGTTCCATTCTCACTTATACATATTTAAAATACACATTTAGTTTGACCATTCTTAAAATGAAAATTTAAAATTTATTATTATCCTTAACGTCTGACAAAAGCTTCTGTTTGTTTTTTTTTTAATTTAATCTCCCTGAGGATTTTCTGCTGAACAGGAGAATGCTTTTTCATTGAATGTTAATTATCTTTTACTTAGGTAGGGGAAATTAAAAGTAATAATATTTCAATCTTCATGTTGTACAGTAGATATATATGCTATAAAACATTCGCTTCAATTAAGTGATGTTATCGACCATCATTCCATCTTTTCCGAAAGAATAAACGATTCGTCAGAAAATGTAATTTCAATTCAAATTCATTATTTCTTAATAAGGTTTCTCTCTAGATGTTTGAACGAAAAATTCTAGCCTAGTATTGTCTGTAATTTGTAAAAGTTCAAAACAAAGAATAATTTTGATTAAACTTACAAATAAAAAGAACGACTTTAAACATTTCGGCCAAACAAAATCCTGTTTTATTCAATTCTATAAATCATCGTAAGTTCTTTTTAGGCTTCTGAAAGACGTCTGATATCCCCAGTTTGTCTGTCTGTGGATACATATCCCACAATGCTTGGCAACGGTTTCTGTTAGCTCAGTTGGTTAGAGCGTCGTGCTATTAAGGCGAAGGTCGTGGGTTCCATCCCCTCATGGGCAATTCTTATTCTTCATTTTTTTCTCCCCATTTTAAATCTTTTCACAGTTTCTCAACTTAAGTTTTCTTTGAATCATTATTAGGAATTCAGTGTATTAACAAGGTTTGAGTTAAGAATGACGATTGTTCCATATAAATAGGGGTGGGTAAGATAGCATGGGGTCGCAAAGAGACTCGCGCGCGCATTTTCTAGATCACTCCGGCTCAGTCTATTCTAAAGTAAAGGTGACTCAGAAGCTGTTGCAAAACACTGATTGGTTTACTAATTGCTATCCTACCTTGTTTTTTTTTTTAATGCATAAGTTTAACGTGCTTACAAATTCTGCGTACAAGGTTATTTCTCATGT
>JAFIDM010009631.1:335131946-335142685 GCA_023159025.1 Thereuonema tuberculata
AGGTAAAACATAAACGTATCTTAAAAATAAGAATTTTAAATTAAAGAGTTACTGATTTAAGTTCTAAGTATTTTAAAAATACATAATTCTAAAAATTCATAGAATTATTTCTAGAGTAATAAAAAGTTTATATAGATGTTGAGGTGAACTTTTAAGTTGCATAAATATGGGTGTATTCTGAATATGAAGTTTTACCGAAAGCTGTTTTCATTAGAAGGTAAGGCTTTTGATGTAGATGTAAGAAAAAGGATTTATAAAAGAAAAGAAAATGTAGATGTTCATAAGACAGAATACGGAATTACTTAAGGAACAATTGAAGGCTCCTGATACCTCTCTGTCTTGCAGTGGAACTGAGAATTTTTCAGTTATTCAAAGAAAAAATCCTAACAGTCAATACTGAAATTGCAGTCATAAAAAATAAAATCTATAACTTTGTTTTAATATAGATTCATTTGTGTATGTTGTCAATTACTGAATCTTGTTCTTTGTCAATTACTGAATCGCAGTCGTTAGAGAAACAAACCAAAGAATTTAGAAGGATTCATGGACAATTTCAACTTTCAAATATCCAAAAATATCCGTTCTTATAGAATTGGATGTTCGATATTCTTACGAAACTTATATGTACAAGGCATATGACTTTTTCATATGAAGACAAGGAAGAGTTAAAAAGTAATTACTTATTACAATGTAGCTTTTTTAATTGAGAAATAACTCAAACTGTCATGCAGTGGAACTAATAAATCTCCATATTTCTTTCAGTTGGAATTCTTGCCTGTGAGTGGTATTTTAAATAACAAAAGTAATTAATAAAAGAAACTTTGGTTTCCTCAGGGAGAAATAGTGCCAACTAATGATAGTTCCTTGACTGTTGCAGGAATAGGGAGAGCGAAGGATTGCGCTCACCTGGGCTGCTACACCTACGAGGGATTGCTAAACAAATAGAATGGCTCTGAGCGCTCGTGAGAAATAACTTAGCAACAAGAATTACGAATTACAGCCGTTGCCTGGTACTTGGGGGAATAGCCAGCCTTGGAATATGTTATTCAGTGGTAAATATTTAATGATATTTTCCCGGGTAATTCACGGAAACGATTCCCTCGTCACTAAGTTGCCCAGATTTGTGGTTCAACTTCTGTGTTTCCTTCGTTTTTGTTACTTCTACGCTTTTTTCTGCATCGACCTAATGTTTCTTTTTCATTAAAAGATGTGCTAAGAAGCAGCTGAGACACATTAGTGCAGTAATCAGTTTTCAATTTTGCATTTTCTAATGAAGAAATTGAGGTGTTGTGATTAAAAAGTACTTCATCACTGATTAAACTAAGAATAAAATGAAAGTGTTAATAAAGAATCTGCCAATTCAGTTTGATAAAATATGTGATCACATTTAATACTATGTGATGAAAGCTACTATTTAAAAAAAAATCACTTTAAATTCTATATTATTTAAAAAAAATATATGTAGCACTTTAATTTATATTCCTTGTAAACTTAAATTCTATATAAATGTTTTTAAGTTATCTTTTAAGATTACTTTATACATTCCTCATTAAACTGTGCTTCACATTTAAAATCCGACATCGGAGATTAGATTATGAGATTTTCTAATAGTACGAAGAAAATAATTCTATATACAGAAGAGTAGTTTTGTTTATTTATTTATTTTTTTTGTTAGATATTTTCATAAGATTTATATCTTACAAAAATATTACATCTTACGAAATAAGAAAAGCAGAGAAAAAGTTCATAATATTCATTTCCATAATCAGAAGTGAAATAAAAAAAAATGTTAAAATTTTGTTCCTAAAATTATTAAATATGAAATTATTATTTTTATTAATAAGTTGTTAATAAACTGAAGTCAACAAATAAAGGAAGACGCTTTAGAGATTACATGAAAATATAAATTTTAAATATGCAAAAAAAATATTAAAATAAAAACTTACTGGTAAATTGCTGATTGTAAATTACTAACAAAGAAAAAAGTTTTGAAGTAAGACTTATGTACGCATAAGTCTTACTTCAAAACTTTTTTTCTTTGTTTGTCCGTTTGTCTATTTCTAAGCGCATCTCGCTAAAACGGCAGGACGGATTTATTTTTGATCCAATTTAAAATATGAGCACGATTACTTGGTCTCCTCCCTCAGTCATCAAAACTGAACCCATCGCTGTTTGCTCAGTCCTCACTACGCAAAGGGATAGCTGAGTGTATAAATAGTTATATTGGCATTCACACAATCGTCGCGTTCTTCTTGTTTGTAAACGGCATGTTTTCTATAAAACTAAGGGCATTAAAGGTATGTTGGGAAATGTCACTGTGATAGCTACCTGACACATTTTTCTGTGATATTGCTTAGTTGTTTCACTGTTCTTTGATAAAACTTCCAAACTTATCAAATTCAAACTAATATGTCAAAAATTATGTTTTTTACAAGTAATAGGAATATGGATTGCAAATATAGGCTATATATCAATCTTTGAGAATAAAGATCGAAGAAAGGATTTTTATTCAACATCTACCTTAAGCAAATCTGCTTCTCATTTAGAAAGGTCCAAGTAGTAAATTATTAGAACCACTCAAGTCTGACTTAGAAGGAATTGGATTAATAAAATCTACCCTTTTTATGAAGGTTTATCGCCTTGATAAAAACGATATATTTTGCAAAGTTGAATCTTTGATACAATTTCTATCAAAACGAAAGGTTTTCACTTTAGAGAGTTCAAAGGGTAAGTCCAAAAAAAAAAAAAAACACCAAGTAGTTTTTGAATGAGGATTGCAATTTTTAAATTACTCTTTATTTTATTTTATTTTTTAATCTACGTATTTAACAGCATCTGTCATTATATAAGTAAAGTCAATTTCTTATCTAATGGCACTGCTCCCTGCACAAATTATCAAGCATTAAATGAGAAAATTAGCAAATAAAGGAAAACGAGTAAATTACAAATTGTAGAGCATTAGTAGAAACGACTACAGTGTTCATGAATGTCAGTCATTGGTACCTTGATTCTTAGCTCAAGCAAAGTAACGATAAACTCAATAAGACATTTTCTCTCTCTTTCTATTAAAAGTTTCATTCTTCTGCCGGTTTTTTTGCAGTTTAATGCATCAGACTGAGGTTAATCGTTATTTAGATGCTTCAAAATAGCTTTTTATCCACGTTCCATTAAATATACTTCTTTGTGGTCATCACTTCTCCAGTAAGCAAATTAGATGAAACAGCACGAGATAACAAATACTAAATTACTACTAATTTAGGAGCAGATTCTAGTAGTTGTTCTTCCATTTCTGTATTAGCAAACTTCAAACAAGATTCAACATATTTTTTTTTTTTAATTTGAGATGATAGCTTCTTTGCATAAGCTTTTTTTTTTTTTTTTTTTTAAGGAACAATACTTTTAAATCAGGGATGTCAACCTGTGGTGCTTACGCCAAAAGTGGAGCATTGGATGATTAGAAGGGGCATATTGTATCCCCGTGATAATACATAGAGTAATAAGAATCGATTTGTTTAAGTTCTCAGAAAAAAAATTATAAATCTGTAAAAAAATCTATCTATCAAATGACAAAGCGCTAAATATATTTACATCAATATGTTTTATACAAGAATTGATTGGTGCTCTAAGAGTTGCATCTGAATATGGCTAACCTTCTACATTTCGTGCGCCAATTTTTACTTTCTTAAGGACAGCATTGAGTACGAGATATTCAACGATACTCAAAACTGTCAAAGCATGTAGAAGCTTTTCTTTTCTCTGTTGTCCTGCAACTAGTAATTATTGGCAACTAATAATGTTTTTGCTGTATTTACATAGCTTAGAATAAAAGCTATTTCATTTCCGGTACGAAGATGAAACACCGTCCCTACATTACTTTATACAGTGTAAGTGCATGGTCGATTGGGATTAGGCGGCAATTTGCTTACTCTATCAGATACATACGAACTGAGGTTCGATTCCAACAGTTAGTTTGGGGTTTTATATTCTTTCTCCCATGTTTGCTTCTCTCTCGACTTTCTGTTTCATCCGATTGGCCTGTGGCCACCGATGCGACATGTTAGTAATGACGAATAAGATATTTAGTAAGGCCCTTTACTAATCTCCAATCAAATGCTACACGGAGAGTCATTCGCTTTATATGATAACAAACGCTAAACATATGATCTTGAACCTTTAAAGCACCAGGAAAATGGCACGTGCCAAAGCATAGACAAATGCTTCAAATAAGGTAACTCCACCAAATAAGGCCTACCTAACGTTTAATGATTTTTTATAATTCTACTGCAATTATTGAGTGAAAATTCTGAAAACTGTCTTGAAAGATAGTTTAAGGTGTGCTGTTATGAAAAAGTGAATTTAGAATTAGTGGCATTTGAAATTCTTTCTGTAATAACAGTTTTGAAAATATAACTGAAGGGCCTTATTTGGAGCCCCTGTTCAAATATCAAATTATTCTACATTATTCTACTCTTGACATATTTTAAAATGACCTAAAACATGTCCATGTATGTTATGTTGCCAAAAAATGGGGACGATTTTTCAAATTAAGTTGAAATAGTAACGAGAAAAACTTTGGACGACTTTTACTGTTCAACTGAAACAAACATGGCGAAATAGTCTACTTTAACGGATCTAATTTTTGGTGAGCCGCTAGAAGCCAGGACCTGTCTGAAACATAACTAATCTTGGTAAATTGTCAACGTTCTATTAATAAAACGAAGGATGGGCCTTATTTGGAACCGGGCCTTATTTGGGCAACCTACCTTAGTTACTAATTGTGAAAAAAACCTTTATTTGTTCCTTATATCTCCAAAAATAACTGCTTTTTTGGAGAACTATAGCACAGCGCTTTTTCTTTTAATCCCAAAAGAGTGTAAAGAACATGAACTGAAGTAAGCAAGCATGCAATTTTGAAGAATAGCCATCGGTCCAGTAATGGCAACATATATGATAAGAATTCGCCTACAACATGCCCACAAAAAAAGATTCAAAGTGCTGCATCGGATTTCTGCTATGGAAAACCCACAACAAAGAAAATTATGGCTAACAAAACAAATTTGACTCCATCAACTATCAATAACTGCATTAACAAACGACTCGATATGAAAAAAATATCACAGGTCAAGCCTAATCCTAATCGATTAGACCTCTACTGTATAAAGCCACGTAGGACGGTTGAATTTTAGGGAATGCTTCGTACCGGAAATGATCATAACCGATGTAATCATAACTGATGTAAATATTGAAAAAAAAATGACTCCTATCTCGACTCCAGGAACGAAGGACTAGCTGTCGTAACCTTTACGAGAGGTATCTTTCTGGTAATAAACGGACATTTGTTGTGACTCTTGATGAAGCTTGAGTTTATTTAAATGTGACAAGCCATGAGCCATTTTATACCGCGAACTCATATTTTAACTTTGTACCGCAATGCAAAGAGAGTTTTCCTAAAGCCTTCATGTTTCTCGCTGGTTTTTGTCATAGACCTTCAGACAAAAAGCAGACTTCAGATCCGTTGTGTCTGATCCGTACAATAGTCACCATTATCCAATCAAATTGATACCGAGAGGATGCTGATAATCTGGAAGATTCCTAAAAATATAGAAAATAGTAACATACTGTCACATATTTGTTAAAACTTAATAAATAAACAGAAACTGATCAAATGCGATGAAATAAAATTTATTCGCTCTGATGATCTTCTTGACTTACCCGTGATCTGCCTTCCCTTAGCAACCAATGGAGTTTATATTGAAAAATTACTCGCCAGATGGCGCTACAAAGGTAATATAGTGCTTTAGTTTCTTCTACAGTGGCTTGAGAATAGTTTCTTCTGGCTTCGAGAAACTTCCAAATATACTTTTATGCAAATTATAAATATAATTATTTGACTGTTATTAAATAATTAAAAATAAAAACAAAAATAGTCAATAAAAATAAATAATAAATAATGTAACATAATAATAAATTTTTATTAATAAATAATTCATGATAATATTAAAAGAACTTTTTTTTTTCGTTCATTAAGAAAACATTAAGATTGTGTAAAAGACAAATGCTACAAATATGAAAAAAAGTTAATACATTAATGTCTTTACGGAAAATGTATGCCAAAGCTTGAAAAACAGTATTTCGTATGTCAGTCATTAGTTTTATTACTTGCTGTTTTTATTTCGAATTATTGCTCAAGGAATAAATGTTATTTACTACTTTTGTTATTTAAAAAAGATATAAAATCAATATATCGATATCCAACTGATACTTATTTTACAGAATTTCTGTTTTAGTTAATAAGGTAAAAAAAAAATAAAAACACTGAAAATGACGATATATCCGATAAATGAAGTTCGGATAATCGAAAGTCTATTGTATTTTTAATAGGAATATTAAAAATATTCCAAAGGAAATGTATGAATAAAATATACAATATACTGTATCTCTACATAGCTTTCTGTTTTTCAACGCACAACCCATCGAATAAAATTCAAAGGTGAAGTATCAGCTACGTAAAAAAAAAATATTAATCAAGACTGTTAAGGAATTTCTTGATTCACAAGATTTGTAGGCAATACAAAGTCTTAGCTTTTTGAAAATTGCCTTTCAAATTTTTCATAATTTCTCAAAACTCGAAGATATGTTTGTGATGAACTACAATCAATCTATTAAGGTTTGATTGATATTCATTGTCAAACTCCTTACAGAAATTACGTATTTTGTAATTGTAAAACATGTTGATAAGAAAAAAGGTCTGCCACAGTAAACAATTTAGAATTTCGTTGTTCATTAATTTTAGGTATGTAGGTCAAAGAGTCTGTTGGCTGTGAAACCGCAACTATATTAATTCAGATTTTCATTAACCCTGTTCCTGCAGCACTATTAAGGGTTTGAGATTTAATGACATACCATCAATAAAATATTAATAGTATAGGTTTCACAAACTGTTAAAGTTAATACAGTTTTGTTGAATTTTAAGCAATGGTTGTTACCTCTTAGGAAAAACTTTTAACAGGAAAAGTTATTTTTGAAAAGTTATTTTTGATTAATATTATTGAGATTTTTTTTCCACTGTAATTCAAATCAGAAATATAAAAAAAAATGTAAATAATTCATTTACTGATAATTGCTTCTGAATAATAATGGAAACAGAATAGAAGACGACGGAGCTGATAGTGAATAAGTAAGGTGTAGAATTTACAAATCTCATGCTTTTCATGCTTTTAATTTGCTTCATTTGCCATCGTTTATACCTTTTATCTCTTTATTAAATCATTTTGCTATAATTATTTACTGGAATGTTAAGGGGTTTTGTTAAATTGTATTCGTTTACTTGAATAAGAGAAAGGCTATTTATTGTAAAACAATCTTTCCTTTACTCAGTGACTTCATGAAACAGGGCTGATGGAATCCTGATGCAAGTTACATATTTTCTTACAAGAAATTTATCTTTACATCTAGTTAATTAATAGTTTAATGTTTTGTTAGACTGTTTGTTTAAATATTAATTTGTATAAATTTTTGATTTCTGTATTATTGTATAAATTTATGTAGCATTATATTATAAATTATACAAATATTACTTAATGCAATTTATAATATTAATTTATGTGGCAAATATATAAAGTAGATTATCCTATTTCTGTCCTAGTGATCGCGGCTTCTTTACAAGATGACTTAAGTTACAGAATTCGATTCCATTTTCTCCCATTCCTTAACACGATAACTGTTATTCAATAACTCTCAAAACTAACACTTGTTTTCTGTTGATGATTACATGTATCTTTCATCTATTTTTACGCCATATTTAGTAATTATTTACTGGAATCTTGAGGGGTTTTGTTTAGCGTGTACTTTTATTTGAATAAGGGAAAGACTTTTGTAAAACAAGCTTTCTTTTACTCGGTGCTTTCATGAAACATATCTGATGGAATCATGATGATTCCATCCAGGTCTGTTCAGAGACCTTTATTATTGACAGACCATATCTGAACATTCAGCCAAAAACAGATGCTTTAAAAAAAACGGCTTTTATGCGAATAAGATCATGCAAATGTGATTTCCGAAAACGAACCTATCAGCTCTTATAACAGCCAATGTAAACCGATTCAAGATACTCTGTATCAGATCTAGCGATTCAGGAATATAGATCGAATTTGGAATGTTTGGGTTCTTTATCCAAAAGTAAGCGATTTTAAAGAGGAAAAGAAAATCGGCAATTTAAAGAAATGCTCCAAAAATGAAAGACACTGAAAAGAAAAAAAGGAAACAGTAGAAAAGAAGCTGTAGATTAGGAAGGACACTAAGAAATAAGTAATAATTAAACAAGAAAAATTTAAAAAAAGTTTAACAGAGGAATTAAGAGAGGGATAAATATAAAAAAATTCTCATCTAAGAAACGAGAATACTGTGTGTTGTCTGCTGTAATGTGAGAATGCTAGAGTGCGGTGTGATCTGTACAATGTAGAATTAGGAACAGGGTAAGAGATCAATCGAAATCAATTATGAGTTTGATGATACAGTAGTAGAGATATTCTTGAAGTAGCCTCAACTAATGGTGCAATGTGCTTCATTCCTGGTTAAAATACAATTTAGCACAAACGCTAAAAAAAAAAAAATATGGGATTTTTCATTCTTTTAAATATTATTTCCAGAATCTCGAAGATATTCCAAATCCTCTTTTAACCACAGAATATTCCATTCTACTCTTCCATATTCTAGCATAATTAAAGGTGACAGCAGGAGATAGGTTTGGGACGGCAATTGAAAGAGGGTAACTAAGTGCCCTACTCTCGTTTCGGTTTTTTGGTTTGTTTGTTTTTTTTTTCTTTTTTCGTTTGATTGGAAGATATGAATTTTTTTTGTTTCCTTTGTTTTGCCAGATCTTGAACAGTTATTTTCACTCACTCCGGGAAACAACGAAAAAAACTCTCTACACCATCATAGAACTACTAGAATCCACACTTTCGCGTCGTACTAGCAATTAATTCATATTCTGCTAACTCTTGATATTATACAAAGTTATCACTGTAAACTAGTTATTGAACTTCAAACAATATTGTTTATTGTTTCAATAAAAATACTTTGTAATTCCATTACAATACTTTGTAAGAAAACAATACTTTTCTTACAATATTTTGTAAGAAAACAATTTAATAAATGTAACTGCAGTCATTGAAAGAATAATTGAAATGCTTTCGTAAACAGCTGCGATGTGCAGTCAACTACTTTTTTTTTTTCAATATTGATATTTTAGAAGAAAAAAAATAACGAAAAATTCTTATATTTTGATGATAAACTATCATCAAAGGCAAAAATCCGTGAAATGTAATTTTTCATTAAAAATGCAGAAAATGTTCCTATTAAAAATGGTCGAACTGAGCCATTTTAACCATTTTTGTTTTTTCTTAATCGACAAATTTAAAATCTACAGAAAAATTTTGAAGACCACTGGCTTTTCTGTTTTGTTTTGTTTTGTTTTGTTTTGTTTTGTTTTGTTTTTTGTTTGTTTTGTTTTTCTTTTCTTTTAATAGACGAAAATAATTACAACATAAGTAAAAGATGCAAAAGTGCAACCTCCTCTGTCTAATTAAAATGTAATGCGCACAAAAAAAAATAATTAATAAATAAATGATAAATAAAGAGAGACATGTCAATAACTAGATCTTTTCCCTTTTTTTACATTATAGGATACAAATACATACAGATAGGGCTACGAAGCTCTAAAATTCGAATTTTGGAATTAAAAATAATATCATCTATTTATAAAAGATTCGATTCGCGTAAAAATTTATCTACGATCACAAATACTTTTTTTTCTGCCTTTTCTTCTTTTTGTTTAAAGATTATTTTTTGCTTTGTTTTTTTCCGTGCAGTTTTAGCGTACAGAATGTATAAACATATCAAAGAAATTAAAACAAAAAACTTATTTTAAAATCATTTAATATTGATATTGACATTTTTGATGCTTTTGTTTAATTCCTTTTCGATCCTGGAAAGTTGACAGGTCAAGGAATTTAAACGATTTTGTTTACTGTATTTATTATTGTTGTTTGTTTTGTAAGGTTCCAATTCCGAAAGCGGGAGTGGGATCCATAACTTTTCGCGCCTTCTGAGTCTATCAATTTCGGTAAGTTTGGCTGACGAATAAGGACGAAACAGCCATCCCAGATTCCCATCCGTGATGGCTGAGGGGTCCTTTTATCAGTCTGTGATTTTATTTTAATTTCTGTAATATATTTATAAGTTCTGCACATTAAAACTTATTAAAAACGATAGCTTTCCAACTAAAAAAAAATCCAAAATGCTACATTTCTTCTATTTTTGTTGTTTGAGGATTACAACTCTAACAACAATGGAGAAAATAATAGCATTAAATTAATTTATATCATTTTTTTTCTCTAATTATAGCAAAAGCCATTTACCCTACAATCACCTTTTGAAGTATTTTTTTTCGTGCATTTAAAAGAGAAACATTTCGGCAAATACTAAATAAAAAATATAGAAAATAAATGAACTGATCTTTTACCAAGTAAAGGGAAATTTATAATTCATATTTGTCTCAATATTGCTTTTTTTGAAAAAAAATTTTTTTCAGTTTCGATTTATTATTTTCCCTCTTGTTGTACCAGACTGTTGGTATAAAGTTAAAGTTAAAGCTGGGTACCAAACAGGCCATACAGGGCCACGGGTGCGCGGAAGGTAAGGTCCCGATGTTTGTTGACCAACGGGATTAGTATGAGCAG
>JAFIDM010009631.1:335152685-335183498 GCA_023159025.1 Thereuonema tuberculata
TTGTTCATCTTATTTCCACGAACCAGGGCAACGAATAAATCACCACAATATAGCCTCCTCGATGCGTGGTTCCCTTGCAGTGTGGTAGGCCACTATTTAGACATTGGCCGTGATTTTCTAATCATTTGCATATTCGGTCGTGAGGTATTTGCATGTTAAGTTTCGCAGTGATCGGGCGTTTTATTTTTGTCAGTGAGTGTACTTCCTTTTGTTTCTTTCAAGTAATTTTATCAATAACTAGTTAATTCACCGTTAAACCATTTCATTATTAATTTTGTAGCTACTAGTTGAAACCCGTGAAATATTCACGGAAATAAAACAAATACAGTAGTACATTTTTGAAATACCGTGAAATTTCAAACCACAGCGCTGACCGAAAGTTCATCGTTATACGATTCTTGATGTTTAATATTAACATGCTTTCCTGGCACTTTCGGCGAAATAAGTTTACCTCCTGCCCTAAAATAATAGGCTCCTCCAAATTGAGCCTATGAGAGAGTGCCCCAGGGCGTAGGAATTATTTTTAGTTCATTTTGCTTTATTATTCACTAAATGAATAGATGCTAAAGTTTATACTAAGTTATTTATACTTCAGTATTCTTTTTTTTTTTTTTCAAAACACTAACAAAATTAAAAATACCAAAATTAAAAATTAAAATATTCTCTCTACCCTCTCCTCTCTCTCTCTCCACTTTGATGACAAACAAACGTACATCCGTACATCCGTTTTTTGCCTATTAATAGTATGATTATTGCAAATTATTAAATTATTTTTTTATAGATTTATTTTAACTTTAAATTTCTTTATACTAAATTTTTTTTTCTTTTTTTAAAAAAAAAATTAAATTCACATTATTTGCTGAAGTTGCTTAAATCGAAATAATTTTGTTCTTATCAAAGCGCTCACAAATTATTAGATTACTAAATCCATTCTTAAATATGTAAGAAAAAATTTCTTAAATTTCTCTACGGAAATTTTCTTCTCACTTGAGCATTGGTTTCTCGGCAAAAGCCCTTATAGAATAGTTTTAAATGTAAAAGTTTCATTGTCTTTTTCCTCAAATTAGCAGGCCAAGTTTAAAGAATATCAAAGTTCAAAAATTGGAAAGGAGGGGGGATGAATGTACATAAACTGACTGATTTGATTTCCTCGGAAAGTTAGCTAATAAAAACTAAGCTATGTGTAAATATATTGGGTTTTTGTTAGACGGACCAAGATCAAAACTTGTCTCCTTAAAGCAATGTGTAATTTGGATTTAACTATAGTTGATAGTATCTAGTTTTTACTGATTTACTGATTGGCAAACTCTACTTTTGACGGACTGATTTTTTTTTTTTTTTTCAATTAATTGCTACTGAATTTGCTTTGTTTTAAATGCAAATGAGTGACTGTATCAAATGTGTTATCTTTGGTTTTCTTTTTACCAAAAAACAAAACTTCGGTAATAAATTCTCTCCGATGCCGAACCCTCGTTAGTACTACGTTCCGAAATTATCGAAATCAACTCAGAAACAGCTATTGAGAAATCAAATGTAGTCTGCCTAGCTCTTGGTAAAGCATTCACAAATCTTCAATAAGCCCCGAAACAATGAGGAAATTTCTGATTCGAATACGATAGAATTTAACAGAACTCGAACTAAACCCAAAGGTAAGCATTCGTTAAAGCCCATATGTGGTTCCAAAATTCCCAACGGTCATGTAGCCAGGGATCCGGATACCCCCCCCCCTTCAGGAAAGAAAAAAAGCAAAATTTCCTGTGTATGTTCAAGTGTAAGAGAGTAAATGATGAAATTTAAAGAGCCTACTCTAGCCATATTAGATATTAGTATTAAGATCATTTTAATTTTAAAGTTTCATTTAACGAAAGCAAAGTCATTTATAAAAATTTAATAAAATGGACTACCCCCCCCTCTCCTGAACAGGCTACGTGCCTGTACCCAACCACTGCAGAACTATATTGGATGAATATAGACCCAGATAATCATCAAGGACTAAAATTAAATACAGAAGAAACATTACAAATCAAGTATTTCAAGAAATCAGATCACTATTTTGGAAAACAAAACAACAATTAACAGCATACTGGAAAATAAAATTAGAAAACAAGAAATTAGGGTTAATTACCAGCATCTAGACTCGTAAAATTTAGTTGCAATTTAATGTAGCATAAATCACTTTATGTCCATTTTTTTTTTCATTATTTGTTTTTATATTTGTTTATATTTTTTAATTGTCTAATCGTTTACATATTTATTTATTTACAAAAAATATTTGTTACTATTTATTTGTATTATTGTAAACTTACTTATTTTGTAAATTCAGATTCTTGGTCGTTAACGTAATTCGCTTTAAAATCGGCAAATATTACATAATAAGTTGAAAAAATTACCAAATTTCGACCATTTATCCGATTTGGCTATAATTAAGATAGCCAAATTAAGAAATTAAGACAATCTTTTTTTCCGAAAGGAATATGTTAGACCTACTCCAAAATTAAATTAAAACAAAAAATACACATTAAAAAAAATATAGAAAATTCATGTGCTAACCTCAATGAATTTTTCATGCGCAATTAAAGAAAGCACCTAAAAAAAAATTATATCAAGACATTAAATATTGTTTTCAAATGTGAAGTTAAATCTGAATTTAGAAATAAAAAAAAAAAAATAAAACACATAGGTTAGCGTCCCAAATGCATGGAATGATCACTTCAAAAAAAAAAAAAAAAAAAACTAAATATGGAAGATAAAAACTCTATGCAGATTTACAAAGAACAATTAAGATATTTTGTTTCTGAAAAAGAATAGTTTAATTTTTTAACATTTATCCTTTCCTTTTAACAAAATAAACTCAGTAGTAAACAAACTCTTAAGGGAAACTAAATGTTAGGTCTAGTTTACTAAAGCAAAGAAGCAAAAAAATAAATAAATAAATAAATAATTCTCTATAACGACATTTAATTCAAATACATCTTCCCTAAAAAAATGAAATTAATTTTACGTGTACTGTCCATATTAAATCTCAAAAATCAAGCCGGTACACCTGAATAAGTTGACAAACATTTAATCACAATGAAATACAGTTTCGGCTTAATAATGAGAGACGCCTTCTTCGAGTAATTGGTTTGCTACAAAGTGACAGTTACAAAGAGAAACTGAAAGAAGGCCAATGAAGATGCCGTAGGGAATTCCCGTAGATACTTTGCATAAACTGACGAACATGCAGAGACACTGGTAGACAGACTGGAAACCTCGATGTAAACATAACCATGTGCAGACGCACCGAATGATGTAGCTATAATCAAAGGAATTTCAGATGTAATCACAGCCTCCTCCCACTTCTTTGCAGCAAAGGGGAAAAACATTATTAAAAGCATTTCGCATTTCGCATTCCGACAATAAACTAAAACAGAAAATATAAAGGCATCATGTTTTAAATGAAATGGTTTAAAAAGAAATCAAAAAATTAAAAATTGAAATACAAATTGAAAATAAAAATTAAAAATCAGGAAAATGAAATAAAATAAAAAGAAATAAAAAACAAATATAAAATAAAAAATAAAATATGTTGGGTTGTGAGATAGTGCGGATATCTATTATTAATGGCCCTACGGTGTTCCGCAAGCCGGTCGGAGGTAGCCCTGCAGGTCTCTCTAATATATATGCATGATGATTTTCACATTTGAGGGCGTAGACGACGCTCTTGACGAACTCCTTCTTGGAACCAGTTAAAGAACCTCTGAATTGTGCAAGATGCCGGAGAAGTGATTAGAATATTGTAGGGAACTATTCACAAATTTTATGTAATGCAGTAAAAATGTCCGAATGGAAATCGATAGAGACATATAGTTAAGTCTTCTTAGTAACCTTGTTGTTGGAGTCATTATTATAACAATCGGCGATGGCCCTTTTGAAATGTCGATATTTCTCCGGAAAGTCATTCTGTTTGAGTAGTCGGAAGATGGTGCATAATTCCTTATTAAATGTATCTAATGTGGATGATAATTAAAGTCTCTATTTATGAACATAGTAATAACATTGAGGGGGGTGTAGGAAAAGTAGTTCTTCGTTGTACCCGAAAACCTAGGCTTTCGGTAAACCGAAGTGCTGAAAGCTTTATTAGTTCGTGTGATTAGAACATCCAGGAAAGCAATTTTGGAATCCTCTTCACGTTCAATGTCAAATTTAATATTTGGATGAATATCCGTAAAGATGTCCTATTAGCATAACAAATGATATCATCCACTTACCCTGCAAAGAAGTGGGAGGAAGCTCTATTTACATCTGAAGTTCCTTTATTGCCTCTAGATCAATGTTGCATCTGCACATGGTTATGTTTACATCCGAGGTTTCCAGTCTGTCCACCAGCGCCTCTATGTGTTCGTCAGTCTATGCAAAGCATCTACGGCATCTTCATTGGCCTTCTTTCAGTTTCTCTCTGTATATAAACTGTCACTTTGTAGCAAACCAATTACTCGAAGAAGGCGTCTCCCATTATTAAGCCGAAACTAGTAGTCTTAATTTAATCACAATGAAACATTTAATCAGTAGTATGTCATTGTGATTAAATGTTTATCAACTTATTCAGGTGTAACCGGCTTGATTTTTTTGAGATTTATATCTTTCCTAGTTTATCTTTAACAACCATCTCATTCCAATGTATTCGGATATTGAAACATGATAAACGCAATTGAATAGTCGGATTTCTTGTAGTTATATCTGCTTTCTTTTCATGCTTCTGTTAATTCTCTCTGTTTACTAAATGCATTCATTTGCAATATTCGTAAAGTAGAAAATAAATAGCTTGCTCATCATTTTCTGGAGTATAGATCTTAGAAAATTTCGTCAACAAAATGAATCAGAATTTCAAAAGATAAAATACAAAGCAAAAAAATCCTTCTATTAAGAAATAGAGAAGTCAGTATTCAGCTATGTAGGTTAGCTATCTTGGTTTTGGTATTCTAGTATTAATGACAAAAATAAAATGATAAAATGATAAAATAAAAATTTTCTTTGAATTTTTAAGAAAGAGGGGGAAATTATAAGAGCATGCAAACTTTATTTCTTTTAAAAACCTTGAAAATTATATTGTTAATTATATTAACTCTTATAATTCAACGGATTAGGCTTTACCACTACTAAATCAGCCATAAAACGCTTGTCATAAATTATTAATATAGAGTTGTAAAAATATCATAATATACATTCAAGTTATCTGCAACTGAATAAACTGAATAAACTGAATAAACTGCAACTGAAACTTCTTATAAGACCTAACACTTCCATTCTAACAAATTTCTTAATGAATTGTTGATTCTCTTAATTTCAGTGTAGGATTTGTTTTGAACTTTTATTTAAAAAAAAAAAAATTCGTCCTTCACAATGACTAATCTTGCGAAACAACCGAACGAACCCAATCATCAGAGCATGGAGGACATTTGAATTCCATTTCCTTGATTTTAACAAAGCTTTCGATAAAGTTGCTCATTGTGATTTCGTAATACGAGGAACTTTGTTTCCTTCTCTTGAAATCCACTGAAAAAAAAAAGTAATTTGATTTTATTTAATTCCAACTCAAGTCATTGAGAACTTTTGTCATTAGTAAATAAAAAAGTGCATGAACATGAACATTCGTATTTTGAACAGATTTTACTAATTCATATTAAAAAAATGTTAGGGCAAAAACAAAAAACAAAAAATAGATGCTCAATTTGATTTAAAATAAAATGTAATGCATGAACTTATGGTGTCTTGAATGTATTGAAATAATTCGACATCACTTAATACTGAAGTATTTGAATGAAATATTCAGACTTTTATCATATATTTGTCACCGTCTTGCAGAATTTCAGATTTTCTTTTTGAAGGTCGTCCTATTGATTGCGGGTGACCATTAAAATTAATAGTTTTTCGTTTTTATTATTTAAAATACTTCATCACTTAATGCTAAGCGATAATAATTATTAGGAAAAGATGAACAATACATGTTTCAAAAAATAAAAAACGATATGCTTTAGCTGAGGATATTTAATCGTTTAAAAGATCATTGAAGTCTGATATCTTCGTATTATATAAGAATAAAATTCTATTATGTAAATTAAAAGGAGCTATAATAAAGCAAATCTGTTCGATGTTTTAGAATACACCGTGTGGTTTGTAATCATTTTATTAGCATTCATAAAAAGAGTAGACTAAAAAGTCAACAATCGAATATGTAAACAAACAATGTTTAATTGACGTAAAAGAATTTAAAGCTTACCGTACTTTCCTTACAATATTCTCTTTAAAATTTCTTTCTTTACTGTCCTTTGTTTTTTTAAAGTCGTTAAAAGACATAAACGTCTCCGTGAATCTTTTCATTATAACATCTCAATACAATAAACAACAGAAATTTTCCATTTCCTAAAGAAAAATGAAAAATCCACATTACCTACTTCAGTTGTTTGTAAATCCAACTAATTACACTCCTATATTCAAAGCGCGCGCAAATTAATGGATTGCTAAAAGGATTAATATGCACAATTAGGTATCACTGTTTGGGTTCTGAGGCTTTTCTAGACAAATTTTTGTCACTTTCTTGCGCTAATTTTTCTACATGAATCCATGCAGAAAAAACTTTAAATATAAAAGATAGAATGCGTTAAATATGCATATTAAATTTCAAGAAGATCCATCGAGCGGTTAAAAAGTTATTAGAGAAATGCATACATACAAGTTAATTTTCAAGAATTTTTACTGTTACTCAAATAAATATCTTATTACAAAAGTAACAGAATATCTAATCCTAGTTCTTACAATAAATTCATAATTTAATTTATTGGGTGAGTGCAAAAGTTCTACCAGTTTTTGAATATGAAAATTTGCAATGGAATTGCCCTCACACATGACATTGTAATGACGCAAATCGTCTGCCAATCAAACGTGTGGATGCCTCACATATAAATGCATCGTATCTCACAAAGTTAATCATCTCAAAAAAAATATCAGAGGGTGTAACATGGAACGTGGGAAGGAGCATATAAGACATTGTTTGTTATACGAGTTCGATAAAAATAGTACGACAGTTGCAGCATGTCGCAATGTTTGTCAAGTTAATGGGGAGGATGCAATAGACGAAAGCACATGTCATCGATGGTTTCGTAAATTTAGGGAAGGAGACAAAAGCTGCCAAGTACAGGCTAGGAGTGAACGGCCATCACACGTTGGAGAGGACGATATTGACCAAGCCATAAGGAACAGCCCGAACCCAACCGTGCAAGAATTAGCGGAGACCTTCAACGTACATCGGACAACGGTCGAGAGACGGCTGGTTAAGTTGGGTTTTACGAGAAAGTTGGATCGTTGGGTTCCACATAACCTGACATCTAATCAACGGGATGACCGAATCGCCACCTGTGTTTCCTTGCTTTCCCGGTACAAAAATGACCCATTCTTGACACGAATTGTGACAGGAGACGAGAAGTGGGTTATGTACCGTAACGTAAAGCGTCGTAGGACTGTGTCGCCCTTCTGATCCGCCTGCATCGACTTTCGAAAGCTGAACTTCATCCCAAGAAGGTGTTATTGAGTGTGTGGTGGGATGTGCAGGGAATAATTTACTGGGAGGTCCTGCCACTCAACCAAACCATCAATGCTGCCTTCTACTGTCTACAGTTAGACAGGCTGCATTCAAATTTGGTAGCAAAGCGGCCAGGTCTCATCAATCGTCGCGGTGTTATCCTTCATCACGATAACGCCAGGCCACATGCTGCTGTCATCACTCGCCAAAAGTTACTGGGCTTTGGTTGGGAGGTTTTACCCCACCCTCCCTATTCTCCTGACTTGGCACCAATTGACTATCACCTATTTCGGGCGTTGAACAATTCCTTCAGTCAGAAAATCTTTGATGATCTTGATGCTGTGAAAACTGCCACCCAAGATTTTTTTGACTCGAAACCGCCGGAATTTTACCGCCGTGGGATTCATCTCCTACCAGAAAGATGGCAAGAGGTCCTAGATAGCAATGGGGATTATGCACAATAAAAGGTACTGTTCATTTTGCGTTTATTTGCTCTTCTTTATGGGTAATAAAAACGGGTAAACTTTTGCACTCACCCAATATATTTCATGCTATAAAAATTTTAAAAATTCCACTTTAATTTAATCATATTATAATATAAACGATACAAACCCACATACACACACTTATATATACAGATGTACTGAGTGATTTCAAAACGGCATCCAGAGACAACTGGTTCAGTTTCACGGTAAAGTTTTTTACTTACTTATTTTTCAGAGGTTTCTATTTTATCTCTAGAAATTACGCCTTAACTTCTTCCACAATTGATCAGTATATGACATCAGTAAAATAGCATACTCTAAAATTGAAGATGTTATTTCTGACGTTGTTGATAATATTTCATCATTATTCTAATCAAGAATAATTTAGTATCCTTAGTTGAAGTTATAGGGTTTATACATTTTAATGGTAATTATACAGAACGCAGAATCACGCAAATAAAGACGAATATTCGTTATTTTCCAATGAAACGATTCCATTTACAAACTTAGATGGCGCTCTTTGGCAGGACTGTGGATGATCACAAGATGGTGGAAAACGTTGAATTTGAGGATTTTTGAGAACTATTTTTGAAATCACTATCATTCTGAAACTTCAAATTGTTGGTGGGATTGATCTTCCACACCCTGAAAATCAACAGAATTTAATCCTAAATCTGCTAAAACAATTAAATCCCTCCCTACAACAGAAAAAGGATGACAACTGAAAAAAAAATTAAAATTACGATGTATTCTTAGTTTGGTCTCAGCGTTGTTTTAGAGTGAAACACACAACTCGGCCATGTTCACTTTCTGCTCGGCGAAAGAGTGTCATGTAAATCTCGGAATTTTCTTAAAACTAGGAAAAAAAAACCCAAAGTTTTCCTTTAAAAGGATAACTCCATTAGTAGGTTATACATTTTCGAATTGGGATATGGTTCGGAAATAACGAATATTTTCTTATTTCCAATGGTTAGGTGTTCTACATAAACTATCTATTAATGGAATAAATTTGATAATTAATGGTTTCCTATGATGTCTTAAGTATATTTTGTAATTTGGATATAAGATGTCTTTGTTATAATTTCTACGATTTCTTTATTGTCAAACAATGCTATAATGAAGTCAGATATGTCCATCAAGGATGTAACATCACACGAACGAAATTTGATAAGGTATTTGACATTTATTATGTGATGTAGATAGCAACTTCATACAGCAAATCAGGCATTGAAAGATTATAAAAAAAAAAAAAATAAATAAAACATCAAAAATCCAAAACGGAAATCCGTTTCAAGAATCAACAATTCTGTTAGATTATCAACGAGATAGTTCTACTTTAAAATCAAACAATCAACTGATTATATACGTATTCACATTTTTCTTATAGAAACAAATACTATCATTTATAATAAAATTTAAACTAAAGATAATTTTAATTAGAAAACATAAATAAAATTGTCAAGAAAATTACTAAAATTCGCGCGACCTTCAAACGTGAATCTTTCATGCAATATATCAGGTCCAAGGACATAACAGAGAAGGAAATAGAAAGTAACGTACTCTACTTGAATACAGGAATTTTAAGGATAAACCGAAAGAGAGCCTTAGAAATGGCAATTGAGTGGAACACAAAAATAAAGTATTTAGAAGTTTGATTCTAAAAAGAAATTCAAAAAATATAAAAATAATATCATATAAAAAGGTCTTTTCTCTACAAATGATCAACATTTATCTCTGAAGTAAGTCTGTTTTCCATAAAATATAAAAAATAAAAAACGAATACAGTGTAATTCGTTCTTGTCTAATGAGTTACAAATGGGCAATTACTTAACTAATAATTAAAACAATTTATATATATATAAAAGAAAAGTTGATTTTCTTTTCGGCCCTATCTTCTCCGAAACTATAAGACACAGAAATACAAATAGGATGGCAAATGTTAGGATGCTATTGAGGATGCTCACATTTTACGTGGTTTAACCTGACATCCCGGAACGTCTCCGAGACGGTCTCCGAGATGCTCACATTTTCATTTTTATCTACGTAGGTCAACCGGAAGTCACGTGACTTACGGTCAAACATGAGGTCTCCGAGACGTGCTCGCGGGTTGAGAAAGCGGTCGCGATCACGGGTAGTGAGAAAATTATCTCAGATTTCAAGATCACGTGATCACAGGTTTGCTAGTTTAGATCAAAATACAAATTTATGACAAATAATTTATTACTCTAAAATGGCAAGTATTGTATGCGAAGAGAATCAAATTTGAAAAGTATAATTTACTAGCGGAACATGTGAAGAAAAATGGAGCAGATTCATTCGTAAGTAAAAACTTAAAGAAAAAAGAAAAGAAAAAAAAAATATTAAAACTTAAGAGAAATCCACAAATTTATGTTGTTTAGTAGTTTTAAACTTTAATCAGAAATTTTTCTTAGATATTTTTCTTGTTGTTTAAATGTATTATAATGATATGAAAAGAAATATCAGGTTGGCGTTATCATAATAGCTGATGCTTGTTTTATCTTCAAAATGTAAAAAAAAAAAAATTAAGTTTATTCATTTGTTTATATTTATTCTCGATATGAACTACTTCATATCGAGAATAAATAATATTAATGTAATTTATTATTAATAATATTAAAATAATTTATTAATAATAATAATAATATATTCATATTTTGAGTGAATATATATTTCTAAATTATTGACCTGCAAGATTGCGGATATCTTTGCTTTATATTTCATGAAAAGAGAAAAGAAAAAAAAAGCAGTGTAGGTATTCGCAGTTAATATAAATTTCTATTTTTCGAACTCATTTTCTGCTGAACAGCAGCCTCTCTATTAAGATTTTTCTTTTCTGTTCATGTGGTTTTTCTAAAATTCCACTTTTCATTTCAGAGTATTTAACTACTAATTCGTGTGGATCTCTTTATCTTTTATTGTCTGCCATTGATAATTCGCTAAGCTGGACTAAGCGCTTTTCTTATTGGTTAAGGCTGTTAGTAGCTAATTAATTCAGCTTTCAAAACACATAGTTTATTTGTTTTCGACAGAAGTCTTAATTCAGATATTGGTTATAGGAGTGCATTACTTCATTTTTAAAATAAGTGAATTGGGTGATCTTGTTTTTTTCTTAATTAATTCCTTCACTACCTTCTATACTGAAATTATGTTACTTAAGACAATATTCCACTAGAGTGTTAATTAGGTAGCACTCTGGTTCCATCCCATTTCCGATTATTTACAGCCATATTAAAGAAGCATGGTCAACAGTTCTAAGACTGTTTAAAACAAAATTGGTTTTTACCTTAAGACTTATTCACCAATTAGTTCATAAGGGTTTTTAAATATCTTCCATTTCCAATTTGAAAACTAGATTGAAAAACATTCTACAGAGAAGAATGAAGCTCAATGAAAAATTGATTATATTTGAAGAGGAAGAAAAGAAAAGAAAGAAAGAAAGAAAGAAAGAAGCAGTGCTTTACAGATTACACTACCAGAGTATGTTTAATCGTTCCTTAATAAATGTGCAAGTCTTTCTTAAGCCCCGCGAACACCATGCAATTTTTCAGCAACTTAGTCGTCCGATTTCGACGTCGCGAGTTGATATAAACTTTTGTCAAACACCGAACACCATGCAACTCGACATGAAGTCGGCGGTGATAGAAGGAATCCCATAATGCAATGCGTTTCCCAAACCCGGTGTGGAAAATCCGAAAAAATTGAGATTTTGAAACCTCTCTGATAAATTTCTGTATTTCAGTATAAACTTTATTTATGCATGAAAGAAACTCGCAATACTCTTGATATTCATTGAGTACGAGCATGTCTTCGTATCGAATCGGCGAATATAATTTTCGACGCCATTTCTTCCATGGGCGTGACGTCACGACTGACATGTTCCAACGCTGCTCTGTGATTAATTCCCAGCGACTTCGATGCAATTTTTCGAGTTGCAGGTGTACGAACAACTCGAGTCGGATGACAAAAGTTGCAGTCAAGTTGCATATAAACGGGCTCAAAACTGTCTATATCAACTCGAGACGTCAAAATCGGACGACTAAGTTGCTGAAAAATTGCATGGTGTTCGCGGGGCTTTAAACAACATTCATCCACGACTTAAATCATTCCTGTTAACAGCAGTGAAGATTAATTCATTTAACTTTCAATATTTTCTAACTGAAAATTAGTAATATTAAATAGTTTCGCTTCAACAGTACCAAGCAATTTCAAAATCAACATCAAGATCTTTGTATTTATTTATTATAAATTAACAATCTAAATTCAAAAGGTTCTAGATTCGCAAGTAATGAATTGATTGTAACATATGCTAAAGATCTTTGACATTTCCAGACGGAAAATTTCTTGGCATAAATTATGTAGCGTATTTTAGGGGTAGTAAATTCTCTAGAAATCTGTCTGGATCTTCCACCCTTTTTCATTCCGTTCTGCTGCTGATCTGGGACTCTTTGTAAACCCTTTCTTTGATACGTGCATAATGCGTCAACATTCTACATTTTTTTCATAATTTAAACAAGAACTGCAATCAATCGCTGCTTCTTATTTATGTTCTTATCTTATTAATGCAGAGTCAAATTAAACAAACCTTACATTTAACTGTTTTTAATCTTATTGTACTGATCCAAATTTTTAACTATAGGTTCCACAAATTGCTACTCCGTAATAACAGGTCATCTCTGAAATAATGAATTGGCATAAAATCAATTCTACAATGCATCATCATTTTACTTAGACCTGGAAGATGATTTATAGGAAATGAAATACGTTAGCAATAGTTCCCAGTGAAAGTAACAATTTTGAATTTTAAAAGTTTCCTACAAATGACTCCTCACGACATCTCTATGGCAATGCAATGTATAGAACAACATCAATAAGTATTTCCTGCGTGATTGAGTGAAAACACCATCAGCAACATCCCAGTAGCCACAAGGTTTTCTAGCGATGCCGGAAAAGAAAACAAGATATTTGGCAGTTATCCAACTTGGTTCCAAAATGTCTAAATGTCTCCAAAAAATCAATAATTCAGCCTAAGATTGAATTTTAAATTTAAGTATGTTATGTACGATTTATGTGAGTGCCGGTTAAACTATTAATTTTGACAAATATACTAATGTTTATTAATTAGTTAGCTAAATGCAATTACTTATTTGTAACGTTATTTTTCTTCCATGAAAATAAAAAAAAAAAAAAACTTTTTTTTTATTAGATCCATAAATTACGTCTAAGTGTAAGTAAATTTAATGAAAATGGTAATGGATCAAAACTCTTATTAGTATTCAGTCAACATTTTAGATGAAAAAAAAAAAAAAATCACGTCTTTTTCACACCAAAATTAGGATTCTAGCTGAGGTAGAACTGACGTCATCTTCGACTTCTTTTTCTGTAATAATAAAATAGAAAAAAAAAAAAATTAGGAAGGTAAAAAAAAAAAGGCAATCTCCTTGTGAACCAGAATGAATTAGCTGAGGCTGGATGTTTGTCCTTCACTGCGTGCTATGTAGGTGTCGCGCACGCGAGAGAGAGCCTTCCCTTGCCACCCGGCAGTTGCTCGAAGCTCCACAGCGCCGGCACAGTTCTCACTCCGAGGGAAACGGAACATGCCGCTCGCAGGGGCCTCGGCCCCAAAAACGGATTACTGGCTAAAAGAGAGCCTCAAACAGAGAAGATTCGAAGATCTCTATATCAAAGGAGAAGAACTAGGAAGGTAAGAAAGGGAAAAAAAAAAACAACAAAATAACAACTGAATATTAGAAAGTTAATCTACATTTTATTGAACTTTTGACGCGAAAATCGAAAACGAGAGATGCATTTACTTTCTTATCTTGTACGATATTTCAAATGCACAAATGCATTGCAATATATTTTTAAGTTCTATATTAATAATGGAAATAAGCATTGCAGTGAGCTTTTAAAAGCTTTCCATAACAGTTCGAAATCAATATTAAGCGCAACCATGAATATTTTATATGAAGTTAACTATGATTGTAAATACATTGCCGAAAAGTTTCGAAGTTGAGTACAATTCATTAATTCTTATTACGCATTTCGATATGTTTAGAAACTTTCAAAGGTTGATAAAAAAAAAAAAAAGCTTTATTGGATTTTATTTTATCAGGAGGGTTTGTTCATGTTTTCTTGTGTTTTCAAAAAAGATTATCTGTTATCAACTAATCAGCGATATGCGTATTTCATTCATAAAATGCTTGTGATTTTTTGTTTCTCAGTCTGAACAGCAAAGAAATCGCGAACTTTATCTTCTGACATTTAAGAATTCTGATATCTCGCTGTCAAAGGTTTGTCGAGTCAGTTACAAAAACTCATAAGCCGGAAGTCTCATTTTTTTATCAGTGTATAAATAAAAGAAGAAATGTATTTGATATTCGGCTGCAGAGGAACACAATCAGCATTAAAAGAAGAAAAATAAAACTCCGATGTTCCGTCCGAGACTCGAAATCCGCAGTCGATAAGTTGGAGGTGGAGGCAGGTTTCCCACTTCAAATCGAATTTATGATTTGAAAAACTCGATCTGCTTTTCGAAATAACCACCTTATCTTCTTCTTCTCTTTCGCTCGTCTTCTATGTCTACCCCTGATGCCAATTAAGTAATAACTTACGCATCCCATCATTCTCTTTGTGTATCATTATCCTGAACCTTCCACTTCGTTATTTCCATTGGATACGGAGCCGAAACTAGACTAGCTTATGGCAATTAACTTTTTCTATAAATAAAAAAAATATTATTATTATTATTGTTATTATTATTATTATTGTTATTACTATTATTATTGTTATTACTATTATTATTATTATTATTATTACTATTATTATTATTATTCAAAAGATACGATTTCATTAATAATTCCATCTCAGTTATTCATTTAAATTTGATTCTGTTTTAATTCAAGAAATAATTCGTTGTTTATTTGTTTGTTTATTTGTTTGTTTATTTATTTATTTATTTATTTATATTGAAATGAACTAAATATTCTCTTAAAATTACTGATAATCATAACAAATAAAAAATAGAATGTTATTGCTGATAATATGAATCGTAAATCGTCTAACTTTAGCCTTAGTTCATTATTGAACAGGGGTGTAGTGCACTCTGTCAGTTCTGTTGGAAATTTACTTCGTATTACTTTTTCACTGCTTTTATTCTGTAAAATTTTAAAAAAAATACAGACTTTTATCCTGTAATTCCACACAATATTGACGTCAAGCTAGTTATTAAATATTGACAAATGCTGTGTAAAATGTGTGGTCGACTGAATTGGAAAACTTTTAACATGAGGGAAGTTGTTCCAATTAAAACTGAAAAGGCAGTTCAATTATTCAACTGCACGCAATTATTTTTTATACGTTTCCATCGAAATTTAGTATATTCGGATACATACTTTAGTAATTTTTTCTCTTGATGCTGAAAATAGGAATTATGAAAATACTCCTCACATATCCAATTCAACTGCAAACTATGAATGTGATTGATATTCAAATAAAATAAAAATATTGTGGTGTAAATAAAATATAAATAGTGTTTTTAAGAAAGCCTTTGGAAGTTGTTTTGTAGGCTAATTGTAAAACAAAACAAACAAAAAAGTCGATAGAAATCAACTTTCAAATTAATACAAAATTTGATGACAAAAAAATAAAACTTAATATGTAAAACTTTTTTATCTTTATTTAATTATTAAATTTATTTAATACTACATAGTATTTTGTTCGATCTACAAAAAATTGGAATTTTATTTGCCATTTCAATGAAATTACAAAGAAAAAAATAAAAGAAATACAAGAAAACTAACATTGTTGTAATTTAGATTATTTCATCTGATTGTCTTGTTGACAATTTTTTATCGAAGAGAAAGATATATTTATATATCTAGATAAAAAATAATATATCCAGATATTACAATTCATTTAAATATCCAGATAAAAATTCAGTTTATATTTTAATATTAAAATATAAACTGAATTTTTTATCTGGATATATTTTTAAAATTTATAAAAAATTCAAAATTAAATAAGTGAAATATTCAAATTTTTATTTGGAAATTGGCCAAATAAAATATTAATATTTAAAAACTTTAATATTTAATTCAAATCAACTTCTGAAGCAAGAACATTAGAAAATAATAATTTCAAATATATAATTTTACTTTATTTCATGTTATTAAATATAATTACCTAATAAAGCTAGTAAAAAGTTTCTTGTAAATTATCCAACCTCCATTAAATTTAATTTTTAAAATTTTGCTACCCAGTGTTTATAATTTTATGTTTTATTAATCTTTAGTTTACGAAAATTATAAATTTTGAAAATAAGGTCTAAAGAAAACAGTCCTTAATTTGATGAAGTGAAAAAAAAAAAAAAAACTGGGAAACTCGTTTGATTATTTGAGGGAAGGTAGATACGATGGCGGCATCCGTAACAAATTGTCGCTGAAAACAGCTATGATATATTGGCCTAGATACGACAGTTGGTGACTGCGTTACGAATTCCAAACAGAACAGAGAAAATACAAATCCTAAGTTTAACAGAAACCTCCTGCATTCAGTGACAGGTGGTTCTTCTTTTTCACCGTCTGTGTTATCAGGTGCACAGAACACAAAAGCTAGAATCACACATTTCCATTCGTTCTAAAACTTGTAAGTGTAAGCAGTGGATTTAAATTAACGGAAAAAGCAAATTCCCCGTTCTTTTGTAGTAAGTCAAATTTGGAGCTGAAAAATATCACAGAATAAACAAGAAAGAATGAATAAACTGACCTCGGTTTTCTTTCTCTTTTTCTCTTTCTTGAAGTTTTTTACTTAAAAGAATTTTTCAAGATTCCACAGAGGTTATTTGAAATATGTTTGGTTGGATTAAGAAAAGAACGGGAAAAAAAAATCAACTTATAGCCTTGAGAATTTCTGTAAGCTTTACATTCCTTCCAATATATTTACATCAATGCAATTCGTAGGTAAGGGAATGGGAGGCTTTTTTCGTTTAAAAAGAACAACGAAAAAAAAGAATCTCGTTTTGCATTAAATAAAAACAAAAAACAGTTTTAAGAAAGTCATCATGCGATAATGTGTAATTTCCTCTTTATCAAAAGTTTTTAAGAATATTATGCAATACAATAAAAAAAAACTATATATATTTTTGGCTTATTACTTTCCTTCCCCTTGATCAGATCCTGGATTTTCTTTTTTTTCACTGCTTTGATAATTTCTATACCTTTATTAATAAACATTTAGTTTTTGCAAGAGCCATGGATATACCTTCCTTGCACTATGGCCTTTTCAAGTCTTTTGTACAAGCCTTCAATAGTTTTAAAGGAAAAGAAACACACTGAAAGAAATATGCAATTCCACGTCTAGATTCAAACCCAGGAACAGGTGTTTCAGCGCATGGAAGGTTATCGCCTTTATTATATATACAGGGTGATTCAAAATTCCCTGTACTAACTTAAAGGTAGGAATACAAAAACGAACCTTATTCGTAGTATAATGTATGTTTCCAAATGCCACCCGAATGTGCTAGAAGGTACTCTACGGTTCAGAAATAAAAGAAAACAAGTAAGATAGACAACATATTTATTAGCCCTATGTTACGACAATAATGTGTACACAATCATGCCTGTTTCGGTCGAATGATCCAGTTTCGATCAATCTCTTGTGCAAAAGCGCAAACGTTTGATGATTGGGCACACATCGTGAGCTGTTCACGACACAATCATACAGTGGCTCGTCCGTTTCCGTTCGCTGTCTCATTTGCTAGGTACATATCTTCCCTCTCAACATTAGTGAAGCAATATATCCTACTCGTACAAAGTCAACTTCTCAAATGACGATGGCTCACACGGCCCAACTAATGTCCTGCCAAACAACGCCCGCTAGCACATTCGGGTGGTGTTTGCGGTCATACGTTCCACTATGAATACGGTTTGTTTTTGCATCCCAAACCTATCTTTAAAGTTTATACAGGGAATTTTGAATCACATTGTATATGAAGCTGTTCCCTTGATTTCAATAAAAAAATATCATCAAAAATAATACATTACAATTATAAAAAATTATCCTGCGATATTGTGAAATTTTCGGTTGGTTAATGTTTTTAAGAATATTATATGAATCCAACAAAATTACAGGCTTATATTTACATAACAAATCCGTTACCCTTTGATCAAATTCACGCTACACTACAGCTGGAAAATATATATTACATTTATCTTTAATTATATTATTAAGTAAGTATTTATGTAAAAAATTATTATAGTAATTTAGCTCCTCGACATATAAATCTTCCGATTAAGCAAAGTAATTATATTTTGAAAAAAAAAAAGATATAACTTATATATAAATATATAAATAAATTTTGTTTCTTATTTACATTGAAGTCTTTTTTAAATAAATATTGCAATTGAGTTGATATTTATAGATAGATAATTGTCGTCATCAGTTCAATATAATTATCGATGTTATTTCAAAGCACATTGGTCAACGTCAGAAGAGTGTTTATTGCTGTCATTAAGAATTATATAATTCGACCTTTGAAACATTTCTCATTTTATTAAATGCAATAAATAAAGGAAAATCTCTACCCATAACTTATGCGAAAGTCGAGCAAATTAAAGGAAGAAATATAGTCATAGGCTTGAAGCAACGTTAAATTATATATTATGATATATAATTATTACTTTATTTATTAAATAGAGATAGTAATAGTAATAATAACAACTGTTAGTTCGATTGAGAAGCTATCGTAAATAAATGCATTTCTTTGATGTAGTGAAACTGTGACTATATATTAATTATCTTAGAACTTTACGACAGAAGCATTTCTAACTGTCGAAATAGTTATGTTAAATTTATCAAAGCTTTAAAGTCACTATTTATCACAATAAGAATAAAAAGTATGTAGAATAATAAAGTAAAACCAAACGAAATATATGAAGGTCTCGTGTTTTACAATAAGCCTAACTCAGTTTAAGGCTGAGTTCTTCAATTTACTTATTTAAATATTCTTTCAAAAAAGTTTTAGTAAATACTTTGACCATAGTTCGATGGAAAGGTGACTTTTTTTTTATATCTTAAATGAAAATGTTTGAAATTTCTCAAGAACGAAACAACTGATATTAAAAGTATTTGATATATATGCTAATAGGACACTAAAGTGGTTCTCTTACTGAAATGTTTCCTCAGAAAATAATATGTCCTTCACCAGTTACCACAAATAAATTTAAAAAAAAAAAAAAAAACTTTATCGCGAATCTTTATCGAAAAACTTGATAATTTTGAAATTCTCCTAGAAACTACTCGGCCGATTGGGTTAATTTTTGGACTTTCTTCTTCTTTCACATGGCCTAATAGGCTGTAAATCAGAAAGCTGAATAGTTCTTCAAGCACTACTTTAGCTTTTGATAGATTTAGAAGGAAATAAAAAACCTTTCCATACCTTACAAAGATTTCGGTTCCTGGACCTTTGCACCTAATTGGGATCATTTGTTTCACTATTTATTGATTTCTATTTCATTATCATACATTTAATTCTAAATAAAACTTGTAATGTAACAATGCTAACTTTCAATCCATTGGATGGCCAGGTCATAGAATTAAATAATAGTTAATAGTTAAGCTTTTCTATTTCAACTAAATAATTATTTAAAATTCGTTTGTGTATTTGAAAAAAGAATGTTAACAATCAGTTTGTTACAAATTAATCCTAGACTTAAGTTGATTGTAATTGGGCTAAAATATAGGCTTAACATAGAGCTTAAAATAGAACAAACTAATAGATTTCGTTTTGAAATTATCGATGTCAGTAATTGACAGCGATTTAAAAAAGCTTTTCAATCGTTTTTGCAACCTGAAAAACAATAACTTCAATCAAAATAATTGAATGCACGTCAGAAAACAAAATATAAAAATGAATTTGAACTTTAAGGATATGATTGCTTTGTTTTTATAAAAATTACAAGCCAATAAGAAACAATTGCAATTTACAAAAAACAATTGCTTATTAATTTGTATACAATATAAATCTAAGTTACTATTTGTTTTTGTTTTTTTTAAAAATGTTTCACTCACATTAATCTAGTAATGTAAAGATTATCTAAAGCTTCAGAATTATCTTCGGAATTGAAAATATTTACAAAAATACTAGAAAATAAAGAAAAACAAAAAACAAAAACAAACAAGACGCAATTGATGTGCCAACATTCGAATGTTACCCGATCGAAAAACAGTCGCAGCAAATGACAATGATTGCAAACTTCAATATTTTCATGTAATAGGCTGTGTGTTTATTTATAGTGATCAGAATATCTTTAAGTTGACTCGTGCATTAGCTTCAGTTCCTTTGTATAAAAATCATCAGGGAATTCCTAACGTAAATTACCATTAATATTTCAGCCTTGTAAGATAAATAATTTTGAGTTATCGAGAT
The DNA here is from genome assembly GCA_023159025.1 of Thereuonema tuberculata. Taxonomy (NCBI): domain Eukaryota; kingdom Metazoa; phylum Arthropoda; class Chilopoda; order Scutigeromorpha; family Scutigeridae; genus Thereuonema; species Thereuonema tuberculata. The sequence continues at coordinate 335,173,174 of JAFIDM010009631.1, forward strand.
TATGGCGATAGAGTATTTTGGTAGTTCTTTGTCCCTAGCTCGCGATCTACTTCTCGGATATGTATATGTAAAATTAACAGGTTTTTTTTTTTTTTTTTTTTTTTTTTTTATATATATAGCTACCTTTAAAATTTCAGCTTCTTGGGATTTGAATACAGATAGATGGGCTTACGAATAAACGAAATTCCACTTAAAATTGTATTTTAAAATTTATTTGTTCTAACCCTATTTTGTTTTCCTTATCCATTGCTATCGAATCCTATCGAATAGATGGCATTACAAACGCTAAAACAAATCCATAATACTAGTGTAAAAAACAGGAAAACCTATAAAGCATTTCGTGATTTTTAGCTAAATCTTTTATTTATTGAATCCATAATTATTTTCTTTAATTTCTTTTAAAATGTTTCCGACATAAAAATGTAAATATAGACTGTTCCTTAACAATCTGATAGCTATTAGTTAAGCGGCGGTGAAACTCTTGCCTGAGATATCACCGGCGAATGGAGGCACCTCGTCCGCCCAACGCCTCAATAACTAATGAATAATGATGGCATATCATGCTAACGACGCTTTAGACAGCGCCTAACTACGCCCCTCAGCGGAAATGCTTTTAAAATAGGAGAGCGCCACGAAAAAAAACACTGCCAGACCACAAAAAAAAGAAGCCGATTAATTGATAAACAAATTAGAATCGGTGGAAATGTTTGATGATGGTAAGCCATTTTCATTTGAAGTATAATTCGCATTCTGTAGTTGTCCGACATTTCATTTGAAAATGGCATTTAAATAATGGAAATTCTTCTAAACAAAATAGCCTCAGTCCATTACTGTTTTTGATATTGAACGAGGTACGGCAATGTAAGAAACAAACTTAAGAACCCGTCTCTCTCTCTCTCTCTCTCTCTCTCTCTCTCTCTCTCTCTCTCTCGCTCTCTGTCTCTTTTTTTTTTTTTTAATACAAAATGATATGTAAATGTAATGTGAATGACCGAATTGTAATGATTTTACCCCAAACAATGAAATGAACTGAATTGTTTTCAATCAATGGTATCTGTTTATTTTTTATTTGCAATATGTGCTTCAACTGACTTGGCTTTATAACCAACTCCAATGAACTGAAAGACTGGAAAATATGTTTTCTCAATTGTTGTCGCTAACAAACTTTGTTGTGTAACGAAATGACACACAATGCAGAGAAAAAAAGCGGTAAAATACAATGGCTGTAAGCTTTCTGGGATCAATCATAAGTAAGTAAAAATAAAGATAGGTCGTACCCCCTTGCCCCTATTTAGGACAGACAATTATCCGTATTAACGGAATCCGGACTGAGCATTTATCGGATTGTGTATGTATATATTCCTTAAGTCAAATCTTGATCTAAAAACCTTTTCAATGTTGAAACTAATGATGACAAGAAGTAAACACACGATCATAGTGATCATTGTGATCAAAACAATGATGAAAACTACGATCGTATGATTTGAATATCGTAGTTACAAAAAAACGAAATAATGAAAACTTTTTATAATTCATTAGAAGTCTACTAATCTACACATTTGCATCTCCTATACTGTAATTATAATAGCACTGGTTATTCATTCCCATTTAAGTTAGAAATACGCATTAAAAATTATATTGTAATCCATGTGTGTTATATTCATGTGGCAAAGCTGGAGGATCCTTCCTTCTAACCCATAATCAAACTGGTATTATTAGGCTCTTCACATAATCAAGATACAAGGACCCGACATCGAATATAATGCTGAGGTAAACCTAGCATTATCTAACCCAGCAGCCAGTAAATAAGAATTTTTTAATCTTGTTGCTGTATTTTGATCTTTTGATGAGTGGGCTTTGTATAATTATCATTGTATGTGTAATTCTCCACATAATCTCCAATGACCAAACTCGTATCTGAGTGACGATGTAATGACTTTAAATGGGGACCTTTTAACGATACACTTGAAAATAAACCCTAAGTTAAGATGAGGGTTTGAAACGTCGTGTGAGATCGTTTTAATTTTTATATTTGTTACATTCGTGCTTTTTATCGTTGTCACTTTCTAAATTTTATTTGGCACGTAAACTTTTTATTATCATAAGAAAAATAACAGTAAGACTTCGTTTGCTCAATCACGGTATCGTTTGCTCAAACTGTTTGAGGTTAATGTTAAAAATATAAGCATTTGCATCAAATAAATAGTATTTCATTATTTTTCCTTCAAACAGAAACTGAGAAACCAGTTGTAAGTTATTTCCGATTATAAGAATTACGACATGAGATTTTAATAATGAAAAAGGAATGATGCGGAGGAATTCACTACATACGAATTTCTCTTACAATAGTTGCTTTCTCAGGGAAAGCAAACTTTGCATTATAGGAAAGGTAAAAAGTTCATTTTATCACTATAAAAATCAAAAGAAAATTACCTAAATTTAAAAAAAAATGCATACAGTTCGGCTTGCGGTTACTAAAATCCGTTTGACTCAACTTTTAAACTTTCTAATCTTCTTATAGAGAAACTTCAATTATTACATTAATAAGATTTGCTATCTTTAGTTATTTTCATTGCAGAAGCAGGTATTTTCCATTACACCAATCCAGTGATTTGAGTTAAGAAAATATCTTTTCTGAATTTGCTTTTGAGTTCATTTTTTATCCATTGATTTGAAAATCAGATGGAAGTCAATGTCTGCATTGAGTTTATTCAGGAGTTTCACAATCCTTAATCGTGACGGAAGTGTATAATTCCGTTTCTGTTTGAAAACAAACTGATGAGCAATTCTAATGCCATTGATGCATAACTGAGGCGAATAGGAGTGGGGAGGGTGAGGGGGAGTTGGCATCTGGTCCGAGGCCGTTTCTCTCAGCGGGTCCCAATGTATTCAGACGGATAAGTTATTTAGACCTTCGCTCAGTGGAGAGCCTTGATGTCACAATGATCGCCCAACAGATCTCATTAGTAACCACAGGTAGAAATTACGATGCAAACCATCAAGGGACGCTCTCTTGAGTCAACGTTGCTCCAATAACCAGTTGTAATTCAACGAAAAAACAACGTTTTCATCATTTCGATACTAAAGTTCCATTGCGTGATGCAAATAATTCTGTTTGGGGAATTTTATAAAGATTTCCACAATGAACACAAACTGTAATGACTGTCAGAATGAGGTGGAATGAGTATTTATGTATAATTTGAATATTTCTAAAACCACAAATACTTAAACCATGAATAATTTGCTGACAATGAAAAAAAAAAAAAATCCCCCCCCCCAAATACCGAAAATCCTAAATTATAAAATAACCGAAATTAACTATAATTAAAAATAATTTGAATTCTATGTTTCCCTAACTTAGATTACTGTCAGTTTAGAAACATAGCAGGCTTAATTTGTTTCACTTCATTGTCTGCTTAATTTTTTTAATGTACTGAGAATAACAGAAATATAGATTTAATATTCTATAACAACCAGTCAATAATAAAAAAAAAAAATCAATTAAACAAAAAATTGAATTAAGAGGGGAAAAAATAATGCCTAGCAAATAAGTACGGTATTTTTAATTTTCAGATATTATTGTCTTATATTATAAATACATATATTATAAATAAATAAAATTAGTTATTTTTTTTTTCTATGAAAAGTACCTGATGCAAAATGTTTTCTTTAACAAAAAAAAAAAAAAAAAATAACATTAAAGAAAACATATAAAGTTAGGAAACCAGATTTATTTATATCTTTCGTGACATATTTAACCTGAAATTAGTTACGAATAAAATTGAACTTTTATAAAAAAAAAAAATCAATTTTTAATCCTCTCTCAAGATTTTATTCTTATTTTACCTTTTCTTTTTAATTTTAAATTTCCTAAAATTTATTATTTCAAATGATTCAATAATGTTAGCATAAATTTTTGTATTAATTTATATGATTTTAAAATTTCATTTTAAAATAGTATATTGTGCTTTAAAAAAAAAATGAATAATTTGCTGACATTAAGCACATCAATGCTATTTTAAGACTAAATATAAAAACCGGATATCTCTTCAAAACCAGAATAATCCCGAAATTGAAAGCAAATAATTTAAATAGGCGTAATTTATTTATATTACGATTTACAAAAATTTTAATGAGGTTTTTAAGAATAAGCAGGAAGTGTCCAACTGAGTACATAAACTGTACAGTACCTTTTTGGAACGCATGAATTTAACATTTAATAAAATGAAGTGGATAGAAAACATTGGGTTAAATTAAAAATTGCTTCTTATCCAATTTTAAATGCAGTTCTCAATGAAATGTAATTTTATTTAAATTTAATTAATTTTTTTTTTTTATTCTTTGACTTATTCTTACTCAATAAATAGTTTTGTTTTATTTTTTTCTCTTTGCTTCTGATCTATCAAGCAACCTAGAGTAAATCTATTTAGAGATCTGGCCTCTCGTCAGCTGCAGTTCTCAGGGAGATTTGAAACTGCCTTGGAGTTTATTTAATAGAGATTTAAAGCTAATCCCGAAGTTAGAATACGCTGTAAATGTATTAGAACACTTTTCACACTTCTATTTGCTTTTCGCAAGCAGCAACGGATGTCACTAAAAAACATCAACACGAATTGTAAAAAAAAAAAAAAAAAAAAAAAAAAGATTAGTCTTAACATTTGGTCGGTGTATATTGAAGTCCCCCGAATGCTGGTTTCTGGTCTCTTTTTACAGCAACCAGTATTTTTCCAGCCTTTCTGGAATATGATGATACCCATGGTCATCCGGCACCACTTTTGAAGATAATAGTCTACCTATTTCCTGCAGACTTAGACTAATGCGTGTGAAAATTCTGTAGACAGAATACTGCCTTTGAGAATTTTTTTTTTTTTCTGTAAGAAAGCGCAATGCCTCTGGCTTCTAGATAAATTAAATGACATCTCATGCTTATTTATAGGTTTTTAACTAGAATTTGAAAGTAAGCAGTTTGGATAGAAAAAGGACACTACGTCCTCTGTTTTCTGTTTTCGACCAGTTGTGAGTGTTTTGAACTTATAGTAGTAGTACAATGAAATGAAGAAAAATAGTTTAGATAGTAAAAGAAGAAAATCCTATTAATTTATTACTTGATGATAAAGAACAAAATAGCTTGTAATTAGATTTTGATAATTCTGTAATATTTTTGTAATTAAAAATGTAAAGTGCTAATATAATATATATAGCCTACACTGTAAGTACATTATAATTATATAAAATAACCTGTAATATAAATTAAGATTCTTATGTTTTAGGGGTTGTTTTTAAAATTTATTCCATAAATCCCAAATTTCCATCCAATATTTTTGTAGACTTTGATCACATTCAGTTGAAGTTTTTCCTGTTCAAATTCATCTATCAAAATATTGAGATTTTTGTCTGATCCGAGTTGTTCAATCCGCAGCTTATCGAAACTTTATTTTCGCAAACTCAGATAAATATTAGGAATTTCTGGAAGCCTTAAATTCAGAATAATTGATGCTAACAACACTCGATATTCATCTTATATGTAGATTAGCAAAGTTTGCTGACAACGGAAGGTAATGACCGAATTTCCCAAAAGTTCCACGAAACTGATGGGAAAAAACATGCTGGTCTTTGCCTATTTTTTTTTTCCCCTCATAAATAAAACATCACATAGGTCATCCTAAGAGACATCTTTAAATGTAAATAGTACATTTTGCGAACAAATTGAGAACAGTACTATTACTTTAGGATTTCACTCCTATTTTATATTACGATGCTGCAACTTGACCTGACATTCCACTTGTTAAATTTATGGGAAAAAATAAACCCTTCTCTTATAAAAATTAAAAACAATATTGAGCCTAATAAAAGCGTAAAACATTCCTTATTTCAAAACTCAAAAGAGTTAGATTTAACAGACACAGTAAAACGTAATTGATTTGGAACAAAAACTGGAATTAAAATCAAGTTTTAAAATCCTGAATATTTTCATTTCTAGGTTAATGGTCATTTCTTGAGATGTTTACCAATGGAATTCCCTTTTATATATTTTTTTTAAAATTTTTGTTAGTGTAAATGTAAAACCTAAATATAAAAGACTAACTATAATCAGACTTGTAGAAATATCCTTCTCATATATTTTCTGAGCTTGTATTTTTTTCCCAAGAAATTTCATTGATTTTATGTTTGTGTATCTATCTATCTATCTATATATATATATATATATATATATATATATATATATATACTGTATGTTAACGTAGAATATAGTAAGATAGAAAACCAAGTTCTTATCACAATTTTTTTACCAGAATTTTTTTCGGTAGTTTACAAATAACAGTAGTTAAGATAACATTAGATTAAAGGGCTTTTTTTATATGATATCATGGTTTTACTTTTATTTTTATCCTTTATTCTGTATTTTTCTTGATTACAAATTTACGACAAGTTGCTGTTGCTTCTAAGTTTCTAAAAACTTTAAGTGATCTATCTTAAGTTGTCGCTTTTGCATGCTGTTAAAAATCCCATTGTTGTGCATCTAAAAAGGAAGAAAAGTGACGTTGTTTAATGATGGAGATGAGCACAAGGTCATAGAGAGCACTATTTGGAAGACTACATTAATTCTTCAGCATATCGCTTTCAAAGGGGGAAAAATTTGTCTGCGTCAGCCTCTTGGCACAGTGTAAGAGTTCCATCAGTGATGTAGTACCTAAGCTAAAGAGAAAAAAAAAATCTCGAACGCCTCGAAGTAATGAATGTTACGACGCCTAAAATGACAGCCTCAAAGAAACAGTAATAATAAGGATTTCCCAAGAGATATTTTTATACCAGCTACTTGAGATTAAATGGAAAACATTACTAATCTTCCAAGTGGCTCTGTAAGTATGACAACAATATCTCAGGGAATTTAATTTTCTTGTTTTGCTGTCTTTGATAGAAGATAATGTAGATTGAAACGGTAAAATAAGCAGATTAAATGCAGATTATTTGCATTAATTCTAGATTAATTTGTTTAAGTTTGTCCATTAATATCGTAAACTTTTTAAATAAATCACTTTAGTTAACAAACAATAAACAGTTATCAAGATTACTGTTAATATTTTTTATGTGTTCTGCTTAAACTTACGTCATTTGTTTATGTGCATCATGCTTTAGAATTCTGAGTACTTTGTACCATCTATTTGTTCCTTCATTATCAATGCATTTTCAACGTGTAATTTCTTACAAATTATACTGAACAGAATTAACTTTCAGTAGCTACAGTCATATTTTCATTTTTTATATATATGGTATATTTCCCCTGCAATCTTGAGGGATCTAACATCTTTTAATTTAATTTATAAGAATTAACAGTTCAGTGAATATGAATTAACAGTTATACGAATGACAGTGGTTTTCCGTTTTAATAAATTAATTACCGATTTTTTTTTATCGTTATTTTATCAGGAGAGGTTAATGTGGGATTCGCAAATTTTATTTCTGATGTTATTAAGAGGTATACTTTTGAGAATCTATTTAAATGAATCTATTTTATTTTAAGGTTTTAACGTCTGTTTGATCGTTCAATGACTTAATTTTTAACGAAACCCCTTCATTAAAAATTCATGTTATGTTATGTAGTGAATGTGGGTGCGAACCGCATGAGAACCGAACCCCGATTAAAAATTCATACTCTTTTCTTCATACTTGCTATTATACAACTGTTTCTTCTATATCTTTCTAAATGTAACCACATATTGACGAAAAATCATAATTAATTGACTGTGATCTCTGTACTATGTTTCAAGTATTCTAGCAACCTTTAGCTTTTAATGAGTCATCAAATGTATTTAGTAACATCAAATGAAGAATTAATTGTCTTCCTATACAGCTTAAGAAAACCTCATCTCCGAACTCTAGTTGGTTTTTCAAGCATTTTGTACTATTTCTGCCATCATCAGCGCATCTTATAATTTCATACATGAAAAATTAATAAGTTTTTGTTTAAATAAAGAAATTAAGATCGTTTTGTAAGAATCTCAGATTGTTTTCAATATATTTTAGCAAATCTAGTCTTTTCAGTCTATTGGTTAACTAGGTAGAAAATAGTTTATTAGATAATTAAAGGTTAAACAGAATAGTAATAACTAAAAATTACGGAAATTCGTACTACTTTACAAGTAAGTGATCCTCCTCGCTGTTATCATACATACATAATGTCATACTTACTATTGCCTAGCATTACAAAGTTAGATTTCTAGCAATATAATTTAGTTTTCAAAGCCAAGTTGCAGCTCTGCTTTTGCAGTTGTAAGCCCTTATCTTGCGACAAATCTCGTCTATAACAATTTCTGAAACATGCTGCAATTATTACGGAATGGTTAGCAATAACTTGATGCCTTTATAAAAAAAAAGCTCCCTAAAATATTGATCTTCGCCAAAAGACCTGTAAAATTCTTGAGACATAACATCAAAATATAATATGTACATTTGATCTAAAGAAAATTTGGTTTTAGGTTAACATCTTACATAGCTTTAGTAAACTAAAGCCGTCAGGAATATAATAATTAAACAGTATTTATTATATAATAAATATTGGCGCGGAACCCGATTTTGAAATGTAACATAATCGTTCGTTTAGATCTTGAGGTGGGGTTGATATGAATCATTAATTAGATAAGAGCGATATTTGCTATAAATCGCCCAAAGACACACTTCCAAAATGAGGGCTCAGTAAAAGCCGTTCTCTCCTTATTTTATATAAATTGGCTCTTTTAAAACTAATAAACGGGTAAAAGCATATCTGTTATCCAAATATTATATTTCATTTATTTAGTATAAACACTAACATTAGAATCGTTTATGTAGTCAGTAATCATATAGATAGAAAATAATAGTAATGACTACAATCTTTCTTCACGCTATGAATAATAAAAGAATGATATCATCAAAGAATTGAATATTACCTTATTAGCTTTCGGAGATAATGAACGGAGATAGGCAATATTGTAACATTGCATTGTTATTATATAGTTTACGAAGCAAAGCTTGAATGAACATTTTCAATATTATGAGAAGAGACAAAGTCAACTAAAAATGAAGGATTATGCGCGGAAAAGAAAAAATGTCAGGATAGTAGTCCCACAGGAAGATGCGCCAAAACAATACAATAAAAACTCTGTTATAGTATAATAATGACGTGCTTTGAAACTCCTTTAGTGTAAGCACTATCATATTGGCCAGATCTGTATTTTTAGTTGGCCTTGGAAAATAAAAGAATGACGTCACCAGTCATCGAGTGTTACCATTACAAGCTGAGCATGGCTCTTGAAGATAATGAAGGCTACATTATTTATTAATTACTAAACAATTGTATCATTTCAAGACAAAAATACTAACGCACGAGTTACAGCTTTCACTATCCTCTCTGAAACCACATTTTTCAATCAGTTTTGACAATGTTCCTCGTTCCTTATAATACATACAACATTTACACCTCCACTGCTGTTGTTTACTGACATGATTACTTAGTTGTTGCTCTTTAAACTGCTCTCCGCTATCTTTCAAAAGAACTCAAATTATCATGAAAAGTAAATAGCGAGATCTAAATACTGTGAAAGGAAATGAAACGATTTAACAGGAAATCGAAGCTGATAATGATGATGCAATTAAGATAATTTTAATTACGGATGTGCTTTCACTAGAGCGAATAACAATACGTTTCTGGGTTAGTCCTTCTGGATTTATCGAATGTTTTCTATTTGGTAGATGGCATTTCACTATAAAACGAACTATTTATTAGACATAAAACTTTGCTTTGCGTCAATGTTAGGATATAAAAGTCTTCTCATTGAAAATACCCAGCCAATAAATTCACCAAATCCCTGTAACAACTGATGAAAGGCAGTAAAATGAAATACTTTCTTATTTTATAGGGAGAAAAAGAGTTCATGATGAGTTGATTTATTTGTATTACAATTATCAAAAGGAAGTTTTTAAAGTGAAATTAAGATCCGTAATATACATAACATCAAATACACTTTTCAAAATTTCTATGACGTCATTACAAAAAATATCATTAGTTTTTTTTAAATCTTTTTTCTTATTTATTTTCTTTAAAAGAGTATTTCTTTCATTAAGATTTACTATTTTAAAGCCAATGAGATATAGAATGATATTCATAAAGGAAATTGTTCAATCGATAATTCTATTTTAAACCTTCATATATCCGAATTTTTAATTTTTTCATTAAATATATCAAAATATTAAACTTTATTAAACTTTTCAGCTTTAACAAATTGCAATAATTAGCAGTAATTCAGCAGTTTGTTTGTTTTTTTTGTATTTTTTTTTAAAAATATAGA
>JAFIDM010009631.1:335195628-335219575 GCA_023159025.1 Thereuonema tuberculata
ATTAAAGTGTTAATAGGCTTTCTATTATCCATCTAATTTTTTGTATTCGTTTGATCAGATTTTGTGATTATTAATAATGTGTGATTGTTATATTGTAGATTATGATCTTTTATTATTGTTGTATTGACGTTTTTTAACTGTTAATGTCAATATTTTGAGGTCATTGTTGTAATAGAATCTCGTCAATTTATTGTTATTGTAAAAAAGGCTTGAAAAAGAGGAGACGGTTAATTTTTTTATCTCCTTGAAAATTCGTTTTTTCAGTTAATAAAAGATCAATTTTACTTTTTTTTTTCTTTTGTATAATATTTTTAATGTTATCTCCAAATATAATTAAAAATTGTGATCCAATTTTATCTTTTTTAAGAATAGAATGAGAAATCACATTAATATCTTTTTTTAATTCAATTTTAGGTAGATAAGAAAATAATTAGAACGGAAATAGGAATATTACTTCGACTGAAACATCCTAATGTGGTAAATATTTATTTAAAAAAATATTTTTAAAAAAATGTAGATTTTTAATGTGTATATATTTTTAATAAATAGAACAGTTTCAAAAAGGCCAGATACCAATCTATTTAAAAATATTAAAAACATTAAAAATATTTAATCATACCACCAGATTTCGAACCGGACTCGCAGGCCGTTTTCGAGTACAAAAACAGCATGTACAGGCTGCTTATAACAGAAAGTTGTAATGTTTTTTAATGTTTTTATAATGTTTTTAATATTTTTAAATAGTTTGTGTGTCTAGCCTTTTTGAAAGTTGCTCTAAAAGAAAGACATATCTAAACTTTTAAAGTAATTGTTTATTTGCATTTCATGTTTTACGAAATTTTTATGTAAAAATTTCTAGTTATAATTCGTAAAACTTGCAATATTAATTCTAAAATTCAGAAACGAGACATAAATAAATCTAAGTTTTAGAATCAATTCTTTTTAGCATCGGTAGCTTTTGCGTTTGTCCTGTCCGTCCGTCCATGTCTGTCCACCCTAACAACTCTCGATCCGACAAACTCGATCGCCATCATGTTCAAAGGTCCAAAAACTGTAGGAATGGGTTTTTTCAGGGTCCAATGCCGCCCCCCCCCCCTTCCCCTCATGTTCGAAATATTTGGCATTGTTGGCATTGTACCCTCCTAAAAACTCCCGAACGAAAGATCAGATCGACAAACGGATCACCATCGTGTTCAGAGGCCCAAAAAACGTAGGAATAGGGTATTTTCAAGGGCCAATGTCCCCCTACGTTCGAGATATTGGTATTGTTTTCATTGGATTTCCATAATTAGCTGAAATGTTAGAAATGCAACCATCGGATTTCAGTTATTAGCTATAGCTTGATTTTGGACTCAAATACTGAAGATTGTCGGTTCGAATCCGTATATATATATACAGTGAAACCTCCACTAAAGGACACTCCCGAAAAGCGGACACCCCCCAATAACGGACAATTTTGCAATCCCCAGTCCTTTAATATAGACGTTTCCATGTATTGACCTCCGATTAGCGGACACTCCCAATAACGGACAACATTCTACAGAAAATGAACGATCTTGTGTTGTTTTTCAAAAGCAATAGAATCAGGCTACAGTAATACGTAGCGTCTAGAGGAAATTTTGAAATTATAGATCGAAAACTGCAACAAAGTTCGGAAACGGAGACAAGTGCGATCGACTCTATTGTCTTCAATTGGTTTTGCGCTGCACGAGCAAAAAACATTCCCATGAGTGAGCCATTATTACAAGCAAAGGCGCTGGAAGCAAAGAGGACTCTGAGGCCTTGCAAAGTTAAACGATTTAAATATTCATATTGAGAAACATGTGTTCAATGCAAAAAAGAAATGTCAAACTCTGTTAACTGATTACTTTAGTTAATAAAATTAATTTTCTAATCCGTTTGTCTTACTTAAAATAATGACAAAATTAATACTGTAATTAATTTTGTCATTATTTTAAGTAAGACTAATGGATTAGCATTCATTTAAAAAGGAAAATAATAAACAGTTTGCAATTATTTTCTCATAGGGCAATGTTAATTGTAGAAATTTAAGATTGTACGTTAATGTTTCCTTAAATGACATGCTATAAGATAAAAAAATGAAAAAAAGATACTCCTCCCCAATAGCGGACGAAACTTCCGGTCCCGTGACTGTCCGCTATTCGGAGGTTTCACTGTATATACATGCCGTGCTGGCGTGGTCGTGCGGTCTCGGCGGCGGCCAGCCGTGGCGTCCAATGCGCCAGTATCTGGGTTCGAATCCCGGCAGTGGCATGGGTGTTTCACTTTCCTTTCTTCTGTGTTGTTCGTTTCTTCCCCTGGGGTTGGCGCCCCCTTGCGGTATCTAGCCTATAACTCCTCTGGTAGGAGAGCGTCCATACCCTGCACGGGTGTTACGGGCGATTAAATAAATAATATATATATATATATATACAGGGTGTAACTGAAATGTGCTGCCAAACTTAAAGGTTGTATTCAATCATACCAAACATGCAAAACAACGAATAAGTGCCTTATTATATAAACATCGGTCTGGAAATGCTTTAATTCCAAGATATGAACGATGAAACGAAACAGAGGTGTTGGCCGTACAGTCGCTCAGTTTCATAGAAAGTGCTCGAAATGTCCTCCGCCAGCCGCAATGCATGCTGCACAACGTCGTTTCATCGACTGCCAAAATGATCGAAGATGCCAGTTGCACGTCAAATTGTGTTGCACCCAGCGCTGCATTAAGGGCGGAGCGGTTGAGCGATCGCTCCAGGGCCCCGCGACCAAGCGGGCCCCAAAGACTTTTAAAAAATTACTAAAAAAAAACATTTCAACATAAAAGTTTAAAAATTAATAAAAAAAAACTTCAACATAAAAGTTTTAAAAAATGATATGAGTCACTCCTATATAATTTACAGACCTTTTTGAAAATGTTGAGATAGGACTCCATCATAAAGATAACGTAACATTTTTCATTATTAGACCCCTAAATTGCTACTCTGCAAAGGACGTTTTTCCCAATGTTTGTGTGGCTTTCAGAATTTATGTATGTATATTTGTAACAAATTGTACAGGAGAGCGCTCTTTTTCAAAGTTGAAGTGGATAAAATCTCCAACTCGCACAACAACGGGGGAAGAGAAGAACAACTTTTTAGCCCTGCTGTCAATTGAGTCCACGTTCTTACGAAAAGTGCATTTCGAAGAACTTATCCAAAATTTTGCATCAGCAAAGTGCATAAAAAAAGCCTTCAAAATACTACTGTGTATGTCCTATTTTTATATTACATTTCGAAAGTAAATAAAAAAGTTACTGAGTATTGTAAATTTTAAAAAAATTACTTTTTGTTAAGTGTTTTTTACAACATAATCCAGAAAATTCTTCTTAAAAGCCGTAAGGATATAAAGAGGGTCGGCTATTTGCCGTTTGATCACTCAGACCACATGTTTGGGTCCATTGTGTCCCCTCATAAAACATTGATGACGTCAATGATTATTCTTGAGTTGAGTTTAAGTGGTCATAAAGAGTCCTGTAGATTTACAGAAAGATAAAATGACCTTAATATTAAAAGTGGAGATGTTTTCAGTGGTAAGACGAATTCTACCAAAGATCTCCCATCTGTTCCTAGCTAAAGCTGGACAGAACATAGAATGTGTTCAGGAGTTTCCTGATCCATTCCCCATTTCCTACAAAAATTGCTTTGGGAAATGCCTAGAATATGTAGGTGTCTGTTAAGAGTACAGTGTCCTGTGAGAAATCCTGTAATCATCTTACAATGTTTCCTATCTAAATTTAGGATTGACATTGCAAGGCGATGGTCAGGCCTTTTAATGAACAACTTGGCGTGCCTCATACCATGCGAGGCAATCCAATGCCTAAGGAACTGTTTTCCCAGGACAGTTCCTAGTAATCGTTTGCCTAGATCGAACGAGAAACCTAAGAAGGGTTCTGGGCCAATTGGAGTCAAAGATGAACCCCTTTTGGCCAACAGGTCCGCTTTCTCGTTACCATGAATGCCTAAGTGCCCAGGGACCCATAACAGATAAACCGAATTTGTTCTGGCTAGGCAGGATAGCGCCTCCCTGCATTCAGCAACGAGCTGAGAGGTGCAAACAGAACTGCTCAGAGCATGCAAAGCTGCTTGACTATCTGAGCAGATGTAAATAGTCCTATTGACATAATGACGGTCGAAGTTTTCATATGCACAGAAGAAATACCATATACCTCGGCCTGAAATACTGTGCAGTGGATCCCGAGGGCTTGGAAAAATGCTAGCCCTTGGTCTCCTGTCTTGGTATATTCCGGCTCCTGTCTTGTTTCCAATCCTGGATCCATCCGTAAACCAGACAATACTCCAGGGGGGTAAAAGATCATGTCCTTTAGCAAGCCATTCTTCCCTGCTAGGAAAGTGAATGGTATAGTTAGATATCATGTTGAAATAGGAAGTCAGAGCAGTTCTGAGAGAAAGCATGGGGCATAAGTCCTGTGCTTCTCTCCAGATACTGGAGTGATAGGAGGTGTTATTACACCATTTGCTTTGATTAAACAACCTAAAGGCAGTTTTTCTGGCCTGATGCTCGATAAAACGATAGAGAGGAGGCAGATCCAAAATTGCCTCCAGGGTGACAGTAGGTGCCGTCTTTAAAGATCTGGTGATTCCTAGACAAGCTAGACGTTAAGCCTGCTCAAGATCATCCTAACCGTCTTCAGCCTTGTTCTAGTCCACCAGACAATAGCTTCATAACACAGTGCAGTTCTAACCAGGGTCACATAAAGCCAATGGATAACCTTTAGCTGAAGACTCCATGAACAACCAAAAGTCCTTCTGCATATCCAAAAGGTGGCAATGGATTTCTTGATCTTCCTGTCAAGATGTTCTTTCCAGGTCAGTTTGGAGTCAAGAATGACTCCAAGATACTTGACGCTTTTGGAAAGATCAATTTTTTTGTTAAATAGGTTTAAATTCGGAGTTTTCCCTATCTTTCGTTTCTTAGTAAAGTTTACAAGAGTAGCTTTGCTAGGATTGACCTTAAGATCAATACTGCAGCACCAGTCCTGTACACAGCTAAGAGCCCTTTGCATGAGCTCAAAGACTGTACCAGGATCTAGGCCACAAATAAGGATAACAAGGTCATCAGCATAGGCTTGGGAGTAGAAGCCAAGTTTCTGAAGTTCCTCAAGAAGGGAGTCCATCACCAGACACCAAAGCAGTGGCGAGATAACCCCTCCCTGAGGACATCCTCTCATAGCCTTAGTTGAAATAGTGTTGCCAGAAAGGTGTATACAAATGGTGCGAGTTGAAAGCATATTCTTAATCCATCTAATAATAGAACGGTTAATAGCATGCTGTTCAGCTGCATTACAAATGGAGTCATAAGAAGTATGATCAAATGCTATTTCTACATCTAGAAAGGCGCCAAGAGCCATCTGCCCATGAGACAGAGAATGTTCTCTCCTATGTACCAGATGGTGTAAAGCTGTTTCGATAGAAAGTCCTTTCTGATAGGCGTATTGCTGCAGTATAGTGGATGTTTTAGAGATCCACGACATCCCTTAAATATCGAGCAACCAATCTTTCCAAGGTCTTCAAAAGAAAAGAAGAGAGGCTGATTGGTCTGAAGGATTTGGCAGAGTTGTAGTCAGACCTTCCTGCCTTAGGAATGAAAACAACTCTTGTCTTCCTCCAGTTCATAGGAATATAATCCAGTGCCAGACAAGAGCGATACATGTGAACAAGGGGAGTTACAATAATTTCCATTCCATTTAAAAGAAGGGCTGGGAAAATCTCATCCTCTCCTGCTGCTTTGAAGGGTTTGAAGCTAGCGATAGCTTGTTTAACCTTTTCATAAGAAACAATGCTTTTGGCAAGAGAAAAATCCTTGCTCAAAGTTGCATGTTGAAAGGAGACTTCAGATGCTCTCCAGTCTGGGAAGTGAAACTGCAGTAGATACTTAAAAGCCTCTTCTTCTGATGAGGCAAAAACCCCACTGGGCAGTAACGGCGATCCCAGTTTCGTCTCAGAGCTTTTGGATAAAGCCTTGGTGAGCCTTGTGGCCACAGGCAAAGATCCTACATTGTCACAAAAAGCTCTCTAGCTTGTTCTCTTAGAGTGCCTAATGGCACGTTTCTAATTCTTTTGAGATTCTTTGTAAGAATCCCAAGCGTGCGTGGTACCCGTAAGTTTTGCTTTATTGAGCAGTTTACGGGTCTTAGACCGGAGTCTATCCAAGAATGGATTCCACCAGGTTACATTGTTCCTTCGTTTACTACGAAGTGGACAGTTCTGCTGATAAGCAGAGATGAGGGCATTTGAGAGAAAGGAAACAGAGTTTTCTAAGCCAAACTCAGCACGGTAAAGAGCAGGAAAACCTGCCACGTTACGTTTAAGGTCTTATAGAAAACCCAGTTCGTAAGTCTTGGGTTTCTAAACAATTCTTCGCTGAGCACCTCCGCACTCAAAGAAAAAAGAATATGTCGGTGGTCGACAAGGAGACCTCTTGGGAGACCCTCCAATTGCGTACCTCAGTCCTAAGACCTGTGGAAGCAAGGGTGAGGTCCAAAACTTCTTCCCTATATGGGGTAGAGAAGGTGGGAACTGAACCAACATTTAAGATGTCCAGATCATTGGATGATAGGAACTGTAGCAAGGCCTCCCCACTGGTGTTGATGTCGCTACTATCCCACACAGTGTGGTGAGAGTTTGCGTCACATCCCAAAAGAAGGGGCAGTCCAGAGTTCATACAGTAAGAAACCAATTTCTTTACCTCCAGCGGATGCGGATCAGAGTTTGGTTCATGAGCAAAGTAAGGAGATGCAACAACAATGTCGCATCTGTTGTTTCTTGGAAATCTGATTGCAACCAGATCCCTGGTACAGAATTCCAAGAGGAGGAAAGCATTCTTGTGCTTGGTAAAAATACAAGCACGTGGAGTGCTCAATAATCATTGAAGCAAAGATCCTCCACATTCTCCCAGTCCTCTAACTTTATCCTTATAGAGCCAAGGCTCTTGAATAAGGACAAAGTCAAGATCGAGCTCTGTGATTTTTTTGGAAAGAACCGCAGTAGGCGCTGAACAGTGCTGAAGATTTATCTGTAAAAAAGAAAAATAACAAGACATAATTTAAAGCACATTAGCTAGGTTAGAGAAAAATAAAAAAATTTAAAACTTACCTAGTTTGAGGCATCCATTGTCTCAGGTTTAGGAGAAGGTCCTTCCCTGTTAATGGCGTCTTCTTCTATGTCTTCTAAAGGAGTCCCTTTTTCCAAGAATTTAGGTTTCTCCTTTAGAGTCACTTCCGCAACATCAAGATTTATACATGGTCGAAAATTGATTTTCGCCAGCTGATTAACGGAATCCTCATCTAGTCCAATGACTAGCCTGAGTCCGTGTTTTTCTTTTTTTGTCTCCATAATTCTCCAAGTAGAGGCTTTCAGACCAGGATTCTGTCTATCGAGCAGATAGGTCGCCTCACTTGGGTTGGAGTTCCGGGAACCCAAAGCATAGCTCTGGTCAAACGGGGTATCTTAGTAGCTTCCACAGCGGAAAGCGCAACCCCTTCCCAGATTCTTAAATTAGGGACTGTTCTGAGAAGCCAGTCCCTACTAAAGATGTTATCTGCAGTTACAAAGATGTACTCTGTCCTGCGTCTTGTACCTCTGAAGCGAGGAACTTGTCCTCCTTCAGGGATCTGACATATCAGTCATCCCACAGCATACGACAACTCCATCTGCTCTTCTGTGAAATTCTCGGTCTTATTCGACTTTCGAATGGCTACCTGAAGAGCAGGGTCCGCAGCTGTTGCTTCAGCATAGCTGCTTGTACCGGGGCTACTAGACGGATGTCCTCGTTGTCTTTTAGGTAAAGAACTTGCTTCAGGTGGTATATAACCTTGGGATCTGTCACGCTTTGTGCCAGACTCCTTGGTCCCATCTGAGAGTGCAGCAGGTCCCGGTGCTCTTTGGGTAGGCGTGTTGGCAGCCCTTCCTGGATATCCAGTCAGAGCAGCACCTCCACGACCCTTCCCTTGTGCATCGGTTGTGCCAGCTCCCCTTCCAGCAGTCTCACGGGAGGCGGCCATGGCTGCTGCCTTTGCCTTCTTCCTCCTTCTCCTTTCGGAACCACTAATCGTGGCGCGTTTTATAGTTTCTTGTATCCTCACGGTAAGTTCCCTTGTAGGTTCATGCAGTGCGTTGGCGTCAGAAACCGGTGTGGTGTACACTAATGCTTTAAGATAATCCCACACGAAAAAGCCAAGAGAAGCCAATCAGAGGAACGAGCAGGCCATGCTGTTGGCCCCCCTCTTCCGACCCTGAGCGACTGTACGACCAACACCTCTGCAACTCCTTGCATCGTCCATATCTTGGAAATGAAGCATTTCCAGACCCATGTGTATACGACATTTATTCGTTGTTTTGCATGATTGAATACAACCTTCAAGTTTGGCAGCACTTTTCAAGTATATCCTGTGTATACACTGTCCGGCCACTTTATTTGGTACACCCCTGCTGTGCGCACAAATACTGTGTCTCACAACAACTCTTCAAGCCAGTCTCATTTATATTATTCTAATATGCGGTAATAATCTCCTCCTAATAATTCTGTTTTTAATGACCCGTGAATGATGATTCTTTAGTTAAGGTGAGACATTACAGAACAAGAGAGACGAAGTAGCACCTCTAGATGTAATCTTTTCTCCTTCTTCAAAAAGTTCGGCTACGTGAGAGTAGCTCATAGTGAGATTAGCGCACATCTTCACTGTTGTGAGTGCACTAGTCTCACATGATTTGTGAGACTAGTGCACTACATTTAGTAAATTTGAAAAATGTTTCCTATTTTAACCCAGGTAAGCTAATTTTTGTAAAAGTTTTCAATATAGACATCCTGAAGGAGGCCATACCTCAACTTACCTAATCTACAGCTAATCGGCATTTACGCTTCGCTCTGGCGCTATTGGCGCTTCGCAACAACAGCTTGAGCTCATAAGTTATTTTTATAAATTTTTCCCCCTTATTTGTATTCTTTACATTGATAATATTTAAGTAATTTGATTCAAAATCTTTCAAGCAAATATAAAATTTCTTAAATATATTTCTTTCGTAGGAGTAATGAAGCTTAAATGTTAGTAGTGAGCAGATAGTGAGCACCGTCACGTCACCCTCAGTTCCAAAAGTGTGCGCTAATCTTACGTGTGCTACTCTCACGATACCAAAAGTTCCGCCTTACTAAAAAAAAATATACATCTATTTTATCTCTTTGCCTCCCCCAAAAAAAAAAATATATAATGCTTCAGTTTTTTTTTTCAATCTCTAATTTTTTATTACCATTAAAATAGCTTTAGTTAGACTTATTTACTAGAAATTTGTTCTTCGTCCTACCATAAAGAAAGATTTGGATTCATCGTTAAGTTAGAATATTCTTATATGTATTTTATATTTAACTACAGTATATTTTCATTCTTATGTTGAAAGTAAGTTTTCTTATGTTAACAATCAAAATTAAAATATGGTGGAAAAAATTAAAACTGCACATAAATCAACAAAGATTCTTTATTTCATTTTATGGTTACACATTAAGTTATTTTATTTACAAAATAAAAATACTTTAACGGTGCAGCAAGCATTTAACGATTCGTTAATGTTGGCTGACAGGAGTCTTGTTCTTTAAGCAAGATTTAAAGTGCAATGTAGAGACTCTAGACAATAAAAATCTAATGAAATAAAAATAAGACATCTTTCAATATCTCTGCAATTTTGAAACGTTGATAAGGTTGATTTATTATATTATTTTTTTTTTTATCTTTGTAAATAAAGTGAAAAAGGTCGAAGGAGTTTGTTATTGGATTTTGTCCAAGAAAGAAGTCTGAGAACAAAACAGTTATTTATATTGTAACCAAGGTAGCAAAGCCTCAAATTTGATTCTGATGTGTTCAATTTCTATTCCATTTAAATTCATCTTGAAAGCATTAGAATGATATTTATAAATGTTGTTTAAATTGTCTTATAAGTTGTGTTGTACTTTGTAAAATAACTTACCAGTATCCGGAAATAAAATCTTTGCTCAATAAAATAAAACGAAAGTAAAGTAAGAACACTGTAAACAATCACCTGGTTACTTTTAACCCCCCCCCCCTTCGGGGAAATGGACAGCTCCGCAGTGAATACAAGCGACGTTGAAAGAAAAAAAGTTTTAAAAATTATAATTAAGAAAAATTATTATTTTATTACACTTAAAAAGATGAAATTTATTAAGAATAAAAGAAAACGAAAATAAAGTAAGAAAACTAAATAATAACTTGGAACCCAGGTTCCAGGTCAATCATTTAACCCCCCCCCCGAAAAGTTTTCCCGAAGTCGAGACCTAGCTAAATCGCTTTCTCGCACCCGAAAACGATAGATTCATCCCATTTCATCAAATTCTTTAGGTCCGTTCTTTAAGATCTGGGGGCACGGCAGTGCCCCCGCCAAGACGAGCCGAAGGTAGGAAGGGCACTACGTACCTTTTCTGGAAGTGTTTCGTCGTATTTTCGAACCCTCATAGCTTCGGCCTAGATAATACTACAGAGCTCAAATTTTCAGGATATGATGCAGTTACCAGACTACTGAAATACGCTAAGTTTCATTTATTTAGCTTTTATACTTTGGATTTTATTAATACCTAAAATACGTCGATTCCGTCACTCACTCACTCACTCACTGACTGATTGACTGACTGACTGACTGACTCATGATCATCAAAACCTCTAGGGTACTTCCTGAAGTCCTAGAAAGCTGAAATTTGGTATGCAGGTTAGGATTAGCACACAAACAACAACAAAATTAAGAAATCCGTAACTTTCACATTCCAACCCCTCATAAAGGGGGGGGGGGGTCTGGTTATGTATTATCGAACCCTCATAGCTTCGGCCTGGATAATACTAGAGAGCTCAAATTTTCAGGATAAGATGCAGTTACCATACTAATGAAATACGCTAAGTTTCATTTATCTAGCTTTTATACTTTGGATTTTATTAATATCTGAAATACGTCGTACCCTCAATGCTTCGGCCTAAATAATGCTGTGTAATAATGTGATTTCTTACAAAAGTGCAAACAGCTTGTATATACAAGTTGACCAATAGAAAAACAGAAAAGTAGGGTATTGAAAAAAAATCCATTTTCTAAATAATCTTAAAACTAAATTTAGTTGTAATAGATAATCCCACCCAAAACATTTCATGTAAAATAAGTTGCCAAGACTCACCTGCTCATAACGCTTTCACTGTTAAAAAGTTATCAGATCTCATCTTACAAAAAGAAATGAAATCCCACCCAAAACATTTCATGTAAAATAAGGGGTTGCCAAGACTCGCATGCTCATAACGCTTTCACTGTTAAAAAGTTATCAGATCTCATCCTACAAAAAGAAATGAAATCCCACCCAAAACACTTCGTGTAAAATAAGTTGCCAAGACTCACATGCTCATAATGCTTTCACTGTTAAAAAGATATGAGATCTCATGTAGAGCCAAGCCCCTAACTCTACGAGGCCTAACTCTACAAGCCCTAACTCTAAAAACCCTATATCTTGGTCAAAAAGCATGGCTTGGCCGTTTCATGGAACTATTTCATCTCATCCAAAACATTTCATGTAAAATACGTTGCCAAGATGCTCATAACGCTTTCACTGTCAAAAAGTTATCAGATTTCATATAGTGCCAAGCCCCTCACTCTACAAGGGGACCTAACTCTAAAAACCCTACTATCTTGGTCAAAAAGTGTGCCTTGGCATACTCCATATCCTTTACATAACTCATGGGATTGTCTGTGTGACAGCCACGAAACGGCCAAGGCATACTTTTTGACCAAGATATAGGGTTTTTAGAGTTGGGGCTTGTAGAGTTAGGCCTCGTTGATTTAGGGGCTTGGCTCTACATGAGATCTCGTATCTTTTTAACAGTGAAAGCATTATGACATGTGAGTCTTGGCAACTTATTTTACACGAAGTGTTTTGGGTGGGATAAAATTTACAAGAATTGCTTGCTTAATAGTATTTGATTGATTTGATTAAGATATTTTTCTGATATGAAATGTTAATTGTAAGATTATGAGCTTGATACGTACAATATTGTCCTTTTTTGTAGAAATATTGTAAATATTTTGAATATTTCATTCGTAAATTAGTATATAACCTTTCTAAGAATAAAATACATTATACTGAGCATAATTAGATTGCCATTGAATACTAATAACCCCTTCTACGTATTGCTATAAAGGACGAGATGGAATCCTTTTAAGCTTACAATGGCGAATTTTTTTCATATTATCTTTAGATCAATATTTAATAATGTATATATTAAGTGAAATGGGAAGTAAGAAAAGTGATAAATTAATTCGTTTTTTCGGTGCCTACACTTACTACATTTTATTTTGTTTTTAGTGATATTAATGTTGACAATTTTTAACAAAATAATGTGCTCTTGTACATAAAATTGTATAACTAAGTTTAACTTCCACAGAATTTTGCGTTTTTTTGAGATCACCTTACTACCAACAAGGAAATTTAATTTGGCGTTGTCCAACGAAAAAAAAAAATATGTACGAGGCGTGTTTTTTAAGTAAGTACCGTTTTGCAATAAAACCAAAACTAGTATAGTGTAAAAAAAAATTTTATATCAGTTTTTGTATGCCTATGTCATAAAAATCAGCCGCCGATGAAGACCACCAGGATTCAACCGCTGTTTTCCCTTCTTCGTTAGTTTCTAACCGTTGACCACCGAGAAACTCTTTCAGGAAGCAGATTTGTGGAACTTCCAATGACAAAATGGAAATCCTGCATCACCTGTCTGCAAGAATTTTGACATCAACTGCGCGTACCAAATCATCTGTGATTACAGAAGGTCGCCCCGACCTTGTTTCATCATGAACACACCCATCTTTGAACAATCTCACCCTTTTACGCATTTTGCTGGCTCTCATTGCATCAGGGCCCGTACAGAGGATGAGTTTCTCGGTGGTAAACGGTTGGAAACAGACGAAGAAGGGAAAACAGCGGTTGAATCCTGGTTGTCTTCACCGGCGGCTGATTTCTATGACATCGGCATACAAAAACTGACATAACGCTGTGATACGTGTTTAAACAAATACAGAAATTATGTTGAAAAATAGCTTAATGTTTGGGGAATAAAATATAAAAAAAAATTTGACACTATCTTTACTAGTTTTGGTTTTATTGCAAAACGGTACTTACTTAAAAAACACGCCTCGTATTAGCCCGTTTCATCAGGTCTCGATTTGTTTATTTCCTTGATATCTCTCCACTCTCGTATATAGGTAGAAAAGTAAGTTCGCGACTTTTTTTGCAGAAGAAAACAAAACAGTTTGCCTTTTCATCAAACAAATCCGATTTAATCTCAGTTCTCAAACAACGAATCGACCTGTGATATTCGTGATTAAGTTGTTACTCATGTTGTCACTTCGTCGCAGTACTGGAGTAAAAGAGTAAAACGTTTTCTGAAGATGTCAGAAGGGAAATATGGGTGCAGTGCATGTTGTGTGGGATGTGAGACCATAAGGAATGTGCTGGGTGTAAAACAGAGCAATATGTTTGTGACTTTTGTGCATGAAAGTGCAATTTACAGAATCAGTTTATGGTATTTCACATCCCCATCACTATTCCATAATCCCTATCTTTATTCTTTTTAAGTTTTTTTAATAATTGTTTTCAAACTGTACATCTGAAGAACTTCTTCATTATTTGAGGATTATATTTCCAGTAAATAATAGTAAGTAAATAATAGTAAATTTCCAGTAATAAAACTTGCATTAAAAATAATTATTTCACATGAATATCTATCCAGTTATTCCTATAAACAAAAAGGTATTCCACAATCACCTACTGTCCTTTACACTCATAAAACTTTTACCCTTTGATCCACTTAAGTAACGCAGTGATATCTTACTTTTATTTAAAACCATAGACGTTATTAAAAGTAGTACTATTTTCGTTGTTTCCTTCTAGTTTTGAAACGAGGAAATTTCGACTTTCTCTTAACCTTAATTTTTTTATTTATTTACTAGTCGGCTACCCGTCGCTTCGCTCTGGAAGCCTCCCTTATGTAACGGAAAACAATTTTTTATTTATTAAAACACACACACACACACAAATTACATCAAGGAAACTAAAACTAATTTTTTTTTTTTTTTTTTTTTTTTTATTTTAATTTTTGATGTCTATATTCTCTCAATCCACGACTGCTTTTAAAATCAGCGTGTGAATCATATATCTGTGATATATTTTTATTTTTTATAGAGATTAGAATATAATCCTTGTGGTCTAATGCTTAAGACGTCTAACTTCGGAGCAGAAGGTTGCCTGTTCGATTCCAGTAGATAACTTGTAGAAATTATTTCTATTTTTGTAAATTACAATAATTGCACCAGACAGACAGAGAAATAAAAGTTTTTAGTAATATAGATACCCTTTTCAGTGGCTTTTGAGGTACAAATAGTGAGTTTTCAGTATTCTACTTAATAGAAATAGTGCTTATTTCTTTCTTGAGTCTCTTTTTTTTTTATTTCCATTGATACTTTACAGTGGTTTTTGAGTTTTAAGTTTGTTTTTTTAATTAAATTTTTGATGTCTATATTCTCTCAATCTACGACTGCTTTTAGAACCAGCGTGTAAATCATATATCTATGATATATTTTTATTTTTTACAGATATTAGAATGTAGGCCTAGTGGTCTAATGGCTAAGACGTCTAACTTCTGAGCAGTATTCTACCTAATAGAAATAGTGCATCTTTCTTTCTTGATTATCTTTTTTTTTATTCCTATTGATACTTTTCAGTGGTTTTCGAGTTAGAAATAGTGATGGTTTTTGAGTTACAAATAGTGATTTTTCAGTATTCTATCTAATAGAAGTATCGCTTCATTCTTTTTTGACTCTCATTTTAATTATAATTGTCACTTTTCAGTGACGTTTGAGTTACAAATATTGATGGTTTTTAAGTTGCAAATAGTGATTTTTTCGGTATTCCACCTCAAAAAAAGAGTGCTTCTCTCTTTCTTGACTCTGTTTTCTTTACTCCAACATCTGCCTTGTACACGCACATATTTTTCAATTTCACATAGAATTTGGTTAAGTAAGAATATTTAAAATATTGCAACGTTTCGGCAATTATAGTTCTAATTGTCAGTTTCGAATTACAAATAAACTGACGGATGGGAAATAAATAAACAATCTTGAGATTCAAAAAAAAGTTTGAATACATTCCTTATTGATTGGGGAATGGGAAGGAGATATAAGTCAAAAAACAATATGAAAAGAGTCGTAGTCCCCATGGCCAAATGGATAAGACGTTTGACTTCAGATCAGAAGGTTGTAGATTCGATTTCTGTCGCGGATGTTTCATTGTAAAAATTATTTCTATTTTCCATTCTCACAGAAAATTGCGCCGGACAGACAGACACAGAGAGAGAAATAAAAGATTTTAGTAATATAGATTATAATTTTTTTTTATTATTATTTTTTCAGATAAAACTATTGGAAATATTCGAGACTCCTTTGGAAATCGTTCTAGTCTTAGAATTTGTTACTGGCGGAGAATTATTTGAGAGGTAAGTTTCAAATTTTTATTAAAAAAATGAATTAAATGAAAACTTTACTTAGTTTTTGTTATTATTTAAATATAAAGTGGGATAAATCGGGAAAACATCGAGAGTTTATTTCGGAATGTTTGTTAATTGTTTCCATGTGAAAATTGGACCAAACTTTTCTCACTGAAATTCACAAGAACCGAGGCCGAAATCAGTCTAGACTTCGTCACTACATCACTTATGCGACTACGTCGTTCCGTCTATGATTCATTCACAAAGGACATTAACAAACAATCAAAACTATTTACTAACTTACTCCGATATTTACGCGTAAATGAGCCGTTTTCTTTGAAAGTGGTGTAAGTCGATTTTATATTATATGGAGATATTTAAGGGTTTACATTTGAATGGTTTGAAAAATATTGGTATATGTTAATATGTTCAGTTTGTTGTTGTTGTTTTTTAATTAAATTGATCCAAGTTTATAATGTGATCGTTTTTAAAATTTTAGTATAAAGATTTAGTATATAACTTATACTTTTGATGACCTCAAATGGACTTACACCACTTTCAATGTCAACAAAATGTAAAAATCATACATTTATGAAATATTAAATATAAGATTTCAATTGAATCAAACCAATTTTTTTATGAAATTTTTAATATAACAAAAAAAAACAAAATGAAAAGGTTTTATTATAATGTTTCTTCAGCTAATGCCATTTAAATTACTTTAACATTTTTATTTTTTTCATTACGAGAAAGTTTTTGAAAATAGTCATGATGCATTGGAGGAATATAAGGTAATAGATCCATCATATCTTTGAATTTTTCGGATGTGATGGACCTGGCATGATGATATAAAGGTTCTATTTTTTGAACTAAATATTATGTCTTTGCGGAAAGTGGACTTGCACCACTTTCAAAAGTAATTATATTTGTATATTTATTTATTTGTAATTATATTAACTACGAAAATGTATATTGACAAAATAATGGAAATTTTGAAGGATTTTTTTTTTGAACTGTTTACAGATAAAACATCATAGCAGATTGCATTCATTGTTATCATTAACTAACTTTGTCAAAAATGGACTTACCACTTTCAAAGAAAACGGCTCATATAGTATCTAACACTTTGGTTCAAATAGCAATTACGTTGCTTTCTGTTAACAATTAAAACATTATATGTACATAAAAATTTTATAAAATTTTGTAAAATATAAATCTGTGATTGAAATTATCTAGGAAAGTTTCGGTTAGATATAATTAATTTAATATTATTTCTACTTTTTCTAAGATACAAAATAAATTAGATTTTTTTTTTAAGATAAAGAACAAATTAATTACAAAAGTTAGTCATAAAAAAGAAGCTAGAGATCTTTTTAAATCGTAAAATTATTAAATTTCTTAATTTTCATTTCCTCTTGTAGTATTTACTCGAATAATTTCCTTTCCATTAAAAGCCAAACTCTATTTGTATTTTCACAATGTAGTTAATTTTATCGTCCTTCTTGTAAATTTCTTCTGATCCTTTTCTTTTGCAAGCCTTAATTTCACATTAAATTTAAAAAGCGTCGTCATTTCATTGAAAACCAGTTTCTAAATGTAACGCCAAGAGCCAAACTCAGTTGGCTTCTGTTGTGTGTTCGCTCTGCAGAGGTTATAATTTGATGTCAATCAAATCCGAGAGACTTTGACGAATTGAGGAAGAAAGGTATCGCGTTTAATGAGAACGAAGCAGCCACTAATGGCCTTGGGGTTTGCAATTGCTTCCACAACCTTTCTCCTTCAGGTGGAAATTGTATCTGGGTGGGTTCGTCAAACCACTGAATTGAATGCACGAGATTTGACCATTTAAAAGAAATTGGAAAAAAAAAGTTAAGGTTGCGCTTATTTTTTTTAAACAGAATCTGGATTATTCAAGATTAACGGGGCCAGGGTTTAGTTGGTGGATTTTTTTTTTATTTTTTTTTCAGTAGCAGAAGTTACTAAGGTTCTTCAAGATCAACGGAGAGTCATTCAAATAATCAAAGTTCAGATACAACAGACACACAAAATGATAATGAATTATGAAAATACCTTATTGTTCAATAGGTGAAGGAACGGCTTAAGGAATTATTAAGGGATTTCACTTATAATGATTTCTATAAAGGCATTTGTGATAGTTTCTCAAATTTGATCAAGTTAACTCAAAATATATATCTTAAAATCTGCAATTTTAAAGGCAGTTAGAGGACATTGCAAAGAAGATTGTTATTGATTTGGTGTCTATTCTATCAAGGAGCTAAAAGCCAAAACCGGTCCTGTCATTGCTCTTCCGTATATAATGAAGAGAACTCAACCACGATTTGTCCTAAAACGCTGAAACTTTTATAAATGATCTAAGATGTTTATAAAAACAAATCTTATTGACTTTGGTAAAAATTAGGCCAACAGATAAAGAAGTGTGGAACAAAAAAACCCATTAACTTAAGACAATTAACAACAGTTTTGAATGATATATTATTAATTAAATATAATATTTAATTATTAAATATTTTATAAGCACTTACCACGAGGATATTCTCATTCAATTTTTCAAATGCTTATTTCTTCTTTATTATTTTGTTTTATCAAAGCTATCAAGAAAGAAGAAAAGGAATGATCCACCAAATTGCATTTGCAGATACAGTATCCAAGATACTATTAATAAAAGAGCTCGCCAATGTGTCATCATTGATGATAAACTTATTACTTCATTTAACAGAAAATGAATTCACTGTTGCTACGTACCATAGGTTCTTCGTTCTGTTGTTCGGCAAGTGTAATTTTGCCTATAGAAGTAGTTCAGACGGTGGTGTTCGCGCTGAGCTGTTGGCTAAAGGAGCAGATTCATTCCCGATGGTTGTGAATCATTAATGCTTATATCTACTGTATAACGCCTGTAACATGGGATCCTTTAAGGAACAATATGCTACCAGAACTGCTCTTATTACAAGATTAAGGCTTTTTATTTTTATATTTAACTAGTTTTTTTTTTTTTTTTTTTTTTATTTTTGAAACATCTTGAAAAGTATCTATAATTCGCACCTGCAGTAAAAACTTCTCTGACAAACTAATTACATCATTACAATCACAGGAAGTTATTTTTGATAGTTGACGGTTTTACAAAGAAAATCTCTGTAAACTTTGAAAGTTTTCAGCCGAATAGAGATAAGGAGATATCGTTATTCAAAGTAAACTGCTATTTTTTTTAAGTAATTTATTAAGATTTTTTTTTTTTTTAAGATCTAAATAAAGGATAAACAAATTTTCGTTCATTACTGTTTGTAGTATTGCTAATAGCAACATTACAACGAAACAATGTTGCAAGTAAGATTCCTAATTGTAATAATGAGAGATGTTTCTCATTGATTCTGTTGTATTATAAAATTCGAAAATTCTTAAAATAGTTTTATTATAAGTGATCTGCGGTGATGCATCCTTTGATGTTATTCGAATCCCTGTGTCCAACGAAATGGAATCACTTTAATTTCATCTTCCGAAATTTGTATTATTAGGTTCAACAGGACGTAATTAAAAATACACGATGAATTTTCAATGCCATTATTTTCCACTACTATACCAGGTAAACATAACATATACATTAAAGAAAAAAAGTCTTGCATTTCATAATGAAAATTAATATTTTTTTATTATTATTTATAATTTGGATTGAAAAAAAAAACATAACGAACAAATAACTCGCCGGTTTTTGTTTTTTTAATAGGGACTTTTCTTTATAGCCTATTTTCTATAATTAATTATATCTCCTTTTTTTTTTTTGTCGGAACTGAAGATTGAATGTTTCAAGGTCTTTCAAATAAGAAACTATTCTTGAAACAGCCTTATCTAAAAGATATTAGCAGCATCTTTTTATCATTTTTACAACATGATTAGAAACCAAGAACTATTTTATCACAAGAATCGTATCATTTAAAAGCAAATATTTGTTGTTGATGTTTTTCTATTGCGGTGGCAAAAAATTTCCAATGAATTGTTCTTTTATTCTGTCTTTTTCTTATTAATCATTTTTAGATCAATTTCTAGAAAAGTAAGGTTCATAAAATCAGTCAGTACATCTGTTGTATCCTCCTAATAACTTCAGAACCATAGGTCGATCTCTTGAGACTTGGCAAATGTAATTGAAAAGTTTTCCATCTGAATCTTTGCCGAAAAATTAGCGTGTAAAGGTATCAAAGCATTAGAACTTAAACAATGGATTTCTATCGATGCCTTAAACAATGGTTATTAATTCTTTTAGTTAATCCAGTAATATACTATACAGTATATATATATTGTAACGGTACCAGAGGTTGTTCGGGTATTTGTTGGGCGCCAACCGAAAGTCCGTTCGGTGAATTTTCTCTCTATTCCCCCTCCAAAGTCGTTACATGACCCAGTATTCTCGATGGTCGCAGGGGTCCACACTTCGCATTCACGCACAAAGAAGCACAACACATTCACCACATTAATTAAACTTAACAATTTTATTCAACACGGCAAATAATAATATGTCACTTCACTTGAGAATAACAATTTCGGCGAAGCTATGGCTTATGACGACGCACTGAAATAGACGAATAGTTTGCACTAACTGAACTGGGGAGCACTAAATAACTCGCGGAATCCTGCACGGGTGTACATGTGCATTGAAACAGAAAATTTGCAAGCCTTGCTTTGCAAATTATTTTCAGTAATTTTTCTCATAAATAATTTATAGAAATTTAAGGCTATCCATGGGTTGCCTATTCTAACTAAAGATAACTTGGTATAACACGCCCTATTTCTAACAAACAAGTCGACATGACTTTGATTTGCCGATAATTTGAGACGCGGCTGCCAATACCTTGCCCGCGGCGGTCGACGAGGCCAGGTGCATTGTAGCAAAGATCAAGAGAGCAAAACGGCGAGGGAACAGCAGGCAAGAGAGAGAGAACTCCCCTGTTAAATAAGTTTAAGAGCGCCGCTGTATGACGTCACGCGTCCCCTTGACCATACAGATAGCAGGATTGCATATCTGCCCAAATAAGGGAGATCACCTCATTATTACCTCACATCGGGAGATAATGCTGATTAACCAATAAAATTACAATGCTTACAACAATTCCTAATATGGAATGACGACGTCATGGAAATTCCTAAGAATAGGAAATTCCCAAACTCAAATAAACTCAGCTGAATTAAAGCAAAAAGAAAATTAATTTCTTATTTTAAAAATTAAATCTAATCTAAGCTAAATGAAGCTTAAATCCTTAAATATCTTAAAATTAATCTAAACTCCTAAATCTATCATATTAAATTCTAACATTTTAAAACTTAAAGATTTATTCCTAAAATTCCTAAGATTCTGACTAAAACTCAATTAAAGCCTAAAATAAAATAAAATTACTAATAATGACTAAAAACTAACGCTAACGAAGTCTTTCCGCCATTAGCTTTACAAAACAATGTTTCGAAAAAAATTTCTTTTTTTTTTTTCTTTTTTTTTTTAGTTGACATTTCTTTGACATTTGCAAAGGCAAAAATAATATAACTAAAATTCTAATATTTCGAGTATTATAATAATTGACATATGAGTATTGTCACAATATA
Organism: Thereuonema tuberculata; assembly: GCA_023159025.1. Lineage (NCBI taxonomy): Eukaryota > Metazoa > Arthropoda > Chilopoda > Scutigeromorpha > Scutigeridae > Thereuonema > Thereuonema tuberculata. The sequence continues at coordinate 335,216,807 of JAFIDM010009631.1, forward strand.
TATATATAATATATATATACAAATACTATTTTCCACTACTATAAAAAAAATAAACACACACACACACACACATACAAAAGAAAAAATTCTTATTTTTCTCAGAGTTGTGATACTGGGGAGCTGTATCTATTCGCTTGTCTCCCTCTCGCGCGCATTCCTTCCTTCATAAAAAAAAAATAATTTACAAGATATGTTTATATCAAAACTGTCTCTGCAAATGTTAATGGGAGATGGGGACAAATCTTTTTGGTCGTCTGTGAATGTATGTCCTTCTTTTTCCTTCTGTGCTTGAACGTTTGAGAAGTGTTGTAGGTACAACCTCACAACAGCTCTTCCATTTCCTTTGGCAGACCCACACACCAGATGCATGAAACCCTCCATATTAATGCGCTCGATTTACGAATTCCCAGCAAACAGAGTCCGTTCTCCATTCCTGTATCGTACCTCAAGTCTATTGCAGCTTCTCTAAATAGCGTCCTCTAAAACCAAAGGTTGCCGTTACGGGACGTTGCAGTCAAGGAACAACAAGACTGCAACCACTATCTCCCAATAAAATTTCTACAGAAAGTTTTGATACACCTTGCATATACAGTATATTGTTTAATTACAATTAATTAGCCTAAAAGCTTGAAATTAAACTTTTAATTCTTGATGAATAATAAATACGTTTAAGGTTTAAGAACTTTAGGTTGAAAGTTAAAATACGAAGCTGAATGAAGATAGAAAAGGAATAATTCTGTTCCTCCATTTATGAGAATTACGCATTTCTGATTTCAGTCATAAACGAAAGGCCAAATTCTCCTAGCTGCTCTTTACATGTGATTCTGTATGGTAGATCGGAGAGTAATTGGACGCTCTCGCGCCGCTACTTACCAGTGTACAAGCTACCATATTATAGACAATGTTGGAGTGTAGGGACATATAAGAAGGTTACAAGAAAATATTCTGTATTTTTGGTGTGGTTTTCTTAACGGTTTGATGAAATGTTTGGGTCTCTACGGCTTCTGGTACTAATTCGTTTAGCAGAGGACATTGTGATATGTGGATCAGTACTACTTTACACGACTGAGACATTACTTACTATCCTGTATATCCAACTTACCTTATTCAGTACTAGCCGGGTACGGTCGCTTTGCTCCGGAACCCTTGCTTACATAGCATAAAAAAAAAAACCTTATTTAGCAAATTAATATCGATATCGGAAAATATGAGTTCCTAGTCCGTTCCCAGGCCTTCTCCAGATAACTCAGAGGTATTGCGGGTTGGCGCCACACACCTTTATATCGATAAAGCGAAAAATATTAATCCTCTTTATTCGCTATCCAGTGGGAATTTCGAAAAAGCCGGCCTTAGTCCTTGTCTACATCATAAAGGGAATCTCTGTGCAACATTTCAGCTTTCTAGATCCAAGGGTTTGGGCTGGGCGTTAATGAGTCAGTGAGTGAGTGAGTGAGTCAGGACTTTTCTTTTTATATATGTAGTTAAGGCTTCCTAAGTAGTATTTCTATTGCTGATGGGGCAGAAAAAAAAACAGGAGAGGATCAATTTAGCTTTGGAAAAGACGTTCTAACTTTTAATTTTAACTACGATTTCACTATGTTAAAATGCATTTGAGTCATTTATATGTATGGTTATATGTCAACGCACTCGATATAAACGATTTCAATTTATGAGAGCTGTTGCAGTATTAATCAAAGACAGGCATAAAAATTAAAGACAGGCTTCCTCTCAACTACCACATTTGGGCTGTGTAACATCGCTTACTTAATAATGATTCAGAATAACTATTTTTCAAGTCTCTCAAACATCCGTAATTTGAATTTATTTGATTGGCTCATCATCCAACAAGATATAAATTTTAAATTTTATTAAATTTTAACGATTGATTTTGCTATCTCCATGTAAAGGATTTTTCAATGAACATTAACAGAGGTGTATTGACGCTCAGATTTAAGAAAAGTAATTAAGAAAATGCTGAATTAGAAAAACGATAATTTCTTGAAAGTGTTTACATTTACAGATTCTATTTTCTAGAACTGAAAGAACTACTTAAAAACAATTAAATTACCAATCCTTAAGTTTAAAAGTTGGGTTTTTTTTAATTGTTTTCATGAATTATTTTTATTTTGAATCCAGTGTTTTGTATTCTATTATCAACCAAGCTTTTGTTAGCAAATGATTGTTGACAGTTAATATTCAAATGAGTGATAAGAGAGAAAGAATAGGCGAAAACGAAGAAGTCGTAGGGTTGGATAATTAGTGGAGGTGTTTGAATGATGTAATTAAATAAGGGTTGACGAGAAAATAGGGTTGCCAGGTTGTCAAAGTTCAGAGTGGGCCACGACCGCCTACGAAAGTTTTCCTAAGGAATTCATGGTAGTTGCCGGGTATTGTTCAAAAGGACGTCTTAGAATTCATAAAGTGGATCCAAAAATATTATCAAACCAACATTTTAAGAACCACTATTTCGAAAATAGCGACATTCTATAATGTCACAGAAATAACCGCAACAAAGTCTACCTCCATCAAATAAGGCATCCAGCCATGCTGCGAATTCAACCAGTTAATTTCTTGCGAGAACTGGAAGAGGAGACAGCAACTCGGTCCATCCCATTTACCATATCCCTGTTAAGTCGCCGGATGCCTCACATATCTATTAAAACAAGGCCTAGGAAACCGTCGTCCAAGAGCTGGAAAGTGTGTACGGAGGTTTGGGATGCTATTTGTGTTTGATTAATTATTACGGCCAATAACCCTTTGTGTGAGGAT
>JAFIDM010009631.1:335219585-335236920 GCA_023159025.1 Thereuonema tuberculata
TGGGCGCTGCCATCTTGAAAACACAGATAATTGAATCACTCACGAGATTTTGTCCTAGGCCTAAATCGGCAACATGGGCGCTGCCATTTTGAAAACATGGATTCAGGAATGCTTTTATCTATTTAGGCCTTCAGTGTGAAATGGAAGATACTGAAAGATAAGTTTTCTTTCACACAAACACACTATTCCTCTCCCTGTTCTTCGATAAAGTCTTCTTCAGTGGAAATTACGCTGCAGGGCTTTTGCTAGATGATCAGGGCAACATACAGAACACTGTCGCTGGTGGAGGAAGGGTTTAACGTAAACTGGGACTGCTTCAAAATCGGCCACACTTATCGTGAACAACCTACTGTGTTTTAATTATCGTGAAACAATTTTTTTTTTCTGAATAATTAAGAAAGGATTTTTAAAGAAAGTTCCTTGTTTAAAGGAACCTAGATTGAGGCTTGCAGATATTTTTCTTTACAGTAATATTTTTATTACAACACAATATTAGATCTTCTACATACAACGTTTTACTTAAGTTGAAAATATAAAATATTTAAAGCTCTTTTAAATATTTTTCTCACTGAAGTGTTTATTTATATTTACTTACTTTGTACAGTAGGGCAGCCCCGATACGGTGCTAGACCCGCCGAAAACCGAAACATACTCTTTTTTTTTTTTTTTTCACTTGCCTGTGCATATAAAAGCCCAAAAGCAGGTTTCCAGTATCATTTATTAAGTGCGCAAGAGTGCTAGGCCTGAATGAAATTCAAACGAAAATGGAGGCGAGTGAGTTCAGCTGACGAGTGAGTTACAGCGTCATGCCGAAAAGCGCCGAATGAACGGGGTAGCGCCGTGTCGTACATTGAAAAGCGTCTTATAATCGAAAGGCCGAAAAGCAGGCCCTACTATATTTATATACAATATTAATTTACAACTATTCAAAAAAGTTGTAATTTTATTAAAGGATTGTACAATTTTATTTAAAGGATGATTAAAACAGAATATTCTACGAAATTCTAAGGTAAGATTAAGTAGTTTATTTATCAAAATTAAAGGATTAATTAGAAATGTATTAGGTTATTGCCTCTCCCTAAACCGGTATTAAGTAGATATTGGAAATACAGTTTTGCCAAGTAACTTTTTTTTTTTAATTATTATTATTTCTGTTTTATTTTTTTTTAAATATTCTTTTACCGTGTGTTAAAAATAAATAAATGTCCTCTTTTAAAAAATTGAAATTAAAAGTGTGTTTTTTTAATTTCAATTCTTTCTGTTTAATTTTCATAATTTTTATATACAAGCCTTATATAACAATATAGAACTCCCATCAATAGGTTCTGGATTTCCAAGTCACATGGGATCCAAAACGACCATTTTAACTTATGGAGGATCTCTGAACTATAGTGTTCTAGAAGTGACTTATGGAACAACCTACAGAATATTAATAAGCGCCAGTAAATAGTCAAGATTCATATTCCACTAAATCTTAGCGACACACTTGAGCATATTTAAATATCTCTAGGATTTTAAAATGTAGATAAGAGATGGTGAATTTTGTAAGTCTAATGTCAATGCGATACTTGTGATTAATGAGGAAGATCTAATCATGTAAATTGAAAGCCTCTCACAATCCGACAAGAAACCTCGAAGGTTCTGCACAAGGTTTTCAATGCCATGATAACATCTTCGCCCATTAATCATAAGGTTCTGAAGCATTCAAGAGATTCCAACAAAGAAACGATAACTTGAAATTTAAGTCCTTCTCACAATGTTAAAATAAAGGAAATCATGATTAAAATTTTTATTATTTTTTTAGGTTTTATAATTAGAATACTTCAAAGAAAATCGATTTTATCATTTGTACATTTTGTAAAGAACGAAGAAGTTGCAAAAAAAAAATATACAAAGTTAGAGGAATAAAAAAGAAAATATTCCTTATCTATTATCATATCAAAATGTGAACAGAATGGATTCAAACAAATTGCATAGAAGCATACTTTTATGAAAAATTTATTTTAGCCTCTTTTCCAATTTTTACAACTTGAATTTTCATCTTACAATAAAATTTAGTTCGATGGTAATAACATAATTGTTTATTTTCTAAAGTTTACGAAACTCTGTAACTATTCAAATGCAAACTTTACTACGAAAATAAAATAAATAAATAAATAAGAAAAATGGCAATAAAAAAAATATTTTTGAAATGCACATAAACAAGCAAAGGCATTTTTCTTAAAATGATAATATGCAGAATTTTTTTCGACATTTTGTTCAAATATATTGTATATCTATAAAATTTTAAATCTATAGAAATAGAATTCTTTGAACTTGAAGTATTAAGGAAGTAAAGATACTTCTGAAAAGCAAAATTTATCGTCCATAATAATTCATAAAACGAGAAAAAAAATCAGTGAAAGCACAAGGGATTAATACACAGGATTATTTTTTAATTGATTGGGTTTTTTTTTATCTCGGCGGCCATTCCCGGGATCCTTTTCCCTTAGCTTTCGCGCAGTCTGAGCCAAACATCGAGGTTCTGCTGATGATTCCTAATAAGGATGAAACAGGTGTTCAGGATTCCCATTGATGTTGGCTCAGTGTGCAAAGGCATATTTACTGTACAGTTGTTTGTTTTTTTTTTTGTTTTTTTTTCTCGATTTATAAAGATACTTCTGTTATTACTATTGTTCAATTACTGTAAGTAATAAACATGTTATTTCCATGATTCGAGACTTGAGAATATCTAGTCATGATTAAAAAAAAAATTACAATTACCAATCTTTTGTACGAAATCAAGTTTTTTTTTTTTTTTTTTTTTTTTAACATCTTGATGGAGTAAATTGAACTTAAAATTGGTCCTGAGAACTTTCAATCAAAGGAGAAAGGATTTTCACTTAAATTGACTTAATTAAAATCATTTAATTGATTTTATTATTAAAAGATTTAGAATAACTATTATTCAAATTTACGTATTTTCGTAAATATTTTCAAAATAGTTTCTCAATCTTCTCTTTAGTGGATTTTAATAATAATAACTAATAATAATGACAATAATAATAACTACTAATAAAAAGTAAAAAATAATAAAAAATAATTATTTTGCCATTTCTTTGGTTAAAAGTATTGTAAAAACCAGGGAAATGTTGACCTGCATCAAAAAAAAATCAACCTTAACTATTTTTAATTGAATTTCATTATAGCCTGATAATTTAATTTAATCTCTCTGAACTGTTTTGAGCTAAAATATTAATTTTTTAACGTTTTAGAGCTTAAGGTTAGTAGACTGACTAAGAAAAAAGGTTAAAAATTCCACAGTAAATGAAACGAACTAACTTATCACACGGTCTCTGAGAACCAACGGAGTTAAAAATTACAGTGATTCCAAGAAATTTCTCTGTAGCTTGTTCTTTCATAACCTTGTTTACTCCATATTTACGATTTTTTATTAGACTTGGAAATCGAGTGTTTTTCAGCACAGTCACACGATGTTGCGTAACTACAGTTGAAAATCTTAAATAATAGGCTTCAACGCCGGTAAAATCTCTGTAAAAGCTAACATTAGAGTTCAGTGCATATACAAAAGTGGCTTTTTTTTTTTTTTTTTTTTTAATGGTTTAAGAGTTTTACTTAGATCACAATCTGTAAATTAACGTTTGTTTAAAAAGCTTTTTTTTTTTTTTTTTTTTATTAAAGTTTAAGATAAAATGAATCCTATTTTTCCCAAACTAAATTACTTTTTCGTGGTAATCAATTTAGAACCAAAGAACGCAAAAATTATTTAAAACTAAGAAAAGCAAAGAAAGTGAAAATTAGATTAGAAAAACTGAAGTATTTTCATCTACTTAGTAATATAACAAATGAAAGGTTCCGAAATTAAAAGTGAAACTAAAAAAGTCTTTCAACTGTATTTTATTTATTTATTTAGTATTATTTTATTTTTATTTTTACTATATTTTCCGCTTTTTCTAAATGTTCTTGGATGAAATGTTGTCGAGAAACAAACACTGATTTCTGTAATAAAATATTCATTAATAAATAAATAATAAATTTGATGTAACAACATCCCAAAAATTTAAAATGAAAGTTAATTAGAATGTAAGAGTATTAAATTATTTAATTCTTCCTTTCCTTTCTGAGATAAGTAAGATTCAAATTTTGGCCCTTGTTTCCAAATAATCATCAAATCTATTTTTTTTTTTTTTCCTTCTTTAAATTGTTATTTTTTTTTTTTAAATAGCTTGATTGCACAAGTTACGAGATTAGAATCAATGACATAGAGTTTTTAAAATGGAGTAATTTTATTAATTAAAATAATGAAGTTAAAAAAGATACTAATTTAACGAATCATAACTGCTAAAAATTCGAGTTAATTATTGAGGAGAATTATTTTAATATTTACAAACCTTAGATAACAATCTTGTAATTTTAACAGTAATTGTTAGCTTCATATTTTACTATAAAAATATATGTGTCGTATTTATTAATAAATACGTATACAGGGTGCCCCTAAAGTCAATTTTCTGAGAAGTCATAGTCTATCATCTTAAGAAAAAAAATGTTTTATGTGTGTTTATTCCGAAAGGTTTCAGGTACCATGGAATGTCATACAACTATTTAAATACAGTGTTGCAAAATTATTGATAAGTTAAAAAATTTACGTTCTATTTCTAATACTTATTGTTCAAGTAATAAATGTATTATAGTTAATATTTTCAAAAAATTTATCAACATCACTGACTTTGTAACTCACATGCTTCATTATTTTTTCGAAACCTGCCTAAAATGCTCTAGAAAACTTGCCACTTTCCAGTTGCAGCTCCGCGAAATGCATATTGCTTTTTCAAGTGGAGATAAGTCATTGTTGCTCTTGTAGGCAAGAGATTGTATCTCTTACATTCGAAATCGTGATTCGTAAGCTGTGGTGGCGAAGCGACGAAGAAGTTGGTTTTGCAGCTTTTGTTTTGCTATTAATTCTTAACTCATCCTACAGAAGAGATTTAAAAATATTCAGGAAGAAGAGAAGATGTAGATGAAAGTGTGGATAAAAACCATGAACAAGATACATCCAGATTGTAGCGCATCTAAAAAACGCTGTTGTAGTTTTTCGAAATAAAGGTTTCTCGTCGCTAGGCGCGATGGTATCGACTTGCTTCTAAAACTTGCCTGAAATTAGATCAAACGCTGTTTTGAGCAAATGGCAGGTTTTTCGAAGCCAGTCTTCAAGAAAGTGTAAAGCAGCCAATACGGAGGGAGGGAAGGACAATGTTGTAGGCCAAATTCAAAACGCTATACATTCAAACAGCTATATCTCGTAAACCATTCAGAATAGGACACAAATTCATATAAATGTTTCTCTTAGAATGACCAATACTACGACCTACCGGAATATTGACCTTTCCTCCTGGGAACCTGGTATATACTTAAAAATGTCGAAAGAAATTTAATAATTAATTCACGGCAGGAAACGTTCATCCAGTAACAACATTTCACAACTAATCAAAAAAACTAAAAATGAAAATCCGTTTAATATATAAAATTTTTCACTTTCAAGATTAGAATACAACATTTACCAATCTCCAAAATCAGCAGACAAATCAGCTTTGTCTTTTGTTTTTGTTTTTAATTCTTTCTTAATTCGATTTAAATAAGACATTTTCCTTTTTAGTTCATTTTATATTTACGATTAAAATCGTTTCCTTAATAATTTTCTTGACTGACCCAGATATAACTTCAGTTGCCAGTCAGTTGATTTTAGCCATTGGGAGAAAATTTATTGAAATGATAGTAAATGATGTTTTTTGTTCCAAATATGTATTAACTACGATATTTCAATGGAATTCATGAGGAAGATTTGAAATCGAAAACATTTTAATTACCTTATTAAACTATATGTAATTTTTTTTTCAAATGAAATAAGTCTTTTCATGCATTTCATGCTGTGAATGAAAAGATAATAATAATAATAATAATAATATCATAAAGTTGTCCGGTAGTTTCCGTACTTCCGATTTTGTCAAAGATATCTTTAATTCATCCATTTCCAAAATTATTTACTTATTAAAACTGATACAGACAATGTAACAAATAATAGTTAAAAAGAAACGGTTTTTCTAGGAACACAATGGACACGCACAATTTACGCAAAGGATTCGCACCCCGAGCTGTCATCGTGAAGAGACTGGGACGGACCGTTTCGCACTTGTTATGTGCTCATCAGCCAGCCAAACTCCACCGATAACATGCTCAGGAGGCTGATGAGCACATAACAAGTGCGAAACGGTCCGCCCCAGTCTCTTCACGATGACAGCTCCGGGTGCGAATCCTTTGCGTAAATTGTGCGTGTCCATTGTGTTCCTAGATAGTTCACTCCGCACGTTAAAGAAAGGTTAATAAAAAAGAAACGTTTTTTTTTTTTCTTTTAATAATCTTAAGCGTAATTTCTATTCTTATCTGGTATAAATAGTATTAGGTTCGGAAATTACCAACAAAGAGAGAAATGTTAGATTTCTCTGATTTAATTTCAGTCAAAAATAACATTTATTCAGCATTATTAAACAATGGATAGCCAAGATGTTTTACATCCCTGGTTTTCCAACCAAAAGCGATCTTGTTTCACCGCCCTCCCTCCTTCCAAAAAAGAACCACATGTTACCACTACTACTAGCCACATGCTGGAGCCAGAGCCGGCGTTAGGGAGTGGCTAGTAGTAGCTACTATTATTATGATAATCCTTCCATTTATTATAAAAATTTTTAGACATTGAATATTGGAAATTAGTTCATATTAGAAGAAAAATAACTTCTGATCTTCATATTTTATCGTTTTTTGTTCTCTCATATAAAATGCTGATTTTTTTTTTTTTTAAGCAGAAATCCTAAGAAAAGAATAAAAAAAAAATGGTTTTAGAAAAAGATGTGATGAAAGAAAATGAGAAAAATCTTCTTTTTTTCCGTTTTCTTCTGTTTTTTATCCCTCAAGAAAAATGTCCGAATTCGGTTCTCGTTCAGAAAGTATCTGTTGAGCTTTCAGAATGTGAACATGTTAGGAATTATGAAATTCACTTCTGCAATTAAATCTGTCAATACCTGGCTAATAAAATAATGCAAACGCAATGGATAAAAGGAAAGAGATAATGGGTAAAGGAAAGAGATAAGGCATGAAAACGAAATAATTTTATTGAAATGTTCTTAATAGCTAACAAATTCTCTAGCGTCTTTTGCTGAGATTCAAACATCCTGAACAGGCAATTTCGTGGATGAATGAAGTTTACATGGTCTAAGCAGATTTTTCAAAAGATCAACTGTTGTTATTATTTGTTGCAACGTTGGGTGGAAAGGAAGTAAATTGAAACGTTCGATCTGATCGGCTGAAATAGTTTTTTTCTACATTTGATTTAGTCTTTCCTACAGCTTTTGTAGTCGAGAACACAGACATTTCTTTCCCCCTGCAGGCACTGGAATATTTAAACAAAAGGAATTTCATCGATATTTTATTGTTGCCCTATCAGGTATTCGCATCTCGTATCGCTCCTCAGTTGGTTTACTTGAAAACGTTCTCTCCCATACGTCTTAGCGATGGAGTATTTCAGAGGAACAACATCTGTAATAACGATTACTTAGTCTTGTTTAATCAAGTTAATTTCAAATTATTGAATAAATAATTCAATGTGAAATCGTGCATTAATATGTAAATTTCCTTGCAATGTAAATTTAATCAAGATATTTGTCAATTTGTTTTTATAATACATCAGATAATCCTGTAATGAAGTTTGAAATATCATAAGGAAAAAATTATAGAATTAAAATCAATAAATAAAATTATCCTATTAGCAATTCATAGAAAATAAAGCAATTTGCATTACACTATAGATAACATTTAAATAACATTGTATTAAGATATATAAAAAAAAGACAACAACAAAATAGTATGGATAAGATACAAAATATGCGCGTATTTGTGCATGAGTTTATATCTTATATCAATATTTAACTTTTTTATTTTATATTAATTTAATATTTTATAATTTTTTTCTTTATCATTTCATCAAATAGGTGAAAAGGCACTTTAAAGTCTATAGGAACAAAGTGTTTTCTTCATTTTTAAACGCACGAAATCCATCATTTTCCACCATTATCCAGTCTTTTAATTTGTTGATCTGTAAAAGGCGTTCATTAAAATAAACAGTTTCTTTATGACTTGAGGTCTGCTATTTGTTATTTGCTCCCATTATATTGCAGATGTTGGAATTAAATCTTTTATGTATTTCACTGGAGGCTTTAAACGGTCATTAATCTATCTTTTAGATTGTTTTACGTGAATTTGAAAGTTCATTTTTTTGTGTGTGGAAAATTGGCTGACGAAAAGAGAATTTTAATAACGCAATGAAAAGATGCCACCAGCTAATTTACTTTTCCCACAGTCAGACAGAAAAATTTTATTCTGTTTTGTATTGAAACCCTTGAGATTTAAACTTTGATTCTTTCATTCAATCAAACAAATATTTTACCTAAACTTACATTTACAGTTTTTTTAAACAATCTACTTAATATTAAAACGACAGAAAGAAAGAAAGGGAACTTCTTTTATTTACAACTGAAATCTCTACCTTCAGCCTATTGTCTAAATCCTAACTTGTGTTAAATTTGATAAAGCATTATACTGTACACAAAAAACATTACAAATATATTTCAATTTACTGTCAATAATTTAGGTGTTTGCTAAATGTTTGGTCTGTTCTAACTAGTTTTTCAAAACAAACCCTGATCGAATTTAATGTGAATTACATTAGTGTAGAAACAGATCGTGGTCGAATTGGATCATTTTCATATTCGGTTTTAAATTGTTCTCCAAAAGATATAACAAATCAGCATTTTACAATTCTTAGCAAAAATGCTTTAAGTACATTTTCAGCAAATTTTCCGAACTGAAGGTGAGACAATTCAATCTATCTGTTCATGTGTGTCCTTCATAATAATATTTGAAGCGCTGGATGATCTTCTTGAAACTTGGCTTGTAAATTTAAAGACAAGTGCAATTAAACTTTTATATTTGAATATTTCTTCCCGTGTGGATCATTGACGAGAAATAAGCAAGTGAAAGAAACAGAAATTAGTCCAATGGCAGGATCGACAACCAAAACATGGGATTTTTGTCGATGTCTTAAACAATCCATATTAATCTACTTTTAATTCTCTTATTGTTTGCGCCAGCATTAATGTACATTAATGTAAAGTGGAAAATTTATGCTATTTATATTCAACGAATATTATAATTTAAGATTAAACGGAATCACATCATTTCTGTTATTTTCATGATTTAAAAAAGAATCAAAGAAAAGTAATTATAAAAAAAAATTGCAAGATTTTAAATAAAGTAGGTCTTTTAGGAACTTTGTTTTGTTTTGTTTTTTCCCCTCAAGAAAAGAAAAAAAAAAACACAATAAAATAACTTTCTGAAATTCTGATCCAGGAAGTCTAAACTGATTCTTCCCAGTATTTTAGCTGAGTAATCTTAAGATTTTTGTGTTCGAGACACAAAGCCCTCTCAATAAAAAGGCTACTGACAAAACGCCTTTGTCCTTTCCAACGTTGACATCCTTTCGGTCTGAAAGGAAAGTACTGTCATCGTCCATCTGCTCTTAAGAGAAAGTGGCTTCAGTGGATGGTTCACTCACTTCCAAATGCCTCCTTTAGTTTCTTTCAAATGCTTAATCTATTTTTTTTTTTTTTTTTAATCTTCTCTTTTCCAAATAATCCAGTTTACAAGAAAGGAAAAAAATACTCATTTCTTAACAATGCATCCGGTCTTTCAAGATCTTTCTTTTGTTCTTCCTTCACTTTTCTCATTTTATTTTTTTCACCTTCTTGATTTGGCAGCTCCTAGGAAGATTTGTTGTCTTTTGTATTCTCAGTCTTAATACATGTGGTTATTAAAAATTCCACACATAAAGAACTGCCTTTTATTAACTTCCATCAACTAAGATAAAAATTTGTCAAATTAGGACGTTTAAAGCTAATTAAAGTCACCTTTCTAAAAGTATAAGACTATTAATAAGATGAACTAAATCACAATAGAAGGAAATAAAAGCAATTCTCATAATGAAGAGATTAAAAATTTTTGGAGGACTTCTTCAAGCTTTTTTCATTTTCTTCTGCAATGTATCAAGTGCTAATAATGCAAAATAGTTTAATTTAAGAATTAAATAGCACATCCCTTGTGAATGCTTCCCTCAACTATTCATAATTTTATCACAATTTGTGAAGTGGGATAACAATAAATAAGTCAAGGTGTTTTCAGGGATTCTCTGCATCATTCCAGTATTTTATCACAAATCTATTAATTCATAATATCTCTTGCTACAAGAGTGAAGCCGGTTAAGTGATTAGAACTATGACGCCTTAAAGGAAAGTATACTTATGGATAATATTCGGCAATTACTCAGTACCCGATCCTACTTGCACTACCACGATCCGGCATCACGAGCCTGGCACTCGAGAATTTTGAACTTGTTAGACAAAATAATGACTTTTTAGTTAGGTTGAACAAGATTCTGTTTCTTTTTTTACAAACCAGTTTTTATGAACAATTCTATTTGTAGAACCTTAGACTAAATCATACATGAACACCAATATTGTTTTGTTGCTGTATGTTCCAAAACGTAAACTAAAGTTTCTAAAAGTATTAGTATTGTATTTAATAAAACAAACACGGAAATATCTTACACTTCTATCTGCTTAGGGACCATAGCACGAACGAAAGTCAAAATGGACAAATTTTATTCAGTTTGCAAATTTATTTTGGCAGTGAAAAACGTAAATAACTAACAATGTAACATATGCGAATAAGTGAGAAACCTAAACAAACAAAAATAAAAGTAAACGAATAAATAAATTAAATAAATAAATAAATCTTGAAATACACATTAACAAAAAAAACGACGACCCTAAAAGGAGTTGTCCGATGGAGACAAAAATTGGTGGAGCGGAAGATTATGTAACTTACAGAATAGAAAATGATTAAACTTTCAGACAAATTGAATGATTTATTTCAGAGTTACAAAGTAACGAGCTCAATAAGGTGTTGACCCACCTCTACCCTGAATGCAAGCTACCACACGACGTGGCATAGAGTGATAAAGCTCCCTGATGGTCTCCTGCGGTATTTCTTGCCAAATTTGCTCCAATTGTCGGGCTAGGTCATCCACATTCCCTGGTGGATGCAGTCACCTTCCCATCATATCCCAGACATGCTCGATTGGAGAGAGATCTGGGGATCTGGCTGACCAAGGAAGTGTTTCACAAGCTGCAAGACAGGTCACAGCAACACGTGCTGTATGTGGTCTGGCATTATATTGCTGAAAAATAAGGCCAGGGTACTGCAAAAGGAAGGGTAGCAAAACAGGTCTCAGAATGTCGTCGACGTACCGCTGTGCTGTAAGTGTGCCGCTAATGACGACCAAAGGGGTCCGGCTATCAAGAAAATGGCACCCCAGAAAATGGCACTCCTGGTTGAGGGCCTGTGTGGCGTGCAATAGTGAAAGCAGGATCGGCACGCTGCCCTGGGCGTCTCCAGACACGTCTGCGACGATATTCAGGACACAGTTGGAAGCAGGATTCGTCGCTAAACACTAAACGTCCCCAGTCAGCATCATTCCAACCGGATCGAGCCAAGCACCACTGTAATCTGGCCCGACGGTGTGCAGACGTGAGTGGCAGGTGGCGTAGCGGTCGGTACGAGAGTAGATGTCGCTCTCTTAGCAGTCTATGAATGGTCATGGTGGACACTCGTGTGCGGGTCGCACGTCTGAGGGTTGATAACGATGATTCAGGCGCTGTGACAGCTGATCTGACAATCACTCTATCCTCCCGCTCTGCTGTGGCTATAGGTCGACCGCTACCTTCATGACGCTGAAATCTGCCATTGTTCACCCATTCCTGCCAGCATCTTCTAATCGCCGCATCCCTTCGACCCATGTGACGAGCGATTCTCCGATTTGCCCAACCTGCCTCTTTCAATCCAATGATACGACCTCTTTCAAACTCTGATAGTTGCACGTAATGAGCTCGAATCCTGCGGCGAGACATTTTTTCAGTCGTTGAAAGGTATACTAACTCGCAATGCAACAGAAATGTTGACCATCAGATTGAGAATCGCTTCTTATATACACCTGCTGAGTGCGCAGTTCCGATGCGCTGTAGCTCTCGCTATTCATTCATTGGACACCAAAGTTTAATCTTTTGCATGGGCGGTCCCAATGTCTTTGCATACGAAATTTCATTACAATCGGACAACTCCTTCTAGGTCGTCGTTTTTTTTATTAATGAGTGTAGTTTTATTATTGCGTAAGTGGACGATGAATTTAAATTTGAATATTGGTGATTTGAATAGTATACACGTTATCATAATGAAGAGATTAAAATTTATTTAAAAAGCAGATCTTCTAAATAATAATCCATCATGGAAACAACTATGAATTTTTACTGTTATAATCATAGAATTAAGTGTACTATTAATAAACACAAAGCTAAGAGATTAAATGCGGCTGATTTCAAAAAACGATTCTCACCGAATGACTTTTATTCAAAGACTGAATGAGAAACATTCAGGTGGATGATGCTTAGAACGTCAACGAATGTCGTGGAAGTTTGAGTGAAATCGGACGAATGAGAAACGCACGTGGACGAAATTTGAAATATGGTGATAACTTAAAACGGCCGAAAGAGCAAAGTGACGGAAGTCAAGGTAGAGGATTCTTTGTGTCATTGCATGTGTTTTTTATACTTTGTTATTTAAAAAAAAAAGTACATTTCTGAATTATTATTTAGAATATGATCTGCTTTTTGAATAATTTTAATTTCAGATTATTAAAGTGATATTTTAGAAAAATATTTTTAATAAATTTTTGCTATAGTTATTATTATTATGATTAATAATAATAATAATAATAATAATAAAACTGGTAGCAATTGTACTATTTATACTTTAATTCATTAGCAATATCACCACTGAACTGTTACTTACAATATAAATGCCATTATTTGTACCTAATTATCAGTTGACATGGTAATCACTTCCAATAATGTTGTTAGGTTAATTTGTAATACAGTATTTGAAATTTTTTATTCATTTAAGCAACAAACTGAAGCTTATACCGGTATTTAATTCTTTTAATAAAAGGCATAGCTTTAAAGGTTTTATTTCCTTTAAATTAATTTCCAAATTTTTTATTTCCTTCAAGATGAAATTTAAAACAGCGTTTCGTTGTATTTCATTTTGTTGTATTTACGATTATTAAATGTTTTTTGCGCTTGCAGTATTTAATATGTATAATTATGTTTTCTATGTAATTAACTTTTCTTCTTTCATTTACAGAATCGTTCAAAGAGGATATTACAGTGAAAAGGATGCGTCGTTTGCAACCCGCCAAATCTTCGAGGGCTTGGCAGTGAGTTCCATTTATTTTTCTGTTATTCTCCCACTGAGTGTGATATATGTGAATTTCAGGTCGAATAGACGTCGTAAATTAATTTCCAACGTAGAATTATTTTGTAAAGGTGCAGGAGGGAAGGTCGTGGCGTGATATAGAGATGGCCTTTTTTTTGTTTATTTATTTATTTATAAGAAAACCTACGACGCTATTATCTCTCAGAAATATTGCTTGAAAACGTAAATCTTTATCTTAAGAAATAGGGCAGGAAGTCGAGATACTGACGTAAACTATCCTAAGTATTATAAACATAAAATTGAACAAAACAACGTCCACTTTCATAAGTATACTTAAGTAATTAAAGTTTTTTTTTTTTTTTATTATTATTATTATTATTATTATTATTATTTAAATTACAATTTTGGGAAAATAAAAAAAAAAAACTCTTATTTTGAAGAAATTCTTGCTTGTTCTGTAATTAGTAAGGGTTCGTCGTGTAACTTCGAAATCATCTGTCAGTCGTTGCTCATTGCATTATTATGGCTACTACAAATTGGTTATATTTAATGCATATAAATTTTAATTGAAGCAAAAAAGATTGGATTGTAAATTAAAATTATTAATTACTCCTATTTACCTCCTGTAATTGTTTACATTGAAGAAAGTTTGCCAAATAAGGAAATGGTCGTAACATTAAGTTAATCATATATGGAAGGTTATGTAAAAAACCAAATTTATTAATAAGTAATATTGATAATTTAAAAACAAAATAAATAATAAATAAAATTTAAAAAACTAAAAATAGTTTTTATTTGAATATCCAATAATATTACGGGAACATCCGAGATTTTTGGAATTACAATAATCGCATTATTTTTGCACTCATTCATAACACTTTACAATAGTTCACTTCTCAACAACAGGTATTGGGGAGATACATGAAATGATTAATCCTTCAGTAATTTCCACCTTTTATAAATTTTTGTGACCTACACTGTAACAATATTATTATGCTAACTCATTACAATGTTTTCCCATTGTAATTGCTTTAGTAAAAAATTTCCTTTAATACAATTTTGATTTTTAATTTAACAATTGACAAATAACAATTTGGAATTTCACCAAACCGACAACGTGTAAATCTAATCAATGTCGTATACGTTTTGAACTGTTATAAGATTTCCTGTTAATTATTTAGGATTCTTCCTTTAATGTAGCCTCCTGAGGGAATCCATTTGTTTTTCTATTTTTAATAGCTCTTAAATTAACTTTGTTGAATTATAAAAAATACTTTACTTATCTGAAATAAATTTGAAAAATATTTTTGTCTCAAACTTGTAATCGAGACACTGACTTGCGACAACTTCCTGTTTACGTAAAATAACTTCTAATTCAATTCTCTATCTCATGACATAAATTCAGTTTCTGTTTACAAATAACCATTGCAATCAAATGGAAGTATCTTTAAACTAAAAAAAAATGCATAATTAATTAAAACACATCATTAAAAAAGCTTTTTTTTTTTAATTAAACAATCTTTGATAGTATTATTATTGGTAGAATGGAACATCACGTAAACTTTAATAGAATAATAATAGGCCTAATGCAATAATTTTAGCGTGACTGATACGGAAGTGAGGATACTTGTTAAATAACCTACTTTTAACGAAAACGGAATTTTAGGAAAGTTTTTAATAAAAAAAAATAAATAGAACTAACTGATTTTTCTCAGTTACATTTTTTTTAGACCCAATACATTTAGTATGACATATAGTATGTATTATTGTGTGGATTGTTTTCAATTGTTTTCAGCGAAAAAATCGTAATGATAAAATAATAATAATTTAATGATAAAAATTTTTCTCAATTATCAATAAAATTGCCAAAAAAGTAGTGATCAAAATATATGTAAGATATGAATCTTGAAAACCACTGCTACTTTTATCGGTGTTGAGTGATTTGATTTTAATTTTATTTTTGTCTGAGATCTTTATTAAATATACCCTTATTCTAAATTTATGCATTTAGAGGTCGGTGAACTACAGTTATTTGTAAGTTTTATTCTTTAAGATAGTTCTTGAATTCAAGATACAGAATTCAAGGTACAGAAAAAAAAATAGTTTTAATTAAAAATGAGCTGTAAGATGTAGATAATAATCTTTACAATTTTTTTGAAAGGAAGAAATTATTTAAGAAAGTTATAGACAGTACTTCTTTTTTATAAATTCGTTGGCTTAGGTTCATTCATTATTCTGTATCTGAAGTGTTAATTCTCCTGTTTCATGGCATTTGCTATGTGATTGATTCCTTTTACTTCTTCGTTGCTTATTATCTATGATATTACGAAGGCCATTTAAAACTATAAACAGATAAAAGAAAAAGAAAAACAACAACTTGCAAATAATAAAGTTTTTCAGCTTAAAAGTTAAATAAGAAATTCTAAAATAAGGAAAACGAGCTTTCTAAAACATTTTCGGCTAATGAATCTAAATTCTGCAACTCCAAAATCATTCTAATATACTTCCCGACAAATGTAACTCCATTGCACCATCAGGCATTCTAATGGCTGCTCTTAAGCATTCTACTTCAGTAGTTAAACAGAGAATGAAAACATTAAAAACATATTATTGAGCTATTTTTAAATGGGGTTGAATATTATAGATTTTTTTAAGAAGAATTCGTTGGATATAATGCATAAATATAAAAAAGGAAAGATATTCCATTTTCACCTGTAGTGTTTCGTGTGGCAACTTGTCCCATCTCTCCTATTCCTCCAACGTTAATTCAGAACTTCTCACATTGGTTTCCCCAAGCAATTTCAATAGGAAATTTTGTATTCGTAGAAACACAAATGATCCCTCTTTTCTTTAGATCTAGTAGAAGGATTTTTTTTTTTTGTTTTGTTTATTTTATTTTTCTTTGTGGTCAAACGCCTTTTGTGGTGAACCTTTAGCTGTCCAAAAATATAATTTCCACATTTTGTTGTTTTCATTTTCTTAATCTTAGTTTTCAGGGATCACTTATGTTTTTAAGAATAATATTATATTACTTTTCCCCTCGTACGTCTTTTGAGTCTTTGAACGCCAATTAGCTCTAGCTGAAGAGAATCTAATGAACTCGAAACAGCAGTCCAGGACTTAAGCTTTACTAAAAGGTCCTCTTCTAACATGAAAATTGTTTTGTACTAATTCAATTGGGCTTTGATTAGCTTCTCTTCAGTTAAGAAGTTTTGGATCAGTTTCCAAAGTTTAATTTGGAAGTTCTGCTGTGTTTTATTTTAATTTTGCTTTTTCCTTCTTTTTGTCTTCATTTTGAATCACTCGACTTGTAAAAGGTTTCTCCTATTTCTTTCTTTTTCACAGCAAAATGTAACATTCACTATACTGTCCTTAATTAGCATAAAATGTCACTCATTCATTAACAACAAGTTTTTAATAACTTGAGTCTTTTGGCAGCTACTTTAAATCGTAAAAATTATGTTTTATTGAGCTGTGGATTTCCTTAAGTATGTCGATGATTTTCTCCTTTGGTTGCAATGACAGTTAAAACATGCCTCCTACAGTTATCAGCATTCTTTTCCGCTGAGTGCCTTAATAATTAGATGGCTGTTAAAAAAGACATTGCAGCGATTTGAAATGACAAGGACTACTTCTTGTCTCCTACGACTGTTTAGATTAATCACAGAGCTGAATGCAATAACTCACGTACAGCAGACATCTAGCAGGAATTTATCACAATGGACACAATAGACTAAGAAGACATACTAAGATGACAATGGTCCACTCCCAAACGACATTCTCTCCACCCCCTTCAATTTATTGGGCTGCTGTCATCATAAATAAAGGCCCTTAATTCACGAGAATAATATGAGATGCTGCTTAGCGGAGCGGAAAGAAAAAAAAAGTGTTTCATTTGAAATAG
>JAFIDM010009631.1:335236930-335251129 GCA_023159025.1 Thereuonema tuberculata
TTCCTTTAAAACATCAAACAAACTTAGGAATTCATGGAAGAAGGCATTTGAAGGTTTTTTTTTTTTTTTTAATTTATCAGCATTACAGTTCATCAATTTAAAATAAATTCTTAACATATTCGTTCTAAAATAAATAATTTTTTTTTCATATCTAGAATACATAGTAGATGCGTTGCAGTAATCTAGATACAAATGACTTAATTAAAGCTAGTTTATTTTCCCCACATTATTTTGAGAATTTATTAAAATAAATTACGAAGTTTATTATAGTTTTAATAAACAACAATGAGTGAGACCAAATTGTGTACCAAGTGACATCCTGGAACTGCTATTTCACGCTCTTTGACGATCATCAGCTAGGAGCTGTCACCAGTAAACAACGAGGTCTCAGTACTAAAGCTACTAGGAATAACCGTCGGAATGACAGTGGTGCCTCAAAAATAAACAATAAAAAAATTCACTAAAGAAATATTAGTGAGAAAATTCAAGTGCCAGCAGTCCGCCGCCTCAATAAATTTTTATGCATTAAAAAAAATCAGGAAAATGACTACTGAATGATAGTAAAAGCTTTTGTTTTTTTTTTTAATGATTTTTTAAAATGGATAATGTGGAAATTTAATATTAAATTATAATATCTCTTAGGAAATTAGCTTGTATATCAAGTATTACTTTAAGTATTTTTTTCTTTCATTAAGCAAAATTCATTATCTAATTGGATGGTAAACCATTATGTTGTAATTGTTTCTGCTTATTTCTTTTTCTTAACAAGGCTTAAGAAATTACTGTTATCCGCTCTTTAATTGCTACCCAGACAGAAGCTTTAATTACTTGTTGAAAACTACTGCTTTCTTAAGTGTAATAAACCTAAAAACACTAATGGCAAATTGTTTTCTTTGTAAGAAATAGGTTACAGCGCACATAAAGCAAAGCCAAGTTTGTTTGTGGACCCTAATAGTGGGGGAAAAGATGGGGTTGGGCCTAAGTTGTCGACCCTTATTCGCGATCTTTAATTGAGGGTGGATTGAGTTAAAGATGATTTACTTCTTATTTTGAAAACCCGGAAGGATGTTTGAATGTCCTAAGTTTTAAGGAAAGAAGTACACACACACACACACACCAAATATATGTATAATCGAGAAAATGGCTTCATTTAATCTTTTTGGTTCTTTATCAAAAGTAACAATAATAATAGTTCAGCATTCTAAAAAAATAGAAAAAAATATATAATTTAAAATAAGAATAATTGCAAAATTATAAAATTATATTGTGGTAAGTATAATAATCTCTACGATTTGTAATTATTTATGCTTTAAATTTAATTAGAAAGATCTATTTATTAGGCCTATAACAATCAGATTTTTCCTTATTACAAATCCATTTTTTCTTTTGCTTTCTGCAAATGAATAAAAGGCGGGAAAAGCAGTGACACCTTCAACGTTAAAACAAGAATATTCATTTGAAAGCAATTAAACAAGCAACTGATAAAGCGGACGTTATCAGTGATATTTAATATTATTGATTAATTTATTAATTATAAATTAAAGAAGTTGTTTAATACAAACTATGTTATACGAACACTTTATATTTACTTTTCTTTCTTTCTTTTTATACAGACAAATAAATGGTCTTACTGATTTTTCCGATTTGCTCTATTATAATTTGTTTTATTTATTCGTTAATTAGTTGTATTCATTGAATACACAGGCGAAATAAATGCATCAAGCATTTTATTTACTCCAATTTATTGTTAATATCTAAAAACGTTTATCGTTTGCAATTATTAATAATGGTTTTAATGTAAATGGTCGAAATAAAGTACAATCGAATTATTATTGCGAAAGGTAATACGAATTCACTATGTAGCTGAATGCTGATAATAATTAATTACTCTTTATATAAACGTCCCATATTTCTTCTTCAATTCCTTTCTTTTGTAATGTATATCATTAAACATCTTCTCCGACACAAGAAACAAATGTTTAAAATACCACAATTATTTCTCCTTGAAAATTTTCCGTTTTGAAATAAATGTGGTATTTAAACATTTGTTTCTTGTGTCGGAGAGGATAATTACTCTTTAGATTGAAAAGCAATAAGTTTATTATTAGTTATTGTTATGAAATCCTTCCCAAGAATGTACAAATGCTTATTCCTGTCATATCAAAATCGGTTTATTGTTTAATATGCAAAACAGTCCTCTCTAATTTAAAATGCAAATGTTATTGGATGATAATAAAATTCAATTAAATGTTTAATTAAGTAGAATTTCTCATAAAACTTTAATGAGATTATTTTTCAATTCATTAGTTGTTGTGAAATAGCAATTTAAAAATATTATTTCAAAATTTTAATAAGATTAATTCTTTGGTTCATATGTAACGTAATTACTTTCTAAAATTCTGAATTAAGTTTATTACAATCTTTTAAAAAGTTTAAAAGCATAGATTATGAAACAGGGAGGAGTAAAATCAAATTTAATTTTGTAGCTGGCTATAATTTATAATAACTGTAATAAAAATAATGTTTTTTTTCACAATTTTTTAATCTAGTTGTCAGTGACAACAATAAAAGAGATGGGTCTCAAGAAAATTTAAAAAAATAATAAATAAAAAAAATGTGGTATATATATATATATATATATACACACACATACTATGTAAAGTGGAAAAATCTGGGAAAGGCTGTTTTTACTGGTGTAATCTGAAACGTAGCTCTATGCTATGCAGTCAGATGACGCTTTTCTCGCTTTCTATGAAGGATCAGTATCAACAACTTAAGGATTAATTTTCTTAAATATTGATTTGAAATTCGTATTTAATTGAAAGATAATAATTAAAAGAAATTATTGATATTAAAACCAATCGCGTTTCCATGATTAACTATTCGTTAATACAAAATATTCATAACTTTAAGAAATCCAATTAAGCAAGTTAACTGAGAATGAGAAAAAATTCCTATTTTAACATTATAATAAGTTTGCTAAATAAAATGACAAACAGAAGTAAAATACTTATCACTACCGCTGCTAATTTTAAACGTTCGATTAGTTTTCACAGCAAATGATACGATACGTATAGGCTAATTGAAGTATTCACAGGAACAAGGTTGTAATCAACTGTCTTCCATTAATTAACTATTAAAATTATTAACATAATTAAAAGAAAGCAGAGTTAGGAAGTTTAAAGTGAAAAGAGTCAGTAAATGATTTATTTCAAAATTCTGATTGAGTAAATATGAGAATATACAATCATAGAATCAGCTATAAACTTTCTCGCCTATAAAATTTTGGTTTTATTTGTTATTCATGTGAACGATTGACAGTAGGCGAATATCGTAGCAATTTTACACTTTTATTTTGGGTATCGCTTTGGATTTGATAGCGACGCGGTTCGATTGGATAAACAAATTTCATTTAGCTTAAAAGCTTTGCGACATCTTGAATCTAACCAAATTATTATTTAAAAGATGTTTTTCAGATGCAAATTAAGAATATGCTCAAATTTAAAAAAAAAAATAATCGAAATATTGAAAAAAGTTCTCTTAATGTAAAATGTGATGGTTGTTTTTGTTATCCCTGCAGACAAAACAAAGAGCCATGGTTAGAATATTAGAGTGCAAATTGCATTCTGATAGGTCGTATTGTTGGGGTCATGACTCGTTCTTAACAGAGTCGGTCTGTTCTCGAATCTTCCCTTCTTAAGTGGTATCTTGGTAGTGACTCAGGGAACTTCTTCATCTTTGCGTGGGCATTAGATCAGATCTACGAGTCATTCTCTGAGACAAACAGGCCGTGGCACCCTCTACTCCACCCGTGTCAGTGCTGAGATACAACGACGGGGAGTCACTACAACAAAACGCTCTCATCCTCACAACTCAATAAAGAGAAAAATAGACGCCTTTTCCCATAAACGGAAGCACTCGAGGTTAATTCCCTTCTAGCTGCTGTTGTAAAAGTTCTTACCTGTGGTTTACTCAGTTGCTTTTGACCATTAGCACAACACACTCCTTCCAACAACATTAAAAAAAGAAAAAGACAAGAAGAATTGATTAACTTTTCGAGGAGATTTCTGTGTGTTCGTCTTTGGTGACTGATTTTTTTTTTATTAAAATTAAAATATGAGCGTTGTCTTTCTCATTTTCATAAATTCTCAGTAGGAAAGGAATTCAGTAGTTTTCCTCGATCTACAAAGTAAGCTCTTCGTTCCATTTTCTCTCTGTATTGTGATAATTTAAAATATGAAATTGTGCATTACATCATAAAGTTACATAAAATAATTTAAATAGCATAAAATGATCATCAAATAAAACTTTAATTTCTTTTTTTTTTTTTTTTTTTAATATTAGTAGTCCTCTTATGACATGAAATTACAGGAATTACATTGAAAAGTAAAATATTGAATTATATTGAAACTAGACGGGTACCGTCGCTTCGCTCCGGAACCTTTGCATGTATAGCATTAAAAAAAAAAAAAAAAACCTTTATTTATTTAGCAAATTAATATGGAGATCAGAGTTTACACGACTTCCCAGCTCGTTGTGGGCTTCTCCGCTTAATTGAGTTGTATTGCGCGTTGGCACTCACATGGGGGGTTGCCGCAAAAACACTTCATTTTTGCATGCATCTTCCAAACGCAGAAACGTTTGTTAATGACCGATATACCGTTCGATAGAACTTTCAAATACCAACATTTTCTCAATATAATGTTCTCTTCCAACTTTTGTACTTTTCGTTTAAATTGAGAAAGTCAAAATTTGACCCTTTAAAAGGTGCCATCTTGGAAACCAAAAACTTTTATCGAAAGATTTTTGTAGCATTTTGTTTGTCTTAAAAAGCACTACATTTTATCCATTTACATGACCAAGCTATCTCTTATAGTTTGGTCACAAAATTGGAGAAACGTAAAGTCTTATGACAATGACAGACAGAATAACGCTTTTATATAATATAATACTCGAAAGAGGGGTGAGAGAGAGTTAATTACATTATAGCCCACTTTTCAGGGTACATCCAGTTGCTCATGCGCCGTTGCTCACAATCCCTACTGTATATAGATTGTTTGGAATTTCTGTCTGATGATCAGGTTATTATTAATTTATTTTTTTATTAAATTATTAGCTTCAATGCAATGATTTAAATATACTAAAAAAGTTGACTGATTTTTAAGACGATTGAATAAAAAAAGCAAGGATAATTCTTTAACCGTTTTAGAGATGCTTCATTGAATAATCTGCAGATGATGTCGTGTTTTGATGTATTGCATTGTGTTGTTCGATATTTTTTTTTTTCTCTTTCTAAAACATCGTGACTGCACGTGACCCTATAAACGACTCATGGGGAAAGGTCGAAATGGCCTAAAGCCAAGCACTTAGCATTCTAATGTCGTTTCACAAAAGGTAATTTACCTGTAGATCTTGATGTTACTCTCAGAACATCCTTAACACGATTGGCCAATGGAAAAAGAATGTTCTCTTATTATGGAAAAGCGTAAAAATTTAACTTTATGGGATTTTATGAATTAAAGCGGGATTTTTATGTCATTACATAAACCAAAAAATTAATTTCAAGGAAAAGTATAATATTTATTATAGCCTCTTTACAAAATTAGGAAATTAAAAGACTTAATTATTAATATATTTGTCAACAGCACTTGGAAATTTCAGAAACTTTTCGAAACATGAAGTAATATCTGGATTTATGCTGGTATACTACTATTAAACTATTCACTAAAAGAAAGTTTCTTTTATTAACTTTTGTACATTTAAATATGTTTTATTGATTTCATAAATATGTTATAAAGACCAGTCTTATTTTTGCTGCCGTGGTTATATTTATTAAATCCTACGCAAGGGAGATATTTTGTTACTAGGATATCACTGCTCTGGTTAGAAGGTAAGTATTTCAATTCTCTCCCTTCCTAGCAATCGAGACCTTGAGGTGCCAAATTAGTCTTATTCGCCCCCGCAACCCAAAAAAAAAAAAAAAAAAAAGGTCGGTCGTCATCTTGTTAATATTTGACAGTTTCGAGTAGTCGAAATAAATAATAGCGAAATGAAAAAAATATGACGCGTTTAATATTTGTATCTCATTTAAATTGTAATAAACAAGAATTCGCTAACATTTCAATAAAAAAACAAAAACAAAGCGTAAACAAAAATAAGTTTTAAACAAATTAAAGAACAGTTCTCAAAAGATGTTTTCGACCAAATCTAATTTTACATACAACACACAAATATCACGAGGAACTTAGAATTGGTATTTTCGGAGACTGGTCCATCAATTTTCTTTGTCAACTGCAAGATATTCTGCAGTTAAAGAACTTTAAGCTAACAAAAACTGAATTTCAAATTTCGACTAATAATTAGAAATGGGTCACTAAGAAAAAAGAGAATTTTCAGAAATCATTTTACGTGACGTAATGAAAGAAAGATTTCTACAAATATTATCAAAAATTTTGAAAATAGAAAAAAATTAAAAATGTAAAAAATATATGCTGTATAACAAAATAAAATGTATAAAAAAAATATATAACAAAACATTCAAACATAAAAGTATATCATTTTTTTAGCTTTTTTCCTTTTTTTTGAAAATGCAAATCTAAAAACTAACTTTTGTGAAATTGTGGTAATATGGAGATATTAAATATATTGTTTATGCAAAAACGATTGATATGAGCTTAAAAAAAAATGTTTTAATTTTGTTTCTTTTTTTTCACATTTTAATTTAATATTAATTACTGTGTAGAAATTTCAGTAGAAGTAGAAATTTCAGTAGCATTATAAAGCGCAAATATTTTTTTTTCTAAAGATAGCTAAATAAATAGTAAAAAAAATTGCAAACCAATTAGATCTCTTTTAAAAATGCTCGCTATTCTGTGTTTGATGTTTGCAATCATTTTCGAACAGTATAATTGATGGACTTGACTGACTCAATTCATGCACATTCAATGAAGCACATGCCCGAAAATTCTAAAGCCTGTTCTAACGATGAAAATTATACAAACTGATCTGCAGAGGAACCCATAGAAGGAAATAGTTTGAATGAAGTAGGTTTATATCATCTTTATTTGTTACATGCAGACAGTAGATTGTACATATAACTTACAGGAGAAAAGGTGAAAATTTTGAGAGTATTTGGTCATTGTAAGGGGAAAAAAATGTATATGAGTATGTGTAAGAACGGTCCTCGGGTTACGGACAAGGTAGGTTCCTGATAACGTCTTTATGTAGGATTTGTAAGTTCAGATAGAAGAAACTAGTTCTCGAATTATTTAATTATAAATTATTCTTTGGGGAGCCTTGGAAGCCCGTTCGTAAGTACAGAACGCCACTGAAGTCGGGTAACCGTAACCCCGGGATCACCTGTAGTTGAAAATTGTTAAGAGATTTTGCATACTCTATTTATTGTTCAAGTGATAAATTTGTTACAATTCATAATAAATTTTCAAAATTATATCGTCAATGATTTTATATGATTCTATCAATGCATTTTATAACTTAAAGATTCATGTGCTTCAGACAGCAGCTTATTTCGGCAGAGGAAAGGAAAATATTCAAAATACTGTGCATTCAAATACAGTAGCTCTATCTCGGAAACCGTTCGAAATAGAACACACTGAATTCTATGTATAAATAGGGAATTTTTGAAAATTAATTTTTGTTAATATAAAATTAAAATAAAAACACTGAACTTAGAGTATTGAATAATTAGCTAAGAGTTTTTTTTTTAAATTCATAATTTAAAATTAATTCAGTTCTGAAAAGTTATTATTTATTTCGAAAAGTATTACGAATCTTCTTAGGTTATTTCTATTAAAAAAAAAAAAAAGATCCTGATGGTTGTTAATAAAGCGATAACAGACTCAATCTTGTAAACACGATGTTCATGTTTTCCCCCTTCACATCAATCTGAAATTGGGAACTTTCAAATAAATAATCAAGCTAGAGTCTATTGAAATACAATCTCAAATCTCAGACGAATCTCGCACGAATATTTATGGCTTACAGGATGTTTACACAATACCATCAACTGCTGGTGGGTTTATTAACTAACACATCCTTTCAATGTCTAAGTCCTGCAAAAGATCTGCTTTCAGTTTTTGTGTAAACTGAAATTCAGTGGCGCTACAGTTCAACATTGCAATTTATATTTAAAATCCCCAAATCAGAAATAAAAACGCAGAGATTGTTTGTTTTTAAGTTATTTTTAAAGAAACCGGGAACGGGATTCAAGGTTATTTCTAAATATTCAAAATAGCTATAAAAAAAAAATAGGATACGTAAGTTTTCCAGTTGCCCCCAAAAAATGATAAACATGTCCTAATTGAAATCTACATTGAAAAATGAACATCTAGCGGCTAACCATGACGTCAGAGCATCTGAAACTGTTTACTTCGTGTTTCTGCGCAGGTTTCAATGGCAACCTATCTAACTTTCGTAGTAATGTACTAATTTTCTGATCTTAATGGTTAGAAATATTTGCATAACAATTACATTTAGCAAAAATTTCTCACTATCAACGTTATTCTTTATATTCAATGTATTATTTAATATTAAAGCAATATTTTACATTAATTTATTAAAGAAAAGAAGTAATTTTCAAACACTGTAAGCTATCAAGAGGATTTGATGTTTATCTTAATCTAACATTATACTTTTTTTTTTCTTAATTGAAAGCCTTCACAGATGTTTATAGTCATTTATTTTAAATTGTTATAGTAGTTTATTTCGCAATTGTAACTAATCTAAGTTCTATGTTATTCAGTTCTGAAGTTTATTCGTATTTTTAAAAAAAATGTATTGTCGACATTCAGAGTGTTCTCACAACTAACACTCAATTTCCATTGAATTCATAATTCGTAATATTTATCATTAGAGAAAAATACAACTATTATGGTTAGATTGAATTATCGGTCTCCAATTAGACGTGGGTTCAAATCTCAGAGTTGGTTTCGAGCTTTGTCATTGTGTCTATCTCTTTCTCTAGATTTAATTGCGATCTACGATTTCAGTATTAGCATCTTTACGAGAAACATGAGTGGAATGACGCTGAAACCTTAGAATTTTTTTTTTTTTTTATAGTAAGTTGTAATCTTAGAGAGTATATCTTGGCTTGTGCCAGACACAAAGCCAGGAGGGGGTGGGGAGACCTTTTTTTTCTTCCTCCTTCAGGGAAGAAAAAAAAGAAACGAAAGTGTATATATTCAAATGTGTTTGTGCAAGTGATGAAATTCAAAGAGCCTACTCTCGCCAAAGATTTTACTTTTAAGATCATTTTACTTTTATATTTTCTTATATATTTAAAGAAAGCAAAGTCATTCATGAAAATTAAGTGTAATAGAACCCCCCCCCTCCAGTCTTAACATGGCTATGTCCCTGCTTGTGATTAAATAGCTGATTCGACAACACCTTTGAAATTTCAGAAAGTAAATAAATACACACCCACCACCACATATACATTCTCATACACTAATAGCCTTTTATTCGATTAATCTAGTAATCTACGCATTTTTCGAAGAAATACTCTGAGATTAAAGTAAGAAATGATAAGTTAAGGTATTTCTGCTCCTTCGTTATAGTAAATCTTCCTTGTAAATTTTCTTTACCGAAAACTAAATATATATATTTACTTATTTATTTATGAATGTCTAATCGTAAAAAAAATCATCTACATAGATTAGGAGACGATAAAATTACATTCCTGTGTTAATAAAGCTTAATAACTGTTTTTAAGTTGCAGTGAACGAATAAATAAAAGGATTTATCAGATGTTATCATTTATCAAGAGACGAATGAATCTTCAGATAACGATCAAAGATTGAAATAAACGAAGGTGTAGTTGGAAAGCGGTAACTTTTGATCTCACACGCTATGTTCGAAAATGGTTAGCGTCGCGACGTTAGCTCTAGGAAACTAATTAATCCGTAAAAAAATTCATATAAAAATATGGTAGGAGTAATTTTTTGATTCTATGAAATTACACCACCAGACGGAGCTGTGAACTACAGGCGATATGGTTACGAGTCCTTACTGATGTTCGTGTTTGCATTGCATGTATATGAGCCTATCACTATTTTATGGTAGTTAATGGATTATTTTATGAAGAGAATTAAAAACCAATATAAAAAGAATTTGAATTAGAAATAAGGAATAAAAAAAAAATCTTAAAATATTTTTCAGTGTTAATTATTATATTATTTTACAGTTTCTAATAGTTAATTTAATCTAATATCTAATATAATATCTTAATATAGCCGTTCCAGCATGGCCGAGCGGTCTAGACGGCGGTCTGCCGTGTGGCCGTTGTGCCGGAACCTGGGTCGAATCCCGGTATTGGCATGGCTGTTTCTTTCTTCTTCTGTGTTTCGTCCGTTTCTCCCCTGGGACTTACTATCTCAGGGTTATTCTGGACGAGATGTGAATCTCGTCCCCCCTTCTTGAATTTCCTAGCCTCACCCTGAAGTTGTCAGATAGGGCTAGCACGTGGTCCATAGTTGGCCAAAGTCGATGAAAGGAAGGAATATCTTAATATAATATATTATAATACAATATATAATAATAATTTTATCTAATAGATAATTAATTTTGTTCATTAAGTTTGAACTTGGGAAAACCAAGTCCATTATATACGACAAAATAATTAATAACTATTATCACTTATTATTATTGTTAATTATTATTATAAAACAACATAATTTTTTTTTTATTATTCATTAATTATGTTAAATTACATTTCAGTCCCGTTAGGAATAAGAATCCCTATCAAACGGGTTCTGGGATGAAGTAGTTGATAATAATAATAATAATAATGAAATTATCTAAGAAATAGGCTAAATAATGAATTTTCTTTAGTTATTTATTAATTTTTTCAGCTCCAATATTCATTAATATCTTTGAGTATTTATTTATTGGCATTTATTTTTTTAAGCACCAAACAATCTATTTCTCAATCCATAGCGTTTATCATAATCAATTTTGATAAACTTTCATATGGTGATCTCAAAATACCTGTCTTACCATCTAGCAGTGGTTCTTAACGTTTATTGCTGCTTCCCCAGTTACAAATAGTTCTCAAAACGTTTCCTGGCACTCCTAATCAAAAGTCCTTAAAGCATTTTCACTTCGTTAAGGATATATATAAGGCAGGGACAAAATTTTATTTTAATTATTATTAAAGATGTCGGAAATAAATTATTTTATTTTCGCCATAAAAATTCAGAACAAACAAAAAATTTACACTACTTTTTTTTTTATATTATACGTGAGATAATATTACAGACAATTAGTTGTTAATTATAAATTGCATGTAATATTAATAATAAAGAGAGTCGTTATGAACTAAAGTGATATTTTAGGATTATATACTCATTGCAAAAAAATTAGTTCACCCAGAAGCAGCAGTCGAAATGGAACGACACTTGGCTTAGGCAATGGGAATTCAAATAAATAACTGATACAATATCAAAGCAAATGGATCCTTTTTTCGGGAAAAACACTACAGGTCAGTAGTCCCTCTAGAACTGCGTTAAAACCTCCACTAATGTGGATACAGCTTGTGTGGGAGTTATTGAGATGTCGAATGCCATCTTGCGGAAGATCCTCCCATAGCTGTTGCAATGATCTTCCGTTCCAGATCAATCATATCTGTTAATGACCGAAACTGACGTCCCAGCTAGTCCCATACGTAATCAAAGGGCGACAAGTCTGGAGACCTGGCGGTCCAAAGTAGGCTGTCGACAGCGCGGAGACGTCAAGGGAAACTCGTGCTGTATTTGGGGGGCATTATTTTGTTGGAAAAATGAACCTCTTTAGCCACTCCATGGACGGAAACATATGATGTCGCAGAGTCTCCTGAATGAACCTCTACGCCGTCATTGTTCACCTGATCAATACCACCGGAAACCGAGAATCGTTAAGAGATGGCTCCCCACAACACGACGCCACCAGTCCTGGCGGCGTGTCGCTTATTACAGGGAAGTCCGGATTGGTGCGCTGCCCAGTGCTTCACACAATACAAGTACGATAGTTATCCTTGTCCAGACAAATTCTGAATTTCTCACTAAACAAGATTCGTTGCCAGTCCACAGCCGTTCATGCCATCCACTCACTAAGTCCATGTCATTACCGCGGATGGTAGGGTCTTAATGGCAGACAGCGTAAGGGGCGCCGAGAATGCAAGTCGCCACTCAATCGTGTGGGTGGACTTAGGAGTTTCTAGTGATGCTCCTACATGTCTCTGGATATTGGGACTGGGATACCCTTGGATCAGTTCGCGCCTGTCGACAATGACACGATCCTAGTATGCCTAGGTTTCCTAGTGCCTTCTGTGCAGGTGTGTTCCCTCACGTCTCCACTGCTCCCAATATCGTCGTACAGTACAGTCAATTCGACAGAACGATCAGCCTGCCTCCAACTACACGACCTCTCTCAAATTCTGTCAGTTGTTCAAAACTGCGTCGAATTCGTCGACGAGGCATGCTGAACACTCAAGAGACCTGCACTCAAGAACAATATCACAAACGTTCACATGACCACAGCGATACTAACGCCCTGGTGGCAGTTCTCAGCCCAATTGCAGTCAGTGGCACAACTATCTATGAGAGTGCCGTATATCTGGTTTCATCATTCTCGGATCATTCGTTCTAATTTTTTTGACAATGAGTGTATGTTAATTTGATATTTTTTTACAATGTATGTCGAACATATAGGCATAACCAGGGTTTTGAAATGGAGGGGGGAGTTAAAAAAAAAAGGCTTATCCTTTTTCAGGAATCAAACCCAAAAAAAAATAGATCCAAAATCCTAGATTTTTCTATTTTCGGATGCATTGGGGAGGGGTTAGAACCGTACCAACCTTCTCCCTCTCGTTACGCCAATGAATAAAAGTTGCAATTAAATTGAAGTTCTTTTAATTTCACTGTTTATTCAATCTTCTAATAATTAGCTTTCATTTCATGTTTGGGGTTTTTATCGCAACTGCATTTTATTTTATTTTATTTTATTTTTTTTTTACTTTATTTTCGAATTACTTGTTTGGGACGTTCTTTCATTTTATGCATTAATAAATTTTTAAAGACATTCCAGGAATTTCAGATAGTTTCAACAAAACGAAAGCAAAATAAATATGATAGTATTTAGGCCTAAAAAAGAAAAGCGTAATATATATATATATTTTTTTTTCAGTAGTAGCCTAAGTAAATCTAGTTCATTTGAAATAAAATAACTCTCAATAAATAATTGCTTTAGTTAATTCAACACACGTCTTACTCAGTTACTGAATAATATTCACTACTATTAATTATTACATATTAAAAACACTAGAAAAAAAGTGCTTCGTAAATTATAAGGTCAGCGCAGACTGCGTGGGCACTGACTGGTTTTAAACTAATAAATCAAAATTTCTTTGCAAATTTGATGATTACATTTCGTATTTACTCGTATAGTAAAGTATCTGGTTACAAATATTTTTTTAATGAAACTAGTCGGCTACCCGTCGCTTCGCTCCGGAAGCCTCCCTTATGTAACGGAAAACAATTTTTTATTTATTAAAAAAAACACACACACACACACACAAATTACATCAAGGAAACTAAAACTAAAATTTTTTAAAAGCTTTTTTTTTAATTTAATTTTTGATGTCTATATTCTCTCAATCTACGACTGCTTTTAGAAACACCTTGTAAATCATATATCTATGATATATTTTTATTTTTTACAGAGATTAGAATGTAGGCCTAGTGGTCTAATGGCTAAGACGTCTAACTTCTGAGCAGTATTCTACCTAATAGAAATAGTGCATCTTTCTTTCTTGACAATCTTTTTTTTTATTCCTATAGATACTTTTCAGTGGTTTTCGAGTTAGAAATAGTAATGGTTTTTGAGTTACAAATAGTGATTTTTCAGTTTTCTACATAATGAAATACTGCTTCTTATTTCTTGACTTTTTTTTTTTTTATTCCAAATGATACTTTTCAGTGGTTTCTGAGTTACAATAGTGTTCAGTATTCTATCTAATAAAAATACTGCTTCATTCTTTTTTGAGTCTTTTTTTTTATTCTAAGTGGCACTTTTCAGTGGCTTTTGTGTTCCAAATATTGATTGTTTCTGAGTTACAGATAGTGATTTTTCAGTATTCTATCTAATAGAAGTATCGCTTCATTCTTTTTTGACACTCATTTTAATTATAATTGTCACTTTTCAGTG
>JAFIDM010009631.1:335275848-335300715 GCA_023159025.1 Thereuonema tuberculata
AGTCCCATCTAAAACATTTCATGTAAAATAAGGGGTTGCCAAGACTCACACGCTCATAATGCTTTCACTGTTAAAAAGATATGAGATCTCATGTAGAGCCAAGCCCCTAACTCCACAAGGCCTAACTCTACAAGCCCTAACTCTAAAAACTCTATATCTTGGTCAAAAAGTATGGCTTGGCCGTTTCATGGAACTATTTCATCCCACCCAAAACATTTCATGTAAAATACGTTGCCAAGATGCTCATAACGCTTTCACTGTTAAAAAGTTATCAGATCTCATGTAGAGCCAAGCCCCTCATTCTACATGCCTAACTCTAAAAACCCTAATATCTTGGTCAAAAAGTATGCCTTGGCATACTCCATATCCTTTACATAACTCCATGGGATTGTCTGTGTGACAGCCACGAAACGACCAAGGCATACTTTTTGACCAAGATATAGGGTTTTTAAAGTTAGGGCTTGTAGAGTTAGGCCTTGTGGAGTTAGGGGCTTGGCTCTACATGAGATCTCATATCTTTTTAACAGTGAAAGCATTATGAGCATGTGAGTCTTGCAACTTATTTTACATGAAATGTTTTGGGTGAGATCCTTTATTCTTAATAGAGATTCTTGCATTATATTATGTTCGCCATTTTAGATGTTCGTCTTCTCTTTTTTTTATTTAAGCTCTTGTGCGTGAAGCTCATGCATCAACTAAACCAGTGTATGATACCATTGTTTCTGTCAATTAATCAGTTATTGTTACCTACAACGGTCATGCATTAATTGTTTCCATTGTGAGATGATTTTCCTTGAATGCATTACTTTACGATTTACCAGTAGAAAAATTGCTTTATAGTTCAGAAAATGGATATCTTTTAATCTGAACTACATTAATTATTTCTAAAAGTTCTTTATAATAACTACCGTTATATATCTGTTAATGTAATCGATAATTAAAAAGTTATTCTATAGAATATATACTTAAAATTAATTCAGCTATTTGAAGATCATAAACAAAATTTCTGTTGAGTTTTGATTTGCTTTTCTTCACACTTATTCAAGTTAACAGAAATACGACGTTTCCAATAATTATAACTGCTAAAATATGAACATCAAGCTATTATATTTTTATATCTTTCATTATCTTATTATTTAAATAATGTCTACAGAATTACTTCTATTAATTACTATACAAAGTTGATATAATTGAAGTTATAATTATTAAATCAGCAGTTAAAGTTGGCTTATTTATAAAGTTTTATTCTGAATCCTAGTGTTTTAATTTTAGATACGTGATGGAAAGTAAAGATGATGATGCTAGGCGTGTTTACGCGAGGGCTAAAAGGGCTACAGCCCAGAGCGGCAACTTTAGGGAGTGGCAAAAAATAGGAAAAAAAAAACAAATATCCTATACTATTCAATAATATTAATATTCAATATTAATATTTAATAATATTTAGTGTCATATAACAAGCAGAAAATGAGGGAAACATAAAAAGAACAGACATTTCCTGGCTTTTTGATGTGTCTGTACAGTATAAGCGAACAGTGTATTTTTGGTTTTGAGTATATATCCTTTGAATCGGGTGAGTGATGACTGTGGCCGTAGGTTTGAAGTGGAAGGGGGTAGACGTTGCATTGGAGGGCTCAGGCGTCGAAGGCGGCGGGGGACTGTCTGTCAGTGACGTTATACCTGTATTTATTTTCTAATTCATATCTTCTGCGACTATTATGTACGAAACATATTCCAATTATTTAAATTAACTTTGATGTTTAATTTTCTATTAAACAACTTTTTATAACATATTTTTAGAATGTGTACTTAAGAAAAGGAATGCATCATTATGGGCCTATATATATTTATATATTTTTTTCATACTCTAAAAGTAAATTCTAACCAATAGACGACTTGTAAATTATCAGTAACTTAGCTCAAAACTAAACTTAAACATCAGTATAGTTTAACTAAAGATATAGTGTAGTTTACTAGTGATATATTCAGACAGGAGGATCAGCGGGAAGGGCGGCAAATCTGGCATAGCCCATAGGCGGCAAAAGTGTAAATCCGCCTCTGTTCGAAGTTTGATATATTATTAGGACCTTCAATTTTGAACTGCCCATTGTTTAGTTATAGGTAAACCAGCAAAATGTAATGGATTGTTTGTCACGCAACGAGCGCAACACAACCGATTTGAAAATGACTTTTGAAACATTTTAACTGCCATACACACAATTGAGTGATAGACAAACCTAAGATTCTGTAAAATCATTAATTACTACGAAAAGATATCCAGTACATTTATTTCACATCACCTAAAGATTGCATTGATTAAATAAATAAACATATACCAATAATCAATAGAGATTAGTCCTTTTCTAATGAATCCCAATATAATTTTTAATTTTATACTGCTGTTTACTATGTGGCTACTTATTTCTACCATATGGAATAAACTAAATTCCATTCATTCTAGTAAATGACTCTCGAAGAAATAGATTTGATATGGCTTTAAAACATTAATGAAAGCATTACACTGTTTTATTTTGTTTGTTTGTTTTTTTATTATTATTTCTCTAATTTTTGAATTACAGTAAATTTAGTATTTTCTATCTTATAAATGTGTTGACTCAAAGCTGTCTTAAATTACACATAAAACTAGATAGATGCATTTTAAGTAAACTACAGGAACATAGAAAAAAAAATTAGTTTCCTGAACTTTGCAGTCTTTTCTCCTAAAACAAATTAAAAACAAAAAGATGCAAATTTGATAAACCTAATAGTTTGTTTCCAGAAGAAACGTAAATTCTCAAGCACACAGTTCTATTCACCATAAATCAAAAAACGACAACAAACTACTCATTACTAGCAAATGAGTCTCATGACTTTCTCTCTCTCTCTTTCTGACTCTCATTAATACTTTGCATTTTTGAGCAAAAATCCTTTTCATGTTGTAGCTCATTACTTAAAGCAAGTACTGAAGTTAAGAAGCAACACCCAAACAAAACAAACAAGGAAAAGATGCATCATATCTTCAACACCTCGTTTAAAACGGACAGCAAACACGATTTTCATTTTAAGCGTTGCTTTACGAATAGAATTAGCAAATAACATAAATCAAATACTGCTGGTGAATATTTTTTTCTAGAACTGAAGGCTGTTAAGCATAATGTACAACGAACAATCACTGCAATTATCTTTTGATATGTGTCTGGAATAAGAAACAAACAAACAAAAAAGGCTTATGGAAAGAAACGATGAACAGAACCACCAACGGTCATCCACAAAGAACTTCTCCAAATGCATTCTGTACTTCTAGTCACAAATATCGCCATCACTTTACGCCCTCAATATGTCATTTCCATGTATTCTCTTAATGGCGGTTGAGATTCGAGTAGCATTTCAAATAAGAAAAGGTCAGCTTCTATCTATCAGAGTGGTTCATTCAATTTTTTCACAACTTGTTTAAATAATAAGTAGATTTAAAATTTCTTTCTCGTTGAAATTTATTGCTTCCTGTTGATCTTCACGATTGACTGCCATAAACCATTTCTAAAGAGGAATGTCAATGGTTGTTCAGGTACTCAGTAAATGTCTCAGAATCAATAATGTAATTGAATCGAGAGTTGAATGTAAATCAGCACAACATCCATCATATAGGTTTATTATAAGATCTGAATAAGATTTTTTACTCGATAGAGTAATTGTATTTAAAAGTCACATATTTACTTTCATCATTACTTTCTTCATTAGTTTGTAGTAATATTCTATATAATAATAATATTGCAGCAAAATACTATCTATACTTCTATGAAAACATTATATTTAGATACGATATTAACTATTTATGATGATTGTAAACAGGGGCCAAACCAGTTTTAATAACCAAAAAGCAATTAGGAAGAACTTATCTACATTAAGACTTAACTAATAAAGTTTAAAAAATTGCACCAGCAATAGAATAATGAGAAAGACTCTTGCACTGCCATATCACTAAGTATCCTGTAGATTAATATACAGAAATATTGATCTTGCTGATGATGGAGGCCATGTGCCTTTGAAATGTAAGGACCTTTTTTAAAATGTTATTCGTATTGTATATATTTTATTATTTTTAGTAAGATTTTAAATACAAAAATTTTTAATTGTACATTTGTGTGTTTGTAAGTATTTCTTTATTTCAAATATTTTATCTCACACACGTACCATTATTGACCGTTTTCTAAGAAAATCAATTAGTCAATTATTCAAGAAAATTACTGATAAATTAAAACTTCAAAATGTCATGATAATTTTTCTTAACGAAATTTTTCTCATTTGCTTGTAGTGATTATTTTTCCCAATATTCCCAATATACAGCATTACAGTCCATTGACTTTGCTACATCATGTATCTTGTAACTTTTCTGTATTATTAAGACAGCTTGGCCGCAAATATAATATAATAAAATTCTTAAGCAAAACTTGATGTTCAACTTTCTATTTTGTTGATGTACTCAAGGCAAAAAAAAAAAAAAAATGTACAAAGAAAACTTTTCAATTCGTTACCATACTTGCTTTATTTTAAATGTTGGAACTTGCAATGAAAGCAGATATATAGTTCACAAACCTTTTGGATAAGTTTTAAGGAAAAGTATTGTTAATAGATATACAGGTAAATCGACTTTATATTTGGCATTACAAAAATAGAAAATATTAGCGTAAAATCTAAATTCTGGCTACATCTGGTCAAATTTTATACAGATGTTCAGGATTCACGATTCCCAATATCGAAATTCCCGAGTTCCTACTCAAGCTTTCAAAATCTTGAAGGATCGAACAAATACATTGCTTTCTTAGATCCTCAATCCACGTAGACAAATTAAAGAATTCAGTTTCATGTAAACCGAGTTAAACCTATATAATTGTCTTTCAACAGATAATTAAGATCAACATTTCTTTAATAAGATTAAAACAAAACATTCAAGGTTTCCGCTAGTACAGTCATCCCTCGACTTACGTCCGTTCGAATTACGTTTGTTCGAAGATACGTCCGTGATCCCGTAAGGAATATATAGCATCTTCGACCATACTTTCGAACAAGACGCAAGCGACCGTAAAGTAAAAAGGTTTCTATTTAGCAACAATGTATCTCATGCGCAGTGGCAGCAGCGCATTCAGCAGCAACTTCTGTCGGCAATCGGCACGTATCTTCAACAGTTCCTCTGTTGATTTTGTGTTGGAGAAATAGGTTATTTGTATATTTATCGTTAAATATTTCGCGATATTTTGTACAATATGGCCGCTACACATTCAATCATGACTCCTAGTGATGAATCACAGAAAAAGAGGCGAGCAATTGATCTTGAAACGAAGATGCAAGTTATAGAGCAACATGAAGCTGCTATGCCCGTCAATGTGATCGCACAGTGACTTCGGATGGTCTCATTCTACAGTGACGACCATTTTGAAAAATACGGATACAATTGTAGAGGCTGTGAAAGGATCTGCTTCCGTTAAATCAACGATAGTGATGAAGCAACGGCAAAGTCCTTTTCTAATCTAAAACTACAAAGTTCAGCAGCAATCTTGTTGAATATTATGGTCTCTTCTTCTCTCTTTTACATTACTAATGTTCTTTTTGTTTTAATCAATAATTGTTGACGATCCGATATCAATGAAATATAGTGTTTGGGACACTATACAAATTACGGTTAAGTCCCTAATCCCTACAACTCTTTTGATTTAATGTATCGACTTACATCCGTTCGACTTACATCCTGCCGGATGGAACTGAATCTGGACATAAGTCGAGGGATAACTGTATTTCCATATGTCTTTATTTATTTTTTTATTTGGTTCCTGCGGAACAAATACGGACAATCTTCTTGTTCATTGGTTGGGGGGAGGGTTAATAAGATCGTGAGAAATATAACCACAACTAAAATCATATTTTTACATGCAATGTTATACAAAATTACAGCCAGGCAGTTATCGAAGTAGCCCAGAGTTAAGTGTGTTCCTCGCACCAAGCGCCTTAACACTGGAGGCGCCGTCGAGACCTTATCTCTGTAAGCGATGGATAATTTTCTGTCGAATAAAGAAAGCAATTTCATATAAAACTATACATTTATTTATTTTGATAAATATTACATGTTCCTAACATCAGTAAAAAGTAAAAGTGGACTAGACAAAACTACTTCGCACTGAAGCAAAACAGAGTTGATTCGGCGTTGAAGACATTACTTAAGTTGAAGACGTTATCATTAACCAATGAGCAAGAACAAAAAGGCAAAAGAAATAATCAATCAAACAATGCTTACTCTCCATAGAATAATATTTTGTTTTGTTACATAATTGTCTTTAATAATTATGCTTTCGTATTTATATTTCGTATCTATATTTTGATTTTTGATATACTGTCATTATTTGTTATAAGTTTTCGTTTTAAATAAAGAAATAATTAAGTAAATATTAAAAGTTTAAAGAAAAAGCTTCCCCCAAAGTAATTGAATGTTTCTTTAATTTCAAAACAAACTTTTTTTTTTTTGTCGGATTTATACAGTTTTTCTCCCTTTTGATAAGGATAATCTACAGAAAAACATTATTAATTATTGCCATTATTAATATATTCATAAACTTCATATTTGTTTATATGTATCTTTTCTTCATCTGACGCTTAAGATTAAAGCAGGATTTGCCTATTAAACAATTATTAATTATTTAATGAATAAATTAAAAGATTAAAGTCATCCTTAAAATGCAATACTTGTATTTTGAAAATCAATTTTTTAGCTTACGTGAAAATTACAAGAAATTTAAGTAATTTTAACTGAAATAACGAATTCTGTTTTATGCTCAAAAAGAGATATTTTGTCATACAACTTAAAAAGGTTCCTTTAAGTTGAAATTCCTATTTATCTTATTAACATTTTCTCTAAGGTTTGAATAGGATTGCAGTCATCGTCATTTTTTTCTTTCTTTTGTTTTAAAAAAACAGGACTAAACATAACTTCTTTTCAGACGAAATGAAACGAATATTAAAAGAAGAAAGTCTACGTTTCATTAATTAAAAATAGTTTTGTTTACGTAGTGGGGTTTAACAGTAGCCTAGTTGAAGAGGAGCGTAGAACTATGTGATTTTTTTTTTAATTGAACTATGAATTATTTATTAAAATTAGGATGTAGGTTTAGTGGTTTAATGCCTATTTCTTATTTTTTAAAAAAAAGAGCAGAATTTCTTCGAAATAATCTTATACTTATTATCGCTATTAACTAATAACAAGTAACAATTACACATCCTAGAAAAAAGAAAAGTAAAGGAAAAATTTTATAATAGCTTCAATAATTTAAAGAATTTAAGAGTTAATTTTGGCACATTCTGATCCTAGTTTCATCCAAAGGCATTTAATATCTTTTTACAAGATTTCATAATGTATAAATATTTCTCATGTACACTGAGGTTTTCAATGCTCTTCGGTGGTCTGATGAAATTACCAAAAAAAAATGTATTTACTAATTTTAGACGTTATTAACTACCATAATTACACACGGGCTGAGGAGGAAAAAATTAAATCGGTAAGATATCGTCAGCTTTGAACTTGATTGCATTGTCTTACAATTACAGGTAGATCATCAGAGTGGGAAGGGGAGAATCCAATTTCATGCAATTTGAAATCATCTGATAACAGCCTAGCAACCATAAACTCATATCTTTATCTCCGCAGCAGCTGGAACTTAGCAATGAAGCTTTTAGAGATACCAACAGACAAATAATACGGTGTCATTTCATTCGTCTGAATTATTTTTATTATATTTCCGTTCTTTGTATCTATTATTTATCCATGAAACTCAAAACTGCAGACATTATAGTAAACTACAGTTCCACAATAAACTCGCAGTTAGCAAGCTGTTTATTTCTTTCAGTTTTAGAAATGGAAACGTGAGTAGGAAAACCAATATTCATTATTTTCTAATGTTAAATATTTACTTAGCAATTCGTGATTCCGAAAAAAAAGACCTTCTGGGTCGATTTAAGTGGACAGATGAAAGCAGCATTTAAACAAATATTTATATTGTGGTAAACATTCAATGGATTCAACATACAGAATAAGAAAGCGAAAGAAAATGTTAGCATATCACAATCAATGGCAATGAATAAAGTGTTGAATTTCAAAAATTGTCGAGATAGTTATAAACATCATTTGAAATAGATACAAACGGTTAAATAATATTTAATTAATTTTCCCTTCTATTGGTTTTACTTTTTGCAATTAAATAGTTTTTAATTTTAATATTAGATAATATTATCTTATAAGCTTGTGGTGTACACACGCTTTCTACACTGGCCCAAGTGGAAAAAAAAAAGAAAAAAGAAAATGGCTGCTCATCGCTTTCCTAAATCCTTCGATAGTTTGTTTTCATAATTCAAATAGAAATGGCTCCACTTGACTGATTTCTGCTTTTCAAATCGAAACCTCTTGTTACTAACACTATAAAAGTCAATTTTTTTAGAATAGTGAGGTCTTTTTTTACAGTATTCAATCTATATAGAACTACTTTAAACACTATTATATAACAAAGCTAAGAGTGGAGGAAGTGCTTTGCCAGTGCAGCAGAACTTGCAAAATGATCGTTATAACTAAAATGATAGTTTCGTGATTTTGTTGAAGCATTTTTTTATGATATTACAAAAATGAGATTCGATCAACTGACTGGTTTCTCCATTATACCAACACTTACTTTCTAATACATGGTGTCTCAGTCAAAGAACTCTTCTTGGAAGTTGATAGGCTACATACAGTCTAGCAATCTCATAACCTTTGGATTCATTTCTGAAAGTCCGCTGTTCGGAACTCCTCCATTGTCTTAGCAAAACTGATTTTTTACTGATCGTAGTAAAAAAATAAAAATAAAAACAACAACAATTAACTGTAATTGAAAGGAATTTACAATAATAAATCTTTTTGATCAGTTTGTTTCCTCGCGAGTCAAAACCTCAAAATGTGTATTCCCATTATTTTAAAACAAAGATTAACTATTCAAAATGTGTTTGTTTTTATTGGAAATACAAAGCTGTATTTATATAGGATACGTTTCCTCCCATTTCATAACAAGAAGTTCTAACTGGTGTTGAAATTCTGTAAAAATTATCTAACTACTAATTGCTCTAATTGACTGTTTGCTTAAATTTGACAAACAGACCTTGTCTTTCTTCTTTAGAATATACTTTTCAATATTTTGATTTTTATTTAATCTTCCCATATAATCGAGAGATTCGAAAAATGTTTCAACTTAAAGAAAATCTGCCACAAATCTAAGGGCGGGATGGAATAATCTTAAAGGACCGTGGACGCTATCTTTAGCAAAGTAGTAAATTCACATCTGTAGTTGTTTCTAGACTGTCTCGACTTCACTGTTTAGTTACAGTTACAATAAAGTTTATGACATGATTTGTTAATTATTTCAATTAGTATGACTTTTGAATTGTAAATATAGTAATGATAAGAAGAACAGCAGCAGCTTATACATGAAAAAGAGATAAGTATCTACTTTTTATCTTTTTATTAATGTCATGAAATTCTACAGCCTGCTAATTCTTTTTCCAGAGCTATCATCTCAATTCAGTATTTGCCCTCCTAACACCCTCCTCTCCCCTCCACCAATTTGAAGTATTTTTACATATCAAATTTAAGGATGTTCTTGTAATTTTAACATCACCTCCTCCTGTAATTTCATTAAAACATAATCATGGGGGAATCTTCAATGGGGGGGGGGGGGGGGGATGTTCGAGAAAGGATGAATTGCGAGCAACACATCCTGGTTCTCAACATGAATTACGATCTAACTAAGCAATGAATATTAAAATTAATGACTGGTCTTTCATTTACAATTAATTAGTTGACAATTTTAATTAGTTTGATGAATGATTATTTTTTAAGGGGAGAGCGGAATAGGCTTTCGTTTACAATGATCTTCATCATAAATCTTTTAG
This sequence comes from Thereuonema tuberculata, assembly GCA_023159025.1. NCBI lineage: Eukaryota > Metazoa > Arthropoda > Chilopoda > Scutigeromorpha > Scutigeridae > Thereuonema > Thereuonema tuberculata. The sequence goes on from JAFIDM010009631.1 coordinate 335,285,803, forward strand.
GCTATTCAAAACGAATTCACTAAAAAGTAAATTAAATTAAGCGCTCTAATTAAAAACTCGAAATATAACTAGGTTTAGTTGTGTTTATATTACAATTTAAAAAATAATCTCATTTCAGAGAGTGGAATCTTAGAAATTAACGGAATCTTGAAATTCTAAATTTGTTAATAAGCAATTACTTCGCTTCTCTTCTTTGTTCTTCATTAAATTATTTCCTGTTTTCTACATAAATTTCGGGTTAAGAATATGGTAAGTTCTTATTAATTTATTTTACAATTGTTCTGTGCAATAAATTATTTAAGTTAATTTTCTTCTGAAGAATATAAGCAGCATTTTAAAGCAATCTTAGCAGCCCGAAACTTATTACCCTCCTGTTATTAATTTTTTCTATTTAAAAATATAAGAGAAATTATTTTGAACCTGTAAACTTAAACTTTCATTATAGATGGCCTTATGCTTATTATTATAAAAGAGTGCCGTCATGTGTTTTTCAGTTTACGATAGTAACTCCTATCCGATATCTCTATTACTATACTTTTATTTATTACGTTAACGTAACAGTATACGTATTTAACTTAACATGTAAGAATTTTATGGAGATGAAATAATATGTTGCAAAGATAGAATAAATTGATGCCTCAATTAAACAAATGCTAAATAAGGAAGGCCATCTTTATTAGCCCTACTCCATTTTATAACTGTACATTCATTTCTTAGGAAAGAATCAAGAGTTGCTGGAATTTACGACGGCATTTACAGAGAGATTTAACTACAAAGGGTTATAACTGCAGTCTGCAGAAGATGGACTATAGGATCCAGAGTTTTATGCAGAGTTCAAATACATTTGAATTTAGTGTTGATCTGTCAGCAACAAAATTTAAGAAATAAACAACAATAATATTTCGGATTCTGTGTTTTCTTAAATCTCATTATACTCATTATGGCTTTTTAATCGAAATGCTAAATGACTTTTCTCAGAATAAGTAGGTTTTTGATTGATTGTACATCAGAAGGGATTTAGTCAAAAGCAACGTAAGATTTACATATAATTTAATTCTGAAATTTTCCATCATTTACCTTAAGTCTTATAAATGAAATTTTTGCACGTTTTCTTAACTGTGCCATTGTTCCTGTCTTATTTTTCCAACAAATTGTTGTCAACGAAAAAGAGAACATGTAGAAACAGAGGAAAATTATCTTAACTAATCACATTTTCCTTTTCCTTCTTCTTTCCTTTTTTTTTCTCCTGATTTTTTTGCCTTCGAATGCCTAATTAACTGCCAGCGACCATTAAGCAGAAAAATTACGACTTTGGCAATGAAGGCGCATATATCCCACCCCCTCCACCCCTTTGAGAACTTCACTTAAAAAAAAAAATGGTTGTGGAACAATGTTCACCCTGAGAACTCGTGCAAACATTTATAATTTGATTTCTCAAGGCAACTAAATCCCTTCTTCTGTGATTTTCCTATTTACATGTTTTTTTATTTTTATTTTTTCTTAGTATCTTCATGAAAACGGTGTGGTTCACAGGGACATGAAGGTAAGGATTTCCTCCTAATTAATTTTCGATTACTTGCAAATAAATTTATCGTAACTATCTCCCCTCTTCCCCAAAACAAAAAAAAAATTACTTCACATGAGTACTGGTAATTAACATGATAATATCATAATTTTGCTGGAAATTAAGAATATTTTTTTTTTTTTACTTTTTCTGAGAATTTTGCATTGCCTAAATCTACATGATTTCTAATTTTAAGTCACTGAAAAGCTAAAAGTTCGTAAAATTTATTTTTTTACAGTAAAAATTTAACGTGCCCATTACCAAATAAACAATAAACCAGCAAGGCACAAAAGGATAAACAAAAGATTTTGCCTCTGAGCTATCATCGGTGGGAGTCTAAGACGGCCGTTTCGTCCTCTTTATGGACTCATCAGCCTGACAAATTTCTTTTCATTGGTTGGAAAGGAATTATTCTAATTACATACAGAAACGTTTTCAATGATTGTAGTAATGAAACAAAAAGTTCGAAGAAAAATGATTCCTTTTGATTTACTTCCGTTTGAATTTTTCTACTTCTCAGTAGTTAAATAGCAAATAGACAAAAAGAATTTGATCGGCTACAATTTTACTATTTAACATTGAATTGTAGTTCATGTCCTTTCAATAAAATAAATAAATTATAGTAAAATAAGTAAATTATAGTAAAATTATAAATAAAATAAATAATTCAGTTCTTTCAAAAATAAATAAATAAATAATAATCCGCTGAAAGTTATTTGCAACGCCATCGTTCTATATCAAACTCAATAACAAAGACAGTATTTAGTTGCATTAATATATTAACTTTCTTAAACTGTCATTTTACCAGAACTTAAATACTCTAAATTTCTAAAAAAAAAGTTACGAAGCAAAAGACCGACAGTTGCAGTCAGTTTTTTCAATTCGTATTGGTAGCAGAAATTGTATCGTAAAAATATGGTTTTAAATATGTTAATTATTACGACTAATAGAATATGTGAACCAAAAATAATCTTTTTTTTAAATTAGTTCTGCCAAGAAACGGAATTTTCCTAGATTTAAATCCGTTCAAATCTTAATCAAAGTCTAATCCCAATTCAGACAATTCTGTGAGTTTTTACTCAATTTTTCACAAAATTTATTAAGTGTTATCCTACTAATCCGAAAGTATTTTGCATGTTGTTGATTCGTTTTATCGAAATGCCTTCATTCTTTTGTCTTTTGAGAATCGGATGTCGTCTGACCGTAATTACTTTCTGAGGATTCTTGATCCTCTCATCTATTACTTTTACTATTATTACTAATTTTCTGTTATTTATTAATATTCCAAAGTTATAAAGAGGAAAAAGAGAATTGATAAATTGAAACAAACTAAATACACTTACTATTCACGTATAATTAAAAGTTAAAAAATGTTTAAAAAACTGCGATCCACGTCCTTCAGGAAAAGAAATTCAAGAATTATCGTTATTCAGTTTACCCTTCATAATGGACGAATCATCTTTGTTGTGGCTGATTAACTGCTGCTCATTTACTTAGAAATTAATCTAGTGAAATGATAATTAAAATCATTTGGAAGTAACTTCAAATTGCAACTAAAAAAATAAAAACAATTAATTTTTGTTTCGACGATGAAATACAAAAAAAATAAAAAAATATAAGGTAGGGGGCCCATATATCGCCTACGTTCCTAATACCGCCCAGGGCGATGTAGGACGGGATAGTGATGCTATCACACGCGAACCGATGGAAACAATTTGCCATTCCTTCCATTAGCACGCTGTGTTCGTTTGGTGGTTTTAGTTCAACCCGTTTATTTTTTATGAATTCTTGAAGTTTTTTCGTTCTGGTAAGTTATGAACCTACTGTTTCTTTTAGTGCTGCAGCTTAGGTTATTTCTTTCACTACATCACGATATTAGATGGTTGCGATGGCATGAATAATTCATATCTGTTGATAATGTCTGTAACTTGTTAGAGGTAGCCGGTTTGTCTGTAGCGTCCCCCAATTGACAAGCTAGAGAGTGCCCAATATCGCCCACCTCGTTGTTCCATATATCGCCCACTGTGCGATATTTTATTTTGGTTTATTACAGATGTCTCAACGTGTAAGACATGGAACAGAGAAGTTGTCACAGCTGTAAAAAATAAAAAAAAAAATGGGTCTTCTGAAAGCTTCCAAAACATTTAATGTCCCAGTCTTGTGAGTGGGTCACCATTCACAATTGCTCTAATGAATTCTCTCAGCAAAAGGAAACTAAGTCCTAAGGGGCTGAACTTAGACGATCCAAAGAAAAAGAAGCTCGCAACACCTATAAAGAATTGCGAAAAGATTAAGAAAAAAACAAAAAACTGCAAAGAAGTACAAAAAAACAAAGTATTTAATGGTGTGGGCGATATTTGGAAAACTTTCCACAAAATTCAAAATATGAGGTTTGCCTGAAAAAAAATTGAGGAAAAATACAAAATAATAGTAATATCTATAATTGGTTCAGGAACATGTAAGTGAAGGTTAAGATGATATATTGTAATTGTTTGCAAGCAACTGAGACGATAAATGACAAGAATATGGGCAGGTTTTCTTAGATGGGCGATATTTGGGCCCCCTACCTTATATTTTTTAGAGGAAAAGAAGTGATGCTTATGTGTATATGTATTAGCGAATACGTTCCATTAAAAAGTCAGTCGGGTTGATTTGTTAAAAAAAAAAAAAAAAAAAAAAGAAATTTGACGAAATACGATCTATTACTAAACAGGATCTTCACTGTTGATGAAACTGAACGGAATTGTTTGGTAATGTTATCAGGACGACCTCATTTTTTTGTTTACAATATTTAGATTGTGGAAAAAAGTTAGTCAGTTTTTTCGAAGATATTTCTGAAAGATAATGTATGTTTTTCCCTTTTCAGTCATCATTTAATACATGGAGAGGATAATTAGATAACAACTTCTTTCCAGTATTTTTGTTCCAGTATTTTTGTCTGGTTATTTGAAAATACTTTTGTTTATTTTTATAGATAGAAATACCGTTCTCTTCTGCATCAACTTGAAAATAGTTGATATTCTTCATAATAGCTTTTGAAATTGGATACACTAACAATTTAAATAGTAATATTAAACTATTTAAAATGCCTTTTATGTATTAGATAAGTACAATAATAATTTCTACAAATATTAGATAACTTAAGCAGTAGGTTTTATTTTATTTTTATTTTTTAAAAAAAAGAGAATATTAGCAATAAATGCAAATAGCTAGGTATCGGTATTTCCCAGAACCTATCTGCACTGAAGATCTGCTCCGATATTTCTATGATCAAATTGGACCGGTTTCAATTGCAATGAATGGTCAACCCAAAGCCTCCTGCTTTAACTTCCCAGGATAGAACCCGGCACCGCCAGCCTGCAGTGCAGTGCGAAACCCACTGAGCTACCAGGCCCACTAAATGCAAATAAAAATAAGATAAATATAGTAATACTTATAACAGTCATATCTTACTGATAAACAAGATAGGTGCAGCAATCCCAGTAGCGATTGCGTGATGCCCCACGGCTTCTATACAGAATGTATGGATCACATAAAGGGAAACAGAAGGTACCCTTTCAAAAGTAAACTGTCGTGTAGGTATGCCTATCATTCAATTGTTGGGTAATATTATCCCAACATAGAAAAGAAATGAAGATTACAAGTATTGAGCCCTCCATAGGGACCCATAAGTTAAGGAGAATAATATTTATTTAGAATATAAATAAATATTTATTTATCAGAAATCGTATAGTAGTTTTCACCTAATATTCCTAACATAATCAGTAGAAAAAAAAAACTATGGAAAAAAAAATTAAATAACAAGAAAAGAATTTAAATAAATTAATAAATAATGATAATCTTAAAAAAAAAAATTCTCCTCCTTGCAGAATCGAACGCGGGATTATAATAAAAATGGTCCAATCAATGACGGAAAATCAAATGAACCAAGCTTCAACTGATCAATCATTGATTCAACTAACCAATTCTCTCGACTGACGGACTGAATGAACGAGGATATAAAACTCCTAGATGAGCTTCGCTCTATATAGAAGCCTAATATTTCATAGGTATACGTTCAAAAATAAGACAATTACAGCTGTACTAACGGCATTTATAGGACAAGTTCTCTTTTAATTCATATTCAAACAAAATTCATAGCAATGCAAAATATTGAGAACCAAGTTGTAAACAAAAAAACAGGAAAGCGTAAATCAGATGCTTTATATTTCTAAATATTCCGTTCTTCGTAGAAGGCGACCATCTATGTAAAAATTGATACTTTGAAAAGGAGTGCATTTTCAAAGCATAGTTTTGTTGAACACCATCTTAAATCCTTGGACCACCTGCATGTATTTGGTCCAGTTCATCTTAATACTAAATTATCGTCTAACACTTTCTTTCCATTTGCCTCCTTATCTGAAGTAGACATAATTACTCGCTGCAATTTGAAATTGCATTCTTAATTGCTCTAAATGATTAAAAATTTCAACAGGTCCTTTATCTTGATTTGTAACTTAACCCCGTCTGACGCCAAATGACTCATTTATCAAATTCATCGCAAGAAACATAACTATTAAAATATAATCTGTAGCCAGGTTCCAACTCACTGCTAAGCTTTCGCCATCAGGAATTTCCTCCCGCTGATCGCCAAGAAAAAAGAGCATCCGAGACCCTAGGGGGCGTGACACGATCCGCCAGCTTATTTATCACACTTTTACGATCTTGGTGATTTCTTTTTTTCCCGTTAGGAGGACATCGTGTTTGACTTAAGCAAAGCAAATAAACTACTCTAATCGCAACCCACGTCATTATTGGATGAATAGGAATTGCTTTATTTTCTTATAAAAAGGGTTTAGTTTCTTTGAAAACTCTTAATAATAACAGATATTTTTGTAGTTATTCGTCATCATCAGCTCTTTCAATATTCTTTAAGGCAGCAAATACATTAAAAACTACGGAAAAGCTGATTTCAGGTCAAGGAATTCACTTTTGTACTTAGACCTATTACCACTCGACTTTGTTTTGCAGACGAATCACTTCAATGACGTTACATATCCTTCCGTCTCCCATTTTCTTGTCCTCTGATTGGCTAAAAACCAAATTCCAAAATTCAATTCCAAAATTTAGCAAAATATAATCGCATGGATTGATTGACAAAATACAAACAAAACATTCAGGACGCCGTAAATCCATGGATAATAAGTCTATTATAAACTTTGAATTGTGACTATTTTGTTTTATATTATAGACAGCAGCAAAATCCTGCAAGTCCATCGTGAAATGAAATATAGGTTGTTAATACAGTACTTCATTTATCTTTCCTTAAAAATTCTGTTTTTCTAAATTAGCAAAATAATTCGTTTATAAGCATTTGTCGATATCAGTATGAGAGGAAAAAACAAACTAAGTGTAATTTTATTGATTTTAATACTTTTTACTGGAAATACATTAAAAAAAATAATAACATAGAATTACAAGTTGGATTTTTATATTGTAATGTCAAAAAAATGTCGAACAAACAATTGAGCAAGGCCCATCTAAAATCTATTTCAGTGTGTTTTATGTCTATTGTGTTGTGTTGCATTGTCTTGTGTTTAATGCCACAAATGAAGTAGTCCCAATCCAAAGCCTGCAGTGCAGGTGTTATTCGCGAATTTACAGCAAGTAATTATTTGTTTGTGAAGAACATGATTTGTCAATTTATCTTTATTTTAGTAGCAAATGTAAATTTTAATTTTTTTTTTCCAAAAATAGGAAGGGGAATGTTATCAACGGTAACATAAAGACCACTAAGAATACGTGATATCATTTAAGTAAATCGTGTGCAAACAAAAAAAGAAAAAAGATTTAACTCAAAATTTGTAGTTATGAAGAATTTGTAGCTGAAGTAGTAATTCTTAAATTTAGCATAACTGTTAAAATAAATTCAAAATAGAATTATAATGAAAGAGGGGCTAATTACAAACCTTCTTGAAGTTTGTTTAGCAATTCAAATTAAAGTCATATGTTAAGTGTAAAAGATGTAACATAGAACAGGTTTGTAGCAGAGTAGGACTTAGAAATATGTATTGGAAGATTTCTTTTTAACCTCCTCAAACAAAATTCTAACATAATTCATGGAACCCAATTTGTTATTTGATTATAGTTTCTTTCTTGTTTTGAAATTAATATAAACAATAATATAATATTAATTAATAATAATATTAATTAATATATTCTCAAGTTAAATTTTGAAGTGATTTTGAGGCAGAAAACGATTTCATCCTTATAAAATGTCATTTTACATATTGACAAAGTGCGGCAAAATTTTGGATTCATTGGCAATTTATTACATTTATTAAAATAAACATTCGAATTGGTTCCTGTAAACAAATTCTGCAATGATGAATTCTTGACGTTTCAGCCCTTCTTTTAATATTGATGCATTTCATTGTTATTCAGATGTGATGATCCATCAACATATATGACTGACTTGAAATGCCTCCAAAAGAAATAATTAAGATGTATCAAGTCTGTGAACATAACAGCAATTTAGCAGACCCCTAGTCGTTCAAACCATTTCTTCGTGAATCATTTTTAACAAATATCTCCGGACTGTGATTGATTATGTGGTGGACACCATTATGAATTACGCCATTTAGGCCTGTAGTAAATACAATTAATCCATCACCCCAAAAACGTAACCTGTACAACCCACAGATCTGATATACATATGGAATGAAACCTCACAACACACAATTATTAATAACTTCAGTGAAAATATCCTAAAATGATCCTAAAAAATGATCCTAAAATGTTTAGAAGATGTTCACAATTCCTGTAAGACATTGGTCAAAATTTTATTGGTGGCTTCTTTGCTGCCAATCACGAAGATCTCCCGTTTAACAATTTACCCGCAATAGGAGGAGAATTTGTTTCCTTGTTAATATAGTTTTCATTGAATAAACAAACTGACCTCTGTCTTCTGTATAACATCCATTCATTATGTGCTAGTTTGCAAACCACACTCATTGTATGAAAAAAAGAATTAAATAACTTTAAAGTAATATATATTAAATTGCCACTGGAGCCAAACTTTTACACATCCTCTGTAATATACAGAACTTATTTAATACTTTTTCATAACCACGTGTTATCCTTTAAAACTCTTTTTAATCGTGATATTTCGCAATCTTTTATCAAGATTGCTTCGTCGGACGTTAGGTATAAGTTTCAAAAACTCATTCCCTAAGATACAGAATTCATAACAATGATAGAGTTAAAAAGAGTTTTAAAGGATAACATGTGGTTATGAAGAATTATTATAGTATTCAGTGAAATTCAGTTTTTTAATTATTTAATACTTATTACATTATCTTTTTGTATTATACTTAATAAGAACAAAAAGAGCTTAATAGCATAAACGGATTTTCATTAATCAAGTTATTTTGCTTACTTTTAAAGCTTTTTTTTTTTCCCCCTCTATTTATTTCCTATTGCAGCCCGAAAACCTTTTATATGAAAATGAAAGTGAAAATTCACGGCTGAAAATCGCAGATTTTGGTTTATCCAAAGTAATGGGGGCAGACGCCATTTTGCAGACGCTCTGTGGGACTCCGGGCTATTGTGGTAAGTGACTACATTCAAATTTGAATTTATTTTATTATTTCTTGAAGTTCTTTTGTTTTTCTATTATCAATGGCAGGCAGGTTTCAAAAGAAAATGAAAATATAAGATATCCTGCGAAGAGTATTGTCCTATGTTTTGTAAATTGTAGTATTTACTCAAGCATTTTAAAGTGTCTTCATCAAATTCTATATTATCTGTTCTATATGCAATAGTATATAATGGTAATTCAAGTCAGTTTTGATCATTGTTTCTTTATTAAAAATAACACAATTGCTTAATATTTTAATTTGTAAAGTCGCTAGCAAATTGATCATGATAACATTGGTATAATGCGATCGTCCACTTGCCAGCATGGTTGTTGTTACTATTGTGCCATAAAACCCAAATATCCAACCTACATCTTCCATGTGTTGGCTGCTGGTGTTTTTTGACGGATCAGGAAGTAGCCTCTACATTTAAAATAAGACTTCAGAAATATTAGTTTCTCTTTTCTCTCGGCGCCATATTAAAATCTCGGCTCTTTCTAATTCCATCTCTTCTGTCAGCTAGACCAATAAACATAAAAAGTATCTAGACATTAAATTGATCAATAAAGAACTGAAATCGTTCCATAATGTTATCCCATCATTTAAAAGCAGTAGGAAGACTGAAAATAGAATGATGATTAAACAAAACTTGCTGAAATAAAAATCTTAAATTTATTGACAACAAGATCTTTCATACCCTGAAAACAAAAGCCAATAAATAAGTTTTAGGTAACTTATTGTTAAATTAGTGTATAATAAAAGAATTGCTAAAGGTGAAGAAGAAGGAAGGAATTCTCAAAGAAAACAAAAAAAAGTAACAATTTTGAATAAAATGTGTCTTAATTGCATGATGCACAATACTATGCAATTTCTAATAATGGTCAAAACCGAAACTAAATGGTTTTGTTGTTTTAGCAATCTGTTTGACAAGAATCAGGCTAGAAGACTTCTTTACACAGAAAATCTATTTGCTGAAGATTGAGATAATCTATATTACTAAAATCTTTTATTTCTCTGTCTGTCTGTCTGTCCGGCGCAATTTTCTGTGAGAATGGAAAATAGAAATAATTTTTGCAATGAAACATCCGCGACAGGAATCGAACCTGCAACCTTCTGATCCGAAGTCAGATGTCTTATCCATTAGGCCATAGGGACTACAACTCTCTTCATATGGTTTTTTGACTTATATCTCCTTTTCCTTCCCACATCAATAAGGAATGTATTCAACCTTTTTTTTTGAATCTCAAGATTGTTTATTTATTTCCCATCCGTCAGTTTATTTGTAATTCGAAAATGACAATTAGAACTATAATTGCCGAAACGTTGCAATATTTTAAATATTCTTACTTAACCAAATTCTATGTGATATTGAAAAATAAATGCGTGTACACGGCAGATGTTGGAGTAAAGAAAACAGAGTCAAGAAAGAAAGAAGCACTCTTTTTTTTTAGAGGTGGAATACCGAAAAAATCACTATTTGTAATTCAAAAACCATCAATATTTGTAACTCATACGTCACTGAAAAGTGACAATTACAATTAAAATGAGTCAAAAAAGAAAGAAGCAGTACTTCTATTAGATAGAATACTGATAAATCACTATTTATAACTCAGAAACCATCAATATTCGGAACACAAAAGCCACTGAAAAGTGACAAAATTAGAATAAAAAAAAAACTCAAAAAAGAAAGAAGCAGTATTTCTATTAGGTAGAATACTGAACACTATTGTAACTCAGAAACCACTGAAAAGTATCAATTGGAATAAAAAAAGAGAGTCAAGAAAGAAAGAAGCACTATTTCTATTAGGTAGAATACTGAAAAATCACTATTTGTAACTCAAAAACCATCACTATTTCTAACTCGAAAAACCACTGAAAAGTATCAATAGGAATAAAAAAAAAAGTCAAGAAAGAAAGATGCACTATTTCTATTAGGTAGAATACTGCTCAGAAGTTAGACGTCTTAGCCGTTAGACCACGAGACCTACATTCTAATCTCTATAAAAAATAAAAATATATCATAGATATATGATTTACACGCTGGTTCTAAAAGCAGTCGTAGATTGAGAGAATATAGACATCAAAAATTAAATTAAAAAAAAAAAAAAAAACTTTTAAAAAAATTTTAGTTTTAGTTTCCTTGATGTAATTTGTGTGTGTGTGTTTTTAAAAAAATAAAAAGTTGTTTTCCGTTACATAAGCGAGGCTTCCGGAGCGAAGCGACGGGTAGCCGACTAATAACATCAAATTTTCAAGAATAAAAACCTGTTTTTATTCGATTTAATGTATCATTTGTTATTGCAAAAAACAAAATTAAGCATTAATAACCTTTCGAGAGTAATTATTAAAAAACAATCATGAAGAATTTTTTTTTTTTTTTGGCCTAAATATGATTTATATTTAACAGATTATCTCATTCTGCATCAAAAACAGGAGAACAAGTTGACACTTCTTCTTCCCTTTGACTCATTCTAAGCTACGTATTTCCTGCTTCCATTATTGGATATTTTTACACATTTGTATTTAACTACTGAATTTGTATTTTAGTCGATATCATCAACGTTTAAAATTGCTATTACTTTAATTTATCACTCAACTGACATCCAATGTCGGATTCTTCGTTCTGAAAAGTTGATCGTTAACCGATAAATTCGCCGACACCATTAAAGATTATGTTGATTTTTACGATTAGTAAATTGATCCCTTGTCGATTTAGCACCGAAACCAGACAAGCGTTGCCTGAATGTTCTGTTTTATGACTGCTAAATTGGTCAGGTATCGACCCGAGACCCGATGTCACAGGAATCTCAAGTTGTTGTTCATTTCCGAAAAAAAAAAATTCAACTTATTACTTTTTTTTTTTGGCTGAAGTTATACGAACAAGAAACATCACTTTTTCTCTTTTTTTTTAATGGATCTATGAATATATAGTAGAATCCCAAAATGTACGACAGAAAATGTCGGATAATATATAATACAGTAGAATTGGATTATTTATCGATCAAATTCCTGTAAAAGACCAAGGTAGAAATTTTGTCAGGTTACCACATAGAAAAATATATCTGCAAGTGGACTTGTCAGGAGGGGCACTTGTCAATGAATTGATTTCGTGTTCTTATGAAGCTACCATCTTTTTTTCTTTATTTCTTTTCCCCTCTCATTCTCTTTCGCTAATGTAATTCCAGTTTTCTTTTTGAAACATTTGAAAAAGGATTGGAAATTTTGAATGTTATTTAGGAATGTAAAGAATATGATTTTTGTTTTATTGTATTATTACCCGAGGTGATTCTCGTCCTTCTCTAATTCGATTAAAAATAAAAAAGAATCTGAACAGTGAATATCGATCTCACTAATGTACAAACACAGAAATAACTGTCAGTCTAAATATGAGTAATAAACCAAACCGTCAAAGGTGCCATCTAGGTATTTTTCTTTCTACAAACATCTTTGCACACAGACTATCTGCATCAGTTGCACTATGTGTAGAAGATATAATTGTACCTCGTAACAATGTAATCTGACAGAAAAATATATAAATGTTCTTCTCATAATATAAGGAAGTTCTACGATGCGATCAGGACAATTTCGTAGGCAAAATATCAAAAATCTTACAAAAGATCTTGTGATCGTTCAGCGTACATTCCTACCCTTCCATGGTACTTAAACTAACCAGACATGGTCTTTATCTACTATAAGCAGACCCAGGGTCAATAGATGACTGAAGACAAGAGATATAATGTAGAGATATTCTATTTGTATCGCTAGTCAATGCCTTGACTAATGAAAGACATTAAAAAAACGTTAAAAAGCAAAGAAGTTCATTGTTTTGTTTTGTTTTTTTAATGTTCTTCTGCCTTAATTTAAATTCCTGTTGATTAAAATGCTTTTCGTGTTTTAAGATGAATTAGTTTTAAAAGTCGTTTGATTTTAAGATGATTTATGATGATAGTGTCGTATTTAAAATTTTCGAAATTACCTTGTATTTGGATTAGCACGGAATTACAATGCTGTGTTTTTCTTTTAGGCCTACTTCTTTTTTCTTGAAATCAGGCAAATATTTGAAAAAGAGAATTATTCCACTCAGTCTGAGAATAATGCAATTTTTATTACAGTAACAAGAATTGAGTTTCAAAATAGTTACTAAAAAGATCTCAAATTCAGTGATTGCTGTATTGTTGAATCCCAATCCCATATTTACTATTAAAGGAATATTGTCAAGCTGCTGAGGCTCTTATGTATGTTTCAAGAAATAAAATACATTTATACTGTTAAGACAGTCGAAATAATTTAGGCCATTAAAACTCCGGACGATAATAACTTCATATTTACTTTTATATTTAAAATTGTCCTATTAAAAATTTACAATGTTTTACAAATGGCAAGTTTGGTGTTTAAAATAGATCCATCTAAATTGACTGATCCAAACACCACCTCATAAAACCGCCACAATATTGAAAGAACCTAGTTTCGAAAATCCGTAGTTTTAAAATGCATATTTCAAATGCTGCCCGAAGAGATCTACGTATGTAGCCGAGAAGTAATTTCTGTTTTCTATCTACGAAAATAAAAAAGCATCAAGCCACAGTTAAGGAGAAAAATAGCATACAAGAGGCGTGATAACTTTCAAATACCTGCTTTCATATAAATAAATATGAGTGCTTTCCATTCAGGTAATGACTATATTTTGTTAATGTAGATTATCAACGGATCCAGTTTACATTCAAATTATTAAGAAAGTCATTTATGATAATATAAAATTATGTTTTGACTCCTAGCCAAACATCAACTTATTATATCATTTAATAGCTAACTTACCTTTTTTGATAAAACGAATCACAAAAGAAAAGGATTCCAATACAGAATAAAAACTATCTATTTCAGCTAACTATGTGTAGTATAAAATAAGGCAGCACACTGTAGTAATATTAATATTAAAATTAATACATTTAAGTGGCAGTTTCGAACTTTGCCTGTTCTTCATCAGACTGCAGTTTCCATCTATTTTGGCTGATTGATGTGTTTGATAATCAGTGGCGTAGCAAGGGGGGGGGGAGGCGGTCCGCCCCGGGCCCCCGCCTGGAAGGGGCCCACCAGCCAGCTTATTTCCTTTTTTTTTTTGGATGTTAAATAGGAAATTCTCTTTTTTTTTGTGTTGTTAAATAGGAAATTCTCTTTTTTTTTTTATTTTGGTTGTAAAAGCAAGCCTAGGGGCCCCATCCACCCAAGTATTTCCTTTTTTTTTGGTTGTGGAATAATGGAACTCCCGCCCCGGGCCCCGAAAGGCGTTGCAACGCCACTGTTGATAATCATGCCATTATAGGAAGTTTTGTCAAAACGAACACTGGCTCCATCATTGTCGATTTTTAATATATTCAGATTTAAATTGTGATTTAAGTTGTACGCTAAGCATTATAAGCTAAACGTTCTAATCGGTAATTATTATGTTTTGAATTTTTTTCTTATTAGAGTTTCTACTTTGTAACGGATAATGTCAGTGAGATGGTGGTCTTTGACTTTTGTGGATGGGTTTTTGGGTTGCTACTATTATTTCTTCAGTTTTTATGAGATTTTTAGAAATGTTTAAGTTCATATCTAGTAGTCTTTTTTTGTGGTTCCGTTAGTTGTGGGAGGAGTCGTTGATAACTTGGGGCCGTCCATTAATTACGTGAGGTGTTTTTTAAAAAATCCCCCCCCCTCCCCCCTTGGTGAGATTTGGTGAGAGTCCCCCCCCCC
>JAFIDM010009631.1:335321879-335336600 GCA_023159025.1 Thereuonema tuberculata
ATGACTGCGTTGGCCGGGAGTCGAACCCGGGTCAACTGCTTGGAAGGCAGCTATGCTAACCGATATACCACCAACACAAATCTGTTTGTTTTTTTTTTTATTATGATAATCAATATTTTTAAAAACCACAGTCGTTAAGTCCATTATGGTTGGCACAAAATAAGAAGATAATCGTAGGTTATCGATTACAACTTCCAAGCATGCTCCTAAGTACAGCTCCATCTATCGCACAATGTTATAACTAAATCCAATATTTCTGATGTCAAGAAGAATCCAATTTTTTTTTTTTTAATCTTGTATCTTTAAACTGTCTATACATTATTTTTGTATTATTTTCTTGTTATTAATATTTTTATATTACCAACATCTTATTATTGAATTTATAATATTTATAAGATATTAGTTGTGTTTTAATTCTATTTTTTATTTTTAAATTTATTTATTTCAGTTATTAAGTATTTATTTCACCTTTTTTTAATGTTAAATTGAATCAAACAAATTGGTCTCTTCCGCACATTTAGGGGCCCTGAAAAGGGCCTTTCTATTATTTCTGTGAATTCTAAAAAACAGCCAATACAGAGGTTAATTTGAAACGTCTCATCCAGATAAATAACTGTTTTCCCTTCGGAACGTACCTGTTTGATTTGCCTTAAATATCTGTGTCGATGAGCTACAATATCAGGTTTTTCGATGTAAAATTGCCTCATGTTAATTCTTCCGTACTTCATTCCTACTTCACACAAAGAATTTTTCGTAATGATGTTTTGCCTCCCGTGAATCCAATTTTCGATTGTAATTTTGAAAGAATTTTACTAATTGTTGGATAATCATTCTCTTGAAAAATTTCACTCACCGTGGCTCTGACAACAGATAAATCAAATTCATCTAACTCCAAAATTAATTGGCTTAGGATGTGGTCTTCTTTTTCCTGGCGTTGAAAATGAAATCCCGCCATCGTGTTTCGCTTTTCCCTCGTTGACAACTCTGCAAACCGTCGAATTTGACAAATTTGTTGCGTTAGCAGTTTTTTTTATTAATTCATTAATAGACATTCCATCGCCCTCACTCTTAAAATATTGAAAAACATTCCAAATTATACCTGTGGATTGGCTGTGTAAGGTCAGACCTTTCTTACTAACGCACACTTGTTCTTCCAATGCCGCCATGTTTTTTTTAATACTGTCTTTTGTTCAGTATTTCCAGGAATAACTAAAGGATCCCCTTATTCCCGTTTTTATCATATCTTCTTATTTTGTGCCAACCTTAAATAAAAAGAAAAAAAATATTTTTTGTATTTAAGTTCATTGTTTGTATTAAATACACAATTATAAGAATTCTTTCTTATTTCAGTTAATAATACTTTCCTCATAAGATTTCAAATTTTAATCTTGTGATGATTTATTTTAAATGTAATTTTACAATAATTATTTAAACAATAAAATAGAATAAAAATATATTTTAAACATACATTCATCTTTTCAAATAAAAAGATTTATTAAAAAAAAAAAAAAAAAAAATGATTGCGTTGGCCGGGAGTCGAACCCGGGTCAACTGCTTGGAAGGCAGCTATGCTAACCGCTATACCACCAACGCACATAAGCATAATAGAAAGAGATTTGTAGTTGTGCTATGGAAAATACACCTGTTGCTACAGAGAACAGGCAGCGATTGAAGGAATATTTAGGTCAACAGTTCACTGCCTCTTCTTCACTTAAATTTTTGGCGCTTAATTTAAAATTACTTTTAGTTATGGATTAATTGTTTTCTCTATGATTCCATTAGAATTGAGAAGGAATTAAAAAGAAACAACAATAATTAGAAAAAGGAAAAAAAATAATAATTATGAATTTAAAGTCTTACATTATATCGGATTTTAATCTACTTTGAAACGATAATCATTTATCATTTGGATTATCAAAAGTATATTAAAAGTATTAATGCATTAGAAGTGTTAATTCCCTGTGTATTGCAAAGATCAAGGCTTAAATACAAGCACAGCATTTAGGATTACAAAAGCCGATTAGAGGTTCAGAAAGATATTCAATGGTTTATCCTTATTAACTGTTTGTATATATCTAATTCCTAGTTTTCAATTATCTAAAAATAAAAAATAAAAAAAAATAACGGGGGGGAGGGGGCGATCATTAGTTTCGTAAGATCAGATATAAATAAGAAATTCCTGTAAGAACTGACTACCTGCTAAAATTTAATTATTTTCTTCTTTTTTTATTTTTTTTAAGTCGTGAAAATGACAAAAAAAAAAAAAAAGCAAAAGCTTAGATCATTGTAAATGTTGAATAAAATACAGTAAAATTTTCTATTTTCTGAAAAAAAATTCATTCAATCCGCATTAGCTGATTAAAATATGTAAATCAGATTCATTTTAACAAACCACTCTCAAGTTACTGAATTAGCTAAAATGATTAGACATCCAATGTTTAAGAAAAACCCACTGTTTAGTTTCTAAAGCTTTCTATACGAATTTTTGTTGCCTCCTCTAAAGCTATGGGAATTTCTCGACAAACACCCATTAGTAAAAGATTCCAAATATAAAATTCAATCGTTTCAAGTCTTAAATATGTATGTTAAGTTTCAAGAAGATCCATCCACCGGTCCAAAAGTTGTGAGGGGCGCTCACATTCACACGCAGACTGAACGATTTCATTAGCTTCGCTTTCCAAGACTAGGAGGCAGCCATAGAAATTGAATATTCATTAAATGACTTATTTTCGGTTGAGTTACAAAAGAACATAATTAATTGTCGAAACAGGAAATTTAGTCTGATTTATAAAAAACATCAAATTTCATGGTGCATTTTTTTTTTTTTTTTTGAATTGCTGGAAGGAATGAAATTTTGACTCTTATTCAAAACAGGGCCTATGAGTCTGAGTTTATAAACGCCAAAATCTAATGAGAGGTGTCCAATTTCATCAAACTTTCAAGTACGAAGTTTGATATTAATTTAATTATTATCCATTAAGTTACCTTTGTCTTTGTTGTAAATTTTAGTCGACGTAAATGAGTTGAAGTCTATTCAAGAATACTGAGCTTTCCTATAGCTCTGAAATCTAAAATGTGTTATTATTGAGTGCATTATTCTTTATTCTTCATTCAGCGTTGTGACCTTTTTTTCGTAAAGCAGTCCCCCCCAAAAATGGAAATCAGTTTATTATATGTAAATTTAGATTTCGATTGATGCATTATTATTATTTTTTTTAAGTAATGGGTCTACAACATTCTTAAACAGACAAAGACATACTTCCTCTATTAAAACATACTTTAGTTTTCCAAGGACCATAGACCATGAACTTCTGACAATCAGTAGATTTTGTGTTAAACGATTAATATCTTAAAGAATGCAATTACAGCAAGGTAGTTTTGTATATATATATATAAGGTGCATTTTGTTCAAAAATTATACTTTATTTCTTTTGATGCCCTAACTTTTGATATAATAATATATATCAAAATATATTATTTCTTCCTTGACCTTACCTGCTGATTTAGATATTTTGTATTTTAGAATATTGTCGATGTATTTAGGTGAAGTGCCGATGGGACCTTGCCCTATCAAATCCAGAAATGTATAACATAAGCTTTTTCCGTTTTTTTTTTTTTGGTTGATGGTCGGTTGAGAGGACTTTAGTTCCTCTCGTGAAATTTTGGAGGCTTTTTTTTTTTTTTGGGATTTAGCTTGTTGCAAATCAACCCCATAACTTAACTACCTTAAAACAAAACTTAACCTACACCGAAACATAAATACATCCTTGTCGAATAGTCAAATAAAAAACTTTTTTTAGGAAAGAAACAGTGTTTAAATATTTCTTACATGAAAAATTACTGAGCAGAAACATATAATCTTTGTTTAAAAACGAATATGAAAGC
Organism: Thereuonema tuberculata; assembly: GCA_023159025.1. Classification (NCBI taxonomy): domain Eukaryota; kingdom Metazoa; phylum Arthropoda; class Chilopoda; order Scutigeromorpha; family Scutigeridae; genus Thereuonema; species Thereuonema tuberculata. The sequence goes on from JAFIDM010009631.1 coordinate 335,325,765, forward strand.
CTTCATTAGATAGTTTGTTTATTTTTTATTTTTCACAATGCATTATAGCTACTTTATTTATTCCAATTGAGTCTTTTATCCTAAACCTTTAAACTGGGCGTGATATTGAATAAACTTTAGAAAACGATATTTAATCCTCAGTCCGCAGATACTTTACCTAACGCATGTTATCAATTGAATTCCATTTCATCGTTTCCAAGGCGAAGTGGGGTCCATTGGAGAGGATTTTTAACGTCTTTGTTTTATGTTTAATAATTTAACACGATTCAGTGAAATGATTGTAACAGTAATTCATTGGGGTGTTTTTCTATTTTATCTGTCTGACTCCATCTTCTGCTATTTCTAGGCTATTTTTTTAAAGAATCATTTAAGATACCATTTCATTAGCGCTGTTGTTAAAAAGTAGAGTTAAAAAGTAGTTAAAAAGGAGTTAAAAAGTAGAGGGTTTTTCAATTACTACATTTAAATTACAGTTATTTCTCCCGCGAACAATATTATGTCAGCTTCATTAGGACTTGCAATAAAATCAAACGTAAATACATAATTAATTCCCGAGGGCAGACATTAATGACTCCTCAGCATTGAAACCTTACCATGACCTACCATTAAATCTTAAGACAACTCCTTTTCTGTATTCCCTGTAATATTCAGGATTAAATGAAAAAAAGTAATTGGAAATTGTTAAAAAAAAAATGGAGTAGCATGTAGAATGGAAGACGGAAATATTAGCGAATGTCAAAGAGATAATGAATACAGAATAATTATCTTTTACTAAAAGAATTGAACTGATCACTTGAAGATTGCGGCAACATTCAATTCAATAACAAAAAGTTGTTGTTTATGTAATTTAGATTTAGAAGTTATTTGGAGTCTACTTTGAAAATTAAGGAAAGATATTAATTTAAAACGCATATAAAATTAGAATCATCAACTAACTAGAATTAGAAATGTACAGAAACACGCGAAAACAATGCGAAATCTTACTTTCAAATTAAAATATTTAATACAAACAATAGCAAAAAAATTTCCAATTCTGAAAAATAATAAAAAAAAAAAACATTAAATCCTCTTTAGTTAAGTTGCCTAAATCCAATTCTTTTAATCTTAACAAAGCGAGCGGTGTGAGTGTAAGGCATATTAAATGGATCAATACCCATTGTTTCTCTTCTGATGTTTTTCTGTGGGAATTTTTATGATCTTCACATGATTTCTCGACAATGGCTACAAAAGAAAAAAGTTTCAAGTATAAAAGTAAGATCATCACTATATTAGTAAAGATCTATGCCAAGTTTCAACACGATCTACTAACTGGGTTCAAAAGTCATTATTAGGAACGCACACACAGACTAGTTTGATTTTATGAACTTCTTAGAAAAGTACTCTAATGAGAAATTAAAAAACAGTTCATGTAATTTCTGTGATAATAAAAATACAAGTATAATTTATAGAAATTATTTTTCCCGCCTTTCAAACTATTACCAAACGAAAATCTCAAATAAACGCTTATCTACTAATTTTATCCTAATCTTTTTCTTAGACTCTGCGGTTTCGAGCCATTTTATGACGAAAGAGGTGAACAGGCAATGTATACGAGAATAGTCACAGGAGACTATGATTTCGTTTCTCCCTGGTGGGATGATATCTCTATGAATGCTAAGGTAAATGAAAATGAATTCACTATGTTTCTATTTTCTTTCTGTCTTTATGTTTCATCAAAACGGAATTCATTTGGTTATAGAATTGGTCTGGAGAATATCAACAAGCAATAAAGGAATTTCTAAGAATACATTCGAAAATAGCAGTTCATTGGTTTTCCAGTACTATGAGAAGCAATAATTTGCGAAGTTTTTTCTAGAGATGAGGTTTGTTCTAAATTGAAAGCCTTATATTAGCTATAGCACTTTAAGGTAATACCTTAAAAGCTTTACTAAAACTGATCACAAGTGAATACTCACTGTAAAATCCTTATAATAAATTGTCAAGAGTTGAATACTTACAAAACAAAGTTTTTATTGGATTATGTTGTAATTTTTTTAAGAAATGTTAAAAGAATACTTTATTTAAAATGTTGCTTCTTTAAAGAATGAAGCTTTTAAAATTACACAAAAAATAAACGAAAAAAAAAGGTTATTTCAACATTTTTGCTAATTTATCATCATTTCAGCATTCTTTTTAAACTTTTGTGCATTGAATATTCAGGCCTAAGTGGTATAAGGTCCTAAACTCTCGTTTCCCATTAGATAAATTACTTTCTGAAATGAGGGAAATTCATATCTTGATTTCAAAATATTTCGACTTCCAAAGGGTTTCCTTTTTTAGTTTATTTCAAAGTAAGTGAATGCTCAGATGTTAACTCCTTAATCTTTCATCTTAGGATCTGATCACCAAATTGCTGGTAGTGAATCCCCGCCAACGCCTGACCGCCAGGGAAGCTCTGGAACATTCGTGGGTGACTGGAGACTCCGCCAAACCCACCCACATGACCTCCACCATCAAGAAGATCAAAGAATTCAATGCCAGAAGGAAACTCAGGGTAGGCATTAGCACCAGCTATTCTCCCTCCTTTTTTTTATCATGTTAATTATAATAGTTCAAAAAGAAAGTGATGAGAAAATGGCGGCGACTTAATCTCACCACTTTTTTTTTTTTTTTTTTTTTTTGCTAATTCAATAATCTTCCATCTTGTGTTTGAACAAAAAGCAGCTCAAATGATAGATAATAGGTCCAATGGCCTCTGATGCAATTTTGAAAACCTGAAATTAGTAGATCTTTCATCTTTGTTTTTCCTTGACCTTGGCAAAGATTAGAGCCAAGTTTAACATCTCAAAAATATTTGCAATCGAAAATTAATTGACTGAAAATTGTATTTTTTGAAATAAAAAATGCATAGACTTCTGATTTGTCAGTTACAAACTATTTCAATTCGTATAATTGGAAAAGGTGTATTAGTAAGACAATCACTTTTTAATTTTCTTTTTTTTTGTATAAATTTCATGATAAACTTTAATGAGTTTTACTCCTTGAAATCTCTTCTGCTATTCTGTGAGTAGAAGGAAAGAACATCATCTGAATAAGAGCAGTAAATGATAGATTTAACTAACCTTTAACTGTGGGTTGTGGATTGTAATTACAGATAAGTGGAGCGGAGTTTATTAATGGAAAGCTTGTTTACTTTAACCGCAGTCCGAAAAAAAAAAACAGTGGAATTATTACTCAGAGGTAATAATTAATAATGTTTTAATAATTGTAATAATTATTAAAACATTTGAATAATTATTACAATTATTCAAATGTTTTAATTTGAATCCTGCTCTCAGTATTCCATTTAAAACATTCAGCCATCTTGAAGAAAGGCAATTGAAGAATGAATTACGTTGGAATAATGATATAAAACTGAAGTTGCAAATGCCAATAAATTCCACCCTCTAAAAAACAAAATGATAATAATATCTGGTAAAGCCTGAATAATAAACGATGTTTTAGTCAACTTCTACAAAACACACTCATATTTTATTTTTATATACAATATCTTTGGATCTAAGTCAGAAAGATAATGTTGTATTAAAATAATTTAACGTGTGGACATGTCTATAAATAAAATGAAGGCCACTACACTGGATAAAATTCAAATAAATTATATTAAAAATATAAAACACAAACATTTTCAACCTGACCAACAGGTCTTTTTCAAGTGACTAGATACAAAATAAATTGAAGATACAAAATAAGAGATATTGTTGTATGGCAAGCATTATTGTACTATGAGTTTTGAAAAGGTCGCCAAGCACTACGGTCGTGAGAGGACTGATTTCACAAGTTCGTTAGTCTTGTAAGGAAGCAAGCTTCTAAAGAAACAACACAATCGACGGGCCTTTAAATTTGAAAAGTTTTTAATGGGAATAATGCGTTAGTCATTTTTTTTTTTTTTGGTAGCTGCAGGGAACATTGATATTTTTTTTTTTAAAGAATTAATTACTATAAAATAAATCAGACTTCCAAACTTGGTCGAAATAACTTTGTCAAGTTCAAAGTGGCAGAGAGACATTTCTTACATTATTACAATTTTGGGGTATGCAATTTTGGGGTATGCAGTCTTCAGCAAACAAAAAAAGAAATACAGTAAGGTTCCTGGGACGTAGTTGACAATAAAGGTATGGTTATATTTAGACAAGGGAAATCGTGCTTAAAGTATTTTAACGATGTTCAGACGAATCTATTCATTTCTGATAGAAATTACTTTACAAAATTTGTTATTTGTATAGAATTTCATGAAATTTGACTAATTGAAAATTTTCAGTTAAAATGTAAGTTTTCATTACAGATGGTGGCAATATTCTGTTTGTTGTTGTTGTTGTTTGTTTGGTTTTTTTTCAACTCCATTTAGTCGAATTTCACACAGCAGACCTGAATCGTATTTAGGCGAAGGATTTTAGCTCAAACTAACATTTCAATTTAATGATTTCGGCTAATACTGTTGATCAGTATTACTACGATGGCAACAGTACAAAACACAAGATTGATTTAAATATCTAACTTTTTGTATATTAAGTTTAAAATAACAGATTGTAGAGAGAGTAAAAAAAATAGATGCCTAAAATATTCAATATTCTTCGCCATTTTGTACCTAGAGTAGTTTTGAGATTTCTGGGGTTCTTTTGCTAGAGGCATTGACGTAACAAGGAGTGTTTAATAGGGGTTGTACTCCCTCCTCCACTGCATCCGAAAATGAAAAAGAAAATAAGTAAGGTTTTTTATTTTTGGCCTGAACGATCATCGTAATTTCCCCATTCCAAAATCATGGAAACGCCCATCAATGATATTATGACATGGTATCTGTCTCACAAGTTTTAACTAGAACTATCTATTTTTGTAATGATCTAACATAAAGAAAATATACGTCATTGTTATTGTTAGCCAACTAACTATCGCCCACAAACATCTAAGACAGACTGTAACTATATAACATAAATTGCTCTCTCATATTTTAAAGATTGTTGCTTCCTTTTTAATGACCCCAATATATAAAGTGTAAAGTTGGTAGAAGCTACTAAGAAAGTTTTGTTCATCCCTCTGAACCGGACAAAACTACAGCCCAAACTATAAGCTGGACAGACATGAGTGATACTTACGACTTACAGAGGTGGTGAAAAATACTAGTTACAGTCTGGTGTCACTTCCTTTCTTTCAGGAAATGGCAAAAAATGAAACATGTCCCACCTCTACAGCTCAAAATACAAATTGGACGATTATGAGTGATGCCTTATTTGGAACCCATATGAGTTGTAGAGGTGGAAAAACTATTTAGAGTTTCGCTCTGTGGCCACTTTACAAGAAATGGCAGAAAATGAAACATGTACGGAATCGCTGTGGTTAAAGTTAAAGTATCCCTCTACAGGCCTGGGCTGGCCTTTTGGGCGCGGGAGGTCAGGCTCCCAGCGTTTCGTGACCATCGGGACGAAGTTGAGGTCGGGTGGTCAGCCCGAGGCCCGCCCGCCTTTAACTCCCGGGAAAGAAACCCGGTACCCATTTCATAGAGGGCTGGGTAGACCCTAGGACCCGTTTGGAGGTGAAAGAAGCGTGGAAAAATTCCCGCCCTCCGCCGCGGCCGGGAATCGAACCCGTGATCTCCAACCCGCAGCCAAGCGCGCTGACCACTCGGCTACCGGGCCCACAATCGCTGTGATACAAACATGGAAATGAAACCAGATTTTTCTTGTTTATATTATTATATGGGTTGAAATTAATCTACATATGTTTTAAGATCTTTTTCGTTGTAAATAAATATTAATTCTTCTAAGAGATGAAAGAGACCAAATGAAGTTTCGCATCACATATTGCTCAGATAAACCTTTTGAATTACTTATGTATACTTTTTAAATCGTTTTCATTTATTTTGCTTTCGATAGATCTTCTTATGACGAAGATCTTGTAATCTGATATCTTACAAATCATAACCAAATATTTACGATGGATAGATATAAATTAAGATTTTTGAAATTCTAAAGAATATACAGAAGAAGTTAACAGCTCAGAAAGTTTCGTATTTTCTCTGAATTAAAAAAAAATGTATTAAAAAGATCATTTTTGGAGTGAGAAAATCGCCAACCGGACAATAAATATGCCTTCGTACATTGAGCAAACATCAACGGGAATTCTGTACAGCTGTTTCATCCTTATTAGGAATCATCAGCAGAATATACCCTTGGTGTTTGGCTCAGATGCGCGAAAGCTTTATCTAAAAACATTCTCGATCCCGAGAATGGGCCGCCGAGATAAAAAAACAATAAAATAAAAAATGATCCTGAAAGATCCAATGTTTTAACCCCTTCTCCTTTCACTGAAAGGCACTAAGGAAATTAATTATAAAAAGGCAACATCATAAGTTCAATTGAAAGCAAGTTTAACGTCCGTAATTATTTTAAAATGGAGAGAGAACCCAAACACCAAGGGTGTATTCTGCTGATGATTGCTAATAAGGATGAAACAGCTGTACAGAATTCCCGTTGATGTTGGCTCAATGTGCGAAGGCATATTTATTGTCCGGCTGGCGATTTTCTCTCTCCATTTATGAATAATTACGGACGTTAAACTTGCTTTCAAAAGATCATTTTTCTTAACTGATATCTTTGCAAAACTTTTAACTGAATCTGGTCGTATTTTAAATTCTGATGCAATGTCTTGTCTTAGTAGATTTCTACAGACAAAAAAAAAAGTTACCTTTTCATCATTTTCATTTAAAAAACAAATTCAGTTCAACTAAAGTAAGAAATTTTCATCGGATAATGAAAGCAATGAAACTGAAATATTTTCAAGACTGTTTTATTTTCTTGTGGAATTTATTTCTGTGTTTCCTATTTCAGGCTGCAACCCACGCCGTTTTGGCCAGTTGCCGTGTCATGCACAGCCTCAACGTTGACCGACATCAACCAGAAGATTCAACGATTCCAGTACAACAAGCAAAGAAAGCAACAGATTTATGACGAAGAGTGAAGTGAAAGACCTCCTCCATGTTGGTTATTTTTGAAAGACACTGGAATTTAAAGACTCAGTTTACAATGTGTATCCTCTTCTAAGATTAAGAAATGTGAAGAAGCTGAGAAAAGGGGAATGATCTCTTCTAAGGAATTTGGAATATAATATTATAAAGCACTCACATAAACTTACAGACTTTTGGTAAAAAGCTTATTTAATTGTAAAGTGTCTAACAAGAGAAGGATATCAAGTCAATCTCCCAACTGAAAATGAAAATTTCTTATTTAAATATTGCAGAAAACACGAACCCTTTAATTCATAAAGCCTTTAATTCATAAAGACTCTAATGAATTAAAAAGGATTCCCTGGAAGCAGGTTCAGTTTTGCTTTTGTTTACTTTTCCTCTGTTCTATTTTACTTTGCTCTTTCAATATTAGATGTCTGTAATTAAAATTTTATTGTTTATAGTAAACTAAAGAAAAAAGAAACTCATTCTAAAACTAATAAAACTTATATTATTTAAGAAAATCAGAAACTACTGAAAATATACACTAAAAAACTAAAAACAGAGTTTTTTTTTTTTTTTTTTTTTTTTTTGCTTTAATCATTAATCGTATCCGATTCTCGATGATTTTTTAAGTAAACCCAAAGAATTTTCTTCGGAAAGATACTGAGGTGGTTTCCCGTTGCCTTCCCGAAAAGAAAGTGAAAAAGAGGCTGACAAACACAGAAAGGAAAGTTAAACATCCATGCCAGTGCCAAGCGTAGATTCGAACCAAGTTCCGAAACATCTGCCTAGACAATAGCTACGCCGAAACGGCTAAAAACAGATTAAAAACATTTAAATACATTAGGAATGTTTTGACAGCTGGCAAGGTTGTTGTTTGTCAAATAGAACAGCATTACTTACATATTATTATATTTTTTAAATTATTAGAGGAAATGGTACTATTGAGCCCCTGCAGGTAATCCTGAGTCCCCCTAGTATTTCATAAAGTAGCGCGCATATCATGATGGCTGAAGCAGGAACTATTTGTAATACAGAAATCCATTGTTTTACCGTCTCTGCTTCAGTTGCTGCTCTCAACACAGGCGTAGTGAAGTTTATTTGTTTTTCTCTCGGAAGAAAACTTTGTAAGATAAGAGTTTTTAGCATTATTTCATCACATATTTGTAGATATTTACACGGCATGAATATTACTTTCGTCTGATTGAGTTTCAAGGTTTGTTTTGGTATAATGACAGTTTCAATCTACGTATATCCTAGTACATCATTTGTGTTTGTTTTCCAATATGGCGAAGGTGATAAAATCAGCTGGAAATATGAGCTCACAACACAACCTCTGTAGGACATGTTCTATACTAAACATAATAATAATAAACATTCGCGATTTTTGCAATTAAACTCAATTTAATAGTGTAAATTTGGTTGTTGTTTTTGAAGTGTCTTACCATTTTGAAAACCATTGTAATTGATTTTTTATTGTTAAAATTAATTGTAAAAACAATTAATTAACTTACTCTGTAATAAGTTTTAAATACTTTTTAACTGATTATATTAATGAAACTATATGTTTTACTATTGTAACAGTGTTCTTTATTGATTTTTATAAAGGGGCTCACATTACCACACAACTATTTTTCCTCAAAAAATGCACTATTCTATGTTTTATTTTTTAATTTTAAAAAACGCCAGAATATTATGCCTATGGTTTCAGAATACCGTGGAAGATACATCAGAGTATCTTTTCTATAAATTTCAGGCTAAAAAAACCATCTAAATCTATAAGTTGTGACCGAAAAATAATTGTGAGGCCCATATTACCACCCTTTCCTATTCAATTTAAATATTCATGCTTCCATGCAGTCCATTATTAATGAGAAAAAGCTTTGGTTTTTAGTGCTATTACATTATAATATCTTTGCCCATACACTGTCCATTATGGGAAGCATATTTTATTGTAAGTGTAAACGAAACGATAAGAAAAATACAAAACATCCTTAATGGAATATAAAATGAAATTGAACGGAAGACAATACAACAAATGAGTTATTCATAAAAATCCTCTAATCAATCAATGAATAAATTGAAAGTAAACAAAAGCAACAAACTGAAAGAGCAACTGTTCTCTTATAAGAAGAAGGTAATCCTGTTGTTGAAATAATTATGAGCACAGGCAGATCCTCCTCTCAAAGATTTTCCTCTTTATTTATTTTTTTTAAAAATTTGATTAGTTGATTTGTGTCATTTAATTAGAAGGCTTCGGGGAAATGTAAAAAAAAAGTTTAGTGTTTTTCTCCAGTTTCTGAGTTTTATTTGAAAGACTTCTTTTGTAAGATTACTTGGCAGCTGACTTTAGGGAAATCTGCAAAACCAACTTATATATTCAGCCTAATTGCAACACTGTCCTTGAATATTTCAACTTATAAAAACTGTAAGAGAACTCATTCTAAAACTTACATTGTATTTCTAAAAATTATATTTTGTTGAGATTGATTTCAAGGCAAGTAAAATATTTCTGTAAATTTCGAATGAAAATTTGTTTTTTCTTAGCTAAAGCTTTAATTGTCATTAGTTCTTGTTGATTATAAATGTGAAAAATGATTGCTGTTTTTTTTTTTTTTAATCCATTCATTCTGAAACCACAAGAAATTTAAAATAAAATTATTTATTCAATCAATTTTTTATTTTTAATTTCTTAATGAAACACTCATTCTTTATTTAGAATAAAAAACATTAAAAAAAATAGTGGTATGTTTGTTTTTTGGGAAGATTAGGCTCCGTCGTCAAAATAAATTAATTAAATGATAAAATGCAGTTCAATTGTGTAAATTCCTTACTTGATCTACTTTATTCTATCAGGTATCTTAAATTCCAACATTTACAATTCTTCTCTTATTATTAAAAGCAAACCAAAGTTTGCATGAAATGAAATGGGACTATCTTTTTTTTCTTTGTCTATCAAAAATCTCTTCAAAATAAATAAAAAGAGAAAAACTTCATTCTCCTCCCGTAGCTGCCAGCCGTGACTAATACAAAGAGGCTTCACATTCTGTTACTCAAACCTTTTTGAGTAAAGATAGACAGTCATTTTAAAAGTTCTCTTTATTTTTTTTATTATGATAATAGTTTTAAAAAGAAATACCGTGGAATTCTTAAAAAAAAATACATTAAAAAAAAACATTTTATTTTCACAATAATAAGAACTAATTCTTTCTCTTTGCAATTAACTAAACTTTCTTCAAAAGAGTCCAATTTTTAATTAAGTGATGATTTATTTTTATCATTCATTTCTAATACTAAATAATGTTGCAATAATTATATAAAATTATTTATATTTATTATATAATTATTTAAGTTTTCATATCAATATGAAATAAAATAATAAAAAAAAAAAATGTTATTGCGTTGGCCGGGAGTCGAACCCGGGTCAACTGCTTGGAAGGCAGCTATGCTAACCGCTATACCACCAACGCATATCTGTTTTTTTTTTTTTATTATGATAATCAATATTTTTAAAAAGACAGTCGTTAAGTCCATTAAATAAAAAGAAAAAAAAATTGTATTTAAATTCATTGTTTGTATTAAATACACAATTATAAGAATTCTTTCTTATTTCAGTTAATAATACTTTCCTCATAAGATTTCAAATTTTAATCATGTGATGATTTATTTTAAATATCATTTCATTTCTAATATTTTAGTAATTTTACAATAATTATATAAAACGATAAAATAGAATAAAAACTTATTTTAAACATACATTTATTTTTTCAAATAAAAAGATTTATTAAAAAAAAAAAAAAAAAAAATGTTATTGCGTTGGCCGGGAGTCGAACCCGGGTCAACTGCTTGGAAGGCAG
>JAFIDM010009631.1:335341600-335382322 GCA_023159025.1 Thereuonema tuberculata
ATTCAATTATGTTAAAAATATTCACGCACGTTAAAGATTAATTCATTCACTACCTCTTCTTCGCTTAAAATTTTGGCGCTTTTTAGCATTACTTTTAGTTATGGATTAATTGTTTCCTCTATGATTCCAATAATGTATTGCAAAATTGAAAAGGAATTAAGAAGACATTATAATTAGGGGGGGGGGGAGAAATTTGCATAGAGTAGGTCCTATTTTCTTGGCCCTACTTTTTTTTTTAAAATTGTACAGCCTTGTCAATCCCCCACCCCCACCCCCACCAACACATACCGAAAACGACGTGGGTTTTTTTTTTTTTTTGGGGGGGGGGGGGTTGTTGATCGGGTTTCCTAATTTTCTCTATCCTACAAATACAAATCTACATTTGCCCCTGGTTTCCTCAATGATTCTTTTTATGTAGGCCTACTGCAGATTCGTCAAAATCAGTTGAAAAAGAATTAAAAAGAAACAATCATTCAGAAAAAAACGAAAAAACAAAAAAAAAACAGTAAAGAATAAAATATTAGATTTGCTGATGCAATTAAAAAAAAGATTAAACTTAACCTATTACTCAATGGAAATGATAATCAGCTGATTTTTGAGTTATTGAATTAATTAATAAGTAAAAATTCATTAGAAGTATTAATTTCATGTATATTTCAATGAGAGCGATGTTTAATTATAAGCTTAGCATTTAGGATTACAAAAGCTACAGAGCATTATCGAGTAAAATGGCTAAAGTTTCACAAAGATATTAATTTGTTTATTGAATATATTAGGACCGTTTCAAGTATTACGTAAGCACATATTCATATTCATTTTAGACTCCCTTTTGTAAGCAAAAATAAGAGATGCCTGACCGCGCCCCCAAATTGTGTTTACGTAAGATTTGCGAAATCGTTAACAGTATATACCACTGAATAATAAATTAAAGCAGTCATAATTACATGATATTCACTCCTGAATTAAAATGTAACAAATTAAATATAAAAGTACGCATGAAATACTGAGCAAAAAGCCTATCTCGCGCAGCGCACTCTCTCGCGTGCATGTTTGTCTGCCTTACGTAAGTATTGCTCTGATTCCCTCCCCCCCTTGTCAGCAAAAATAAGCAAAACTTCACCCCCCCCTTAAATGCTTACATAATACTTGAACAGCTCCTTATATGTAATGTAATGTAATGTAATGTAATGTAATGTAATGTGGTGAGTGTGGGTGGCAGGGAAGCCGAGCACCGCGACCGTTGGTCTATACAGCTCCTTATAACTCTAATAAATCTAAAAAAAAAGGGGGGGGGTTGGAGAATCATTAGTTTTTTAAGGGCAGACATAAACAATGGAAAAAAAAATTCTGAAAGAACTTAAAGCCTACTTTCCTTAAAATGTTCTTCTTTAAAATTTCTGTTTTATTTCTTTCTTTCTTTTTTTTTTTTTTTTTTTTGAATCATGCAAATTTCAAAAATAGGAAAAATCTATACAATAACTGTTGAATACAAACAGAAAATGTTTCATTTTCTGAAAAACAAAATAAATTCTCAATGTCTACTTAAATAAATGGGATTCATTGTAATCATATTAAACAACGCTCATGATAATGGATCAGCTAAAATGATTAATGACCATTGTTTAAGACAATGATAGAAATCCACTGTTCAGCTTCTAAGGCTTCCTCCTCTTGCTAATTTAATTAGTTGTTATTTGCTAAAATTGATAATTTTCTATCTATCATCTTTCTTTATTTATCAAAACTCTCTACCAAAAAAAAAAAAAAAAATTGGAAAACTTCAGTGTTCTTCAGCCAACCATGGACTCACATATAAAAGAGGACTAATATACATTCAGATATCATCCAGAAACGTACGATTACACACAAATGGAGAGAACGCCGTGGGATAGGAATCCGGAATTTATAAGAATGCAAATTTAAAGTAAACGTTGCTTCTGGGGAAAACCAGAGTTTGTCTTATAATGGCTTTCTTAACCAGCGCCATGTCAGTTTTAAGGGGTAGGGTAAAAGCTCTGCTTCAGTTTTCCAAGGGTTACTTTCATCGGACCTTAACATTGTGCTTCTGGAAATTACCTAACAACAATGTACTAATGTGCATCGAATGTAGTTGTAGTGTATTACCTTTGACTCTAGTAATGCTTACTTAAAACTAGGGTTGCCAGACATCCCGATTTTCACAGTACATTGAGCAGGAACGTTAAGATAAAAATTCAGAAAGTATTAAAAGACTCCCACTAATTAATTCTTAGGATAAAGTGTGATTTCTTTTCTTCTTCTTAGTATTATTAATGTAAGCAGTGACAATGTTAATTTGTGTAGCTAACATCTTTGATTCTTTTTATGTTTTAAGAAAAATATCCCGGTTTCTCAGTTACAAATCTAGCAACATAAATATTTATGCCTTTATAAAGCTCAAGCAGTAATACACTGGCGTACATCAGATATAAGCATTCAGTTATATAATTTGATTTTGTTTTACGTAGACTAATAAAATTAACTTTAAAGGCTTCGTGAAATAAGGACCAAAAGAGGTGCCTTTATATAACACAAATACGTATGATGAACTGATGTACAACAAATTTCCGATTTCGTTATGCTGTATAATTGGATTTTTGATTTACATAAATTACTGTTAAGATTGCTCTTCATAAAGATCTAACTTGAATATTTTAAAGAGCATGTAATGATATCAATATGTTTACATTGAATAGATTTTGTTTTATCTAAACAATTTAAACTACTCCGATAAGATATAGAATAACTTCATCACTGGGAATATGGAAATGTGGTTACATTTAGGCCTGTTTATTGTCGTTCGGAAGTCACTTCCGGGAGCGGGAGTGAAATCCATGACTTTCCGTGCAATCTGAGCTTGTCATCGAGGGTAAATCCGGTTGATGATTCTTATGAGAATGAAACAATTTTTTTTTTTTTTTTTGGGGGGGGGGGGGGTATAATTTCGACGAAGGGCTTTTTTTTTTTATTTTGGTTGTATAAGTTCGGAAGGTTCGGTTATCCCGCATTGCGATTTTAGAAATATGGTCACCCTGCAGCTGTTCCGGATTCCCGTCAACTACATGTACTTTCGTCTTCATAGACAGCCATTTGGTCTCCCCTATCCATCCGTCTGTAAGATTACGTATAGGAAAACATGAGATTTTCTTCTGTTTCAAAATTACTGTAACATTTCACGAGCTTTAAAAACAGTAAATAATCTGTATTATTAAAAAAAAAAAAACAACTCCGTGTATATGTGCGTTCTCCCAACAATGGAATTTCGTAACAATTCACACGAGCGTTGCCAGGCAACAGGAGTATTGTTGCATGGTCGACTATGTCCGCAATGCTGTAATTTCGCACGTGTGTTACCAGGCAATAGGAGTATTGGTGCATGGTCAACTCAACTGCAAAAATTTCGGACTGTTATAAATGGATTTTAATATTGTATTGCATGTATGTTTAGAATTTAACTTTTAATTTTTTTTTGTTTGTTTTATTTGATGTAATTTGGTGTAATTTGATGTAATTTTGTTTTTTTGAATAAATATAATGTTTGTTTCGTTAAATATGCGAGGCTTTCGAGAAAACAATGGGCAACCGTCTAGTAGCAATATAAATAATGTATCTCATATGGTAGCTTAGCTTTAACGTATATAAAAGCATTTTCTTGTTTAACTTATCTGTGAAACTTACTGTAAAAATTAGAATATAATTAAACTACAAACTTTCAACAACTGAATTAAAATGTTTTAATTTGAATGAAACTATAACTAAAAACTGAACACAATAACAAGCACCGTGCCCGAAATAGGTTAAGTCTAAGTCTTATAGTTCTCTGCCAAGGGCAGGTCCTTCATTGCAAACCCAGCATTCTCCAATCTTTCCTATTTTCTGCCTTCCTCTTCGTCTCCACATAAGATCCATTTACCCTAATGTTGTCGATCATCTGAAATCTTCTTCTGCCTCGAACTTTTTTACCGTTCACCATTCCTTCCAGTGCATCCTTCATTAGGGAATTTCTTCTCAGCCAGTGACCCAACCAGTTTCTTTTTTCTTCCTGATCAGTTTCAGTATTGTTCTTTCTTCACCCACTCTTTCTAGCACAGCTTCATTTCTTATTTTGTCTGTCCATTTCACATGCTCCATTCTTCTCCATATCCACATTTCAAATGCTTCTAGTCGTTTCTCTTCACTGCGTCGTAATGTCCATGTTTCTGCCCCATACAATGCCACACTCCACACAAAACACTTCACTAGTCTCTTCCTTAGTTCTTTTTCCAGAGGTCCGCAGAAGATGCTCCAGAGAAATAGGTTAGGGCCTATAAAAGTGTAACAGTAAGAGGATGTGTGGTCACTATTCGTTTATTGTACATCACAATATCCATGCACTTTAACATTCTTTTTTTTTCCATGTATCCTAAATAGGCTATCAAATTCCATCTCTTTTAGAATTTAATCAGTTTTGTTTATTTTTCGTTCTTCTGCCGATATATTTTCCACTGTCCCATTAACTTACCTACATTTAGACAAGAGGTATTTTCATTCGCTCAACGACTTCAGGGTTATTTATATGTATTCACCAATTTTCATTTAGCTTGAAACAAAGGTTTCCAGTCTTTATTCTTAAGTATGGAACTGTGGCTTGAAATGATAGTAAAACCTCTGTTTTGCTATTACTTTATCAGGAAGGATCGATATTAAAAACATAATATATTTACGTGATAGCCCAATATGACTGCTTGAATTGCATGCATCAAAATCACTGATAAACTTCACCGCAGAAATGAACCAATTATCATCAATGTCGAAAAAAATAGAGTATATGGGTGATGAAATAGATTCTGATCAACAATAGGAGTAGATTGTAGATGTAGCTATTGGGTCGGACATTATTAAAAGGATCATTAATGAGGTCTGAGCATTGAATAGAGAATGATATAATTCCTTTCTCCAGTGCTGTTACTGTTCACTAACAATTCTTCGCTTTTTATGGCTCAGATGACTGTTCTGTATTACATTAGAAATGCGATCTGGATAACGAGAAGCACTTTTGTTTTTTATTAAATCTAAAAATGTTGTATTACAAAATACAGCAAACAAGTAGCTTGTACCTGAAATAAAAAAGTAGAAGAAAAAGTTGATCAGGAATAAATTTTGAAATTTTTTGAAGAGTGACTGTTGTCAAAGTAAAAAGTAACATCTACGCAGTGGCGTAGCGATGGGGGGGCAAAGGGGTCTATCATGCCCCGGGCGCCTCTCGCAGAGGGGCGCCAAATGGTCCCAAAGACATATATTACTATATGTTTTTCGGGTTTTCGGGGGGTGGGGTGGGGCGCCAAAAAAGGTATTGTGCCCCGGGCGCCAGTTATGCTCGCTACGCCACTGCATCTACGGTAAGTTTTTCTTTTTCTTTTAAGAAACATTATGCTCTAACTTTACAAATTAAAATAGATAAAACTGTTCAAATATACAGAAGTGTATTCCAGAGACTGGTTACCTCAAGGAGACAGGCCCAAAAGACAGATCCGAAATTTATTCTACAGTAAGAACTGATCAAGTAACTTTAGCATTGATTGGAATGAATTCTAAGATGAAAACAGCTGAGAGTCCAAGGAACATTTGAATGTCCAAAGAATGTAGAATTTATTAAAAAATGATCGTCAGCTCAATAGTTACAACCAATTACAGTTTTCATTTGTTGAGACCCAGAAATTTTGCTTTTGCTTTGTAAACTATGCCGATATAGTTGGTAAGTGGATATACAAGCTTAGAATGCAATTCAATAAACATCTGTTATGTTTTAATGATACAGGATTCTTCAATCAAGCCAGCAATACAAATGTTAATTATTGGGGTGGAAATAATGCTAATCTATCTAATAAGATGGAATATTCAGAATGACTCTATATTCTCTGAAAGGTTAATAGAATATTCTATCTATGCCAGAGAATAAGCAAATCTAGCATCTTCTCTGTCTAAACAGATTTTTACATCAGGTACTAAGAATTAAAGGATATTGTGGTTGGAGATTGTGGCGATGATAAGTATTTTTTTTAAACGTAATTTGACTTGATTGCAATAAATCTGCCTTTCCTCCATCTCAAAATATATAGAATAAGCCCTATTTTTTGGGGGGTTGGATAGTCTGTTGAGAGAACCTTGACCTCCCACCCCCCCAAGAAATTTTGAAGACAACCTTTCTTTTTGGCTATGGGAAATCGTCTTCTTAACTTGGCTCTACAATGCAAAAAAATCTTATGCCATGCTCAGAGCAGATGTACGGATGATAATCTTTGCTGACCAAAGACAGTGTACAAAGATTCCATTGTAATTTATAACATTCCTCTTCCTTGTCTAGCTATAAGAAAAAAATACAGGTGTAAAGAGGATGGTTATGGACGCAAGCAGATGTGAAACCCTAGCTCTAATGCAATTCTTTCTTTAGTGAATTTATACTTTTTAGACACAAAAATTGCAATCCCCATAATGGTAAAGGTAAATAAATGAAATAATTTTTTATCTATTTTTCAATATTAAAAATTAATTTTGTTTGATTTTACAACAGCTAATTAACTGATGTGCCACTTCTAGCTGCAACGCATAGTAGACGTTGAGGCATTCATCCCTTGTAATGTCCTGTGGCAAATTAACTCTTCTTCCTCCAGTTGCCTGTTTAAAGTTTGTGCTATTTGGAGATACTAAGAAGATTTTCTCGTTTAATAAATTTGAAATATATTATACAAGTTACATCTGGGGACCTCAAGATCCAAAAAAGGATAAGACTTTTATAAAGTTTGTTGATTGGGTCATACACTATACTAAATGGCACCAGAAATGCATCGAAGAAATGGCAGCAGAATCTTGTTGAGGTATAGCAGGTATATCATTGTATCATACATAAACATATATCTTGATCTAATGTCATTCTTGATACAGCTGAATCCATGCTGTGAGTATGGGACTCTCATAGATTCATACTGGATTCCACCACTAACCTATATGACAGCTGAAGAGGAACTAACATCAGATGATGTGGTGCCACGACATGTTTGACGTGCCTTTGGAGATAAAGATTAATCAAGAGGTAAATGGCACTAGGATGCTGCAAAGTTATAATTGAACTTCATTGAACCTTTAGCCAATAGACTTCATAGATACTAGCAGATGCAGTGCAGGCACCCGAGAAAGCTGTATTTTCATAGATCTTGCTCCAGAGATTAGCAGTTGGTTAGTGATCTCTCTCTGTGTTAACTGCTGAAGATTGACATTTCAATGTGAACTGCTTCCTATACAACTGAACTTATGTATTCACCATGTTTGCAGTGAATACTGCAATGCCAAGATGATATGCAACAAAGAGTTTTAGACATTCTACATCTGCATTGCATGCTTAGGTATATATAGGAAAAAGGCCGGAGGTCCTGGCTGCCTTCCCCTCTGAATCTGCAAATATATTGATGCAAAGTTGAAAACCTTCCTGTATTGATCAGTTAAACTTCACTGTGGTTGGCTGACCAGGGAGTGCAAGACTTCACGCGATTGGCTCCCTCTCCCAATGGCGGACCGAAGAGGAACCTCCAACCTCGCGTGATCCCTTCTTTGGGAATCCGGCCTTCGGGCCTTTTCTTGCTTTGACCTGTTTTTGGTATCCACCAACCTTGTATATATATAACTGCTAAAGTGCAGAAATCAGTTATTCCGCAGATTATCTAGTTAATGTGCAGGGTGATTCGTTAAAGTGAGGAAAATTGTTTCATTTCTCACATTACCTTCTAGGCACTCATTAAAGTGAAAATAAGATCTTTGCTGGAGGAACAACATCAACGTTTCTGTATGCTTAAATTAACATAATGTTATTTATTTATTTTTCGATATCTAAAGAATCAAGTTAAACAATCAAACAAACAGTTGATAGAATAAATCATCAATCAATTAAAAAAAATTAATAGAAAGAATCAAACGGTTTAAAATATTATTACAATTATTTTTGATATCTAAAGAATCAAGTTAATACAATCAAACAATTAAAAAATTAAAAAAAAAAATTAACGTGCTGGAATTTCATTAGAAAAACAAGAAAGT
This sequence comes from Thereuonema tuberculata, assembly GCA_023159025.1. NCBI lineage: Eukaryota > Metazoa > Arthropoda > Chilopoda > Scutigeromorpha > Scutigeridae > Thereuonema > Thereuonema tuberculata. The sequence goes on from JAFIDM010009631.1 coordinate 335,349,686, forward strand.
AAACAAAAGCAGCACCAAGAATAAAAAAAATTTGCCATTCTAGGTTAATTATGGGAGGATGGCATATTAATAAATGCATAATAAATTTTCTTTATTCTTGGTGCTGCTTTTGTTTACTTTCTAGTTTTTCTAATTAACAAATTAGTTGATAGAATCAATCATCAATCAATTAAAAAACTTTTTAATAGAAAGAATGAAACGGTTTAAAGTATTATTACAATTAAGGAAATGAATTTGCAAAACATATAAAAAAAAATTATGCTTACTTATTAGTGCAATCTAAAGATTGGTGACACTTTGAATTACAGAGCAATTGGATTTTGCGACAAGCACACCTATTTGTGGTACATTTAGATTTGCAGTCACATTTTCTGAAACCCTGCCCAGTACCAAGGGATTGTTTTATTGCTGTTTGACATAAAGATATTTCTACAGCAGGGGCATCTTTTTTCGTTAAAAATCTCTCTTTGCAAACACTGAATTCAGATTTGGCATACAATTGTTTTAAAATACCCGTTTTAGTACCAAATTTACAAAAGTCATTCTCTGTTTTACTAAGAACCACAGCTAAAATTGAGCGGGCATCAGTTTTGCTGTGTCTACTTCGGGTACTTTAATTCTCACAGTGACATCTTCATCGACATTTGCATGCTTTGCATTAGAAACTGCTAACATTTTCTTTGCTTGCTTTTCTAAACCTTTCTTGGCTTCATCATGCTGTATTTTCTGATCCATATTCTTTTTACAGATGTTGCACAATACATTCTTACCATACCCTTCCTCTTTAGGATCTATTTCACCACAAATTACGTGAACAAACATATCACACGATTTACACTTGTGAGCACCTGATGCTGCTTTTGAGCAAACAATACAGACCATGTCTTGTATAGTCCTCTTTACAGGCTCTGTATGAAACTGTGATGGCGATTGTGCTGAAGTTGAGGGTTACTCAGTGATGACTTCTTCAACATGCAGAGGCGATTCCTTGGAGGTGCAGGGTAACTGAATATTCTTCATAACTGTAGCCTCAATCAACGGTGCAGAAGGCACTTTAAGATTACTATCGATAAATTCTTGTATTTCTATAGGTGATTCTGTAGAAGCAAGGGATAACAGAATGTCCTCTTGAGTAAGATGTGACTGTGATCGCATAATCACAGTCTCTTGTGAATCTCCTAATTTTTCAAGATCTTCTTCAGTATTTATCGAATATAATACACTTTGTGGTATAATAGAAGAAGACAATCCCACTTTTGCGGGACAACCGAACATGGCCTTGTATGGACTTCTTTTAACCCTTAACTACTCGCGCCCTGTCTCATGTCATAACTACTCGCGCGGTGTACTTTATACACCAGTGTATATAGACAGTATTTATTCAGGAATATGGTATGAAATTACATTAAAACCCAGCCAGTTCTGCTCTAGTTACTTTCGTCTGTTGTAGGATGTGCACATGTATCACATTTCACATCAGTTTTTGAATGTTCTCTGCAGACAAAGTCATTGCAAGAAGAGCATCTCATCGTCGCTTCCTACTTCCTCAGACGAATCTCCTGCCAGCAGCATTGACTTTATTGTATCATCAGTTATCCTGCGAGCCATTTTATGAAAGATATCCCTACAAGAAAACAGAAATTATAAGAAAAAACAAAAAAAAAAAAATGTGTTCAACATGAGTGCAAGAAATTACACTTACGTTGCCACTCGCGTGGTGTACTCAGTGCACCAAAACAGTGCTTCTACTGCACATCTAATTATATTGGCCGCAGGAGCCGCACTGGAAGTAACCCATGGTGTTGCTGCCCTTGTAATGAATCAAGCTGAGGGTAGATGGCCTATGCTGCCTGTATGATCACGTAAACAGATAGGGGACGAAAATACCTGCGATTGGTGTACGAAATACACCAGTGCAAGTAGTTAAGGGTTAATGCAGAATGATATGCATGATTCTTCATGAATTGTACAAATCGTACGCCCTCACTCCACTTGTTAGTTTGGTTATCAGCCATCCAAGTAGTGAGCAATTTTCAGTGTCTTGATTCACTCGTTCTACACTTCCTTGACTTTGGCTGTGTCTAGGTTTGCCATTAACCATTGTGATTTCTGGCCACAACTGTGTTACACTTTCTAAGATTTTATTACAAAATTCGTGTCCATTATCAGAATGCAAGATACTTGGAGCACCAAAAAGGAGAAAAATATCAAGCAAGTTATAGGCTACTTCATCTGCCCGTTTTGATGTGAGCGGCTTTAATACAACAAATTTTGTTAAGTGGTATTGGTGTACAAGAAGAAACTTAAACTTTCCATCTGGTTAAGATTGGTAATTGATGAGATCCACCTGGCATCTGCTATTGAAATGCGATGAAATAATTGGCTTTACAACAATCTCTTTTTTCGCACTTTACCTACTCGTTAAAGTAAAAATAAGATCTTTGCTGGAACAACAGCAACGTTTCTGTACGCTTAAATTAACATAATGTTATTTATTTATTTTTCGCCTTCAAAACAAGTTTCATCCCTGTGAGGTCAGAAGGACCGAAGTGTATCCATTCCGAATAATTAGCATTCAAAACAAGTTTCATCCGAATGAGGTCCGGAGGACCGAAGTGTTTATTCCGATTAGCTGTAAGTTTGGTAAAGTTAGGTATTGTTAGCTCCAGATTGTATGTGTTGGTAACTTTTGAAACAATTTTTTCCCCTTTCAAATTTTTAACACTACCGACATTTCTGCTCGGTCTACTTCGAGTACTGTAATTCTCACAGTGACACCTTCATTGACATTTGGGTGCTTTGCCATAGAAACTACTAACATTTTCTTTGCTTGCTTTTCTAAACAAACTTTTGCACTTTAACGATACGGAAGCTGTTAATGTGCACATAACCTAGATAAAGTGCACCTCTTGATTCCACACATTAACGGACCAAATCAGTTAAAGAGCAGATTATCTAGGTAAATGTGCACATTAATGGCTTTCGAGCTTTAACGGTTACATATATATTTGTAAATAAAATTTGTGTATATTATGTCGAAACGCTGATCATAGTCTCCACTATTTTCGACCTCAATATTTTTATATAGGTCCTTTTCTCTTTCTTTATTTGATGGCTGATTGAAGAGACGTTGCACCCTTCCCCACCTCCCAAAATTTTGAAGATTTCTATATAAATCACTTCTGGTAATGTTATCTTAATGCAACTCGGATCATTTTCATGCAGCTCTCTCTGTTGCATTTGATAAATCTGCAGCTGGCTTTAAAATACATTTTTTTATGATTTTTTTTTATTTCTATGTACTAGTACTATAATTAAGTGGACAGGATGGAAGGTTTTCTTGGGAAGCACTGAATTATTATCAAATCTTTGAAAGGGTATTCTAGCCCTGATAGTGCCATTGTTGCAGAAGAATTCATTATCCTGCTGTTCAGTGAGAGCCTGTAAACCATCTGACACAATCAAGATTCGAGCATAAAAATGAAGAAAGTCGATTGCATAACTCCAATTTCTGATGCACTTTGGCAGCAGTGGATGGATGTAATATTGTGAAAAAAATCAGTCAATTTCTGGTCAGGAAGTTTTACTACTTGCTCCCATACTCCCTTATAAAAGTTGTCAATGCATGAATAAACAGTATATGCAATAGTGTAAGTGAAATGGAATGCAACAATGTACTTTTTATTAATGTTCCAGTAATTTAATGACTTCCTTAATACCTGTTAATATTATTTATGACATTTTTATAACAAACATAATATTATGGAGTAAACAATAATAATTCAGGCCATTGGATAAATTGAGAAACCTGACACAGTTTTTTTTTTCTAAGATTAAAAATTTTAATTGGCAGACTCTGTTATGTCACTTTATCAAATGCATGAATAAAAATAATTTTTATTCATTTGCATTTTATAGAATGACTTGACATAGCCTTGAAACATTAGGCAAATTTTTATTTTTAATCTTGTTTTAAGAATCATTCAAACTTTCTCAATTTCAATAATAATTTTGTTGTTGACAGTCATTATGAAGGCATGTTATATTGTCATCTAGATGTAGATGAGTTTTCAAGTGCTCAAGATAACACAATTCACGAGCATCATGTTCATTGCACCATTCAACCTATCCTAAATCCCTCTGTGTTGTTAGCAACTGTCCTGTGACCAATAAAAATATTCCAAATATTTAAATACTTTTATTTTTAGTGCAACCAAACAGAACAAGTATTAATATATTCTTATAGATGGCCACTATCTTGAATAAATGGTATTATTATAATAAATTGTATTATGTCTTTTGTTTTAGAAATAAAACGCTGAAGATACATAAAAACAAGAATGGGTGAGCCAAGTGTTTACTAAGTGATATTCTAGAACAGCTGTTTCACACTCTTTAGTAATCATCAGCTAGGAGTAGTCACCAGTAAACAGCAAGGTCTTGGTATGGAGGCTAGCCTCAGTATCCAAATCTCACCATTCCTCACATTTTAGGATTGAATGTAAACACTTGGTCTCACCCATTGTTGTATATTAATAATTCAATGCACAGATTGAATTTTCTATGCATTCCAAAAATTCTTTGAAGCCGGCAGAATGCTGGCACATGAATTTCCTCACTAACATTTTATTAGTGAGTTTTTTTTATTGTTTTGGCTTTGGAGGCTCCTCTGGATTCCAACGATACATAAAAACAATTTTGCGCAATATTAATAAAAAAGATACAAAAAAAAAATGATTTTTTTATTTTTTTATTTATTAAAACTACTCTTAATTAACAGTGCTTTATAAATTACAACATACATCAAACAACATAAATTATAAAGGATATTCGCATAAAAATGTAAATAAATATATTAAACAACAAGCAACAAAAAAAAAAGAAGAGATCTACATTTCTTTTTTTAGTTTTATTTATTTTTTTTGAAGCTGAAATATTTTAAAGTTCATTTAAAGATCTTAAAAAGTTTTTCAGATAATTTGGTACACAAAACAAACAACTTGTATTACTTTGAATTTTTCAGAAATCCTTACTTTGTTACTCCTCTTTAATAAGATTTGTTTCTGAGAATTAATAAACTAAGCATTTTTTTTTTTCACAACAAAATTCTATAAATGAGTCAAAACTAACTTCAGTGACTCAAATGTGATGGTCATTATATTTGCATATTAGTATTTGAAAAAGATGTGTAGTTTAACTGTAGAAATTTTCAAAATGATTAAAAAGTTTTGTATGGTCATAGAAACTATTTTTAATAGTTAAGTTAGCAGTTTATGTAATGATCCAATAGAGAAGTTAATTCTTCTGATGATGGCCATTAATGTCAGCCATCAAGATATCCCCAATTCAATCCAAAAATATACAACATTCAGTAAATTTCTAATTATTAAGACAGGAAATCACTTCAATGAAATACTGAAAACTGCTATTTTTAACACTTAATAAAGGCTTCCTTTATTTTATATTCAGCCAAGTTATTAAGTTATGATTCGATTCCAATTATGTAAAAATATTATTTTTTTATATATATTTTTCTAAAATTAAATATTATGCATTAATAAAAACCAATAACTTTAAATAAGAATATCAATGAGATAAAAACAATAACAATGCATTAAATTAATTATTCATTCTTTCCAAGAATAACTGAAAATGATATATATTGTGGCAAACAGTCTGAGTCACTCCACGACTAGTTATATGACGATCTATTGAGTTTCATAAATTTAACTTTTCTAATAGAGGAAAGTTCAGTCAACCTGAAGTCTGACAAAGGTAAATTACCATAACATTTAAAGTCACTGGGTATAAGTTTTGATCAATTTGGGTTGACTAGTGTAGTTGAATAGTTTAGTTCCAACGTTTAAAATTTTGAAGAATGTAAATTTTAATAAAATGATTTACATTTTAATCTGAAGTTTCTACATAAAAATAAAAGTTACTAAAAAATTTTAAAATAAATTTTTTATAAGTTTAAGTTTAATGTGAATTTTGACATACAAGAAACATACCGATGAGATTTACACTGTATTGATTGTTTAAACATACACAGTACCAACAAATAATACATAACAATGACTTACAAATAAATTATATTTTTAGTAAAATTTTCTGCTCTTCTAGAGAAGGAAAACAGTTATTCAGCTTGATTATATAAGCATTATCCATTCAAGATTGCACCCAATAACCTGCTAGTCTCAGATCAATTGTTAGCTACTTAATGGATATATATATATATTTTTATTTTTCCAGTTTGGACATTTTGTTTTTCTCAAAATATTTAATGTGGGCATGATATGAGCAAATAAAAATAAAACATTTTGGTTAAATACAATGATGTGTACATTAACAACAGATGCACACACAAAATTTGACTACCTGTCATCAACACAAAAATTCCAAATTATCAATTAAAACTGTTACAAAATTGAAATCAAAGATTTAGTCAAAAAATTCAGAAAGAGAACAACAAGTCAGCTACCATAAAGCTTTATTATTATTATCTTTTAATATTTATATGCATCATTGCTATTACAATTTTAAGATTTCAAGAAAAGAGGCAGGAGAGCTTACTGGTCAAATATTGTACATAATACTGATGCATCACATTTCCTATACAGGACTCAAAAGCCCCATCCATCTTGTTACAATCTGCCAAAGATTAGGTTAAATTTTAGTTAGAACTAGACTCTTCAACTGTTACTTTTCCATCATTATTTTAATAAATACATATATAAGCTTTTAATGTTTTTTCATGTTTTCATTCCATTCATTAATAAAAAATCAGTCAAAAAAATTTTATGCTATTCTTTTTTTTTTTATAACTACTAAAAAAAAACAAAAAAATAATCATAACCTGATCTGCAATCACTACAAAATTTTATTATTGCAAGTATCAAATGTATAACATCAAATTTAACGTTTAAAAAAATACAGTCATTAATTTTTATTCAAAAACTAATTCTATAGAAGCTTCAATGAATTCCTTTTAAGACATCTTCTCTACTTATTATTTCATTTAATTGTCATTTAAAAGCCTCTTCAATTCATTTCTAGTTTGTAATAATTTTTGATGTAATTACTGTAATACTGTAACTAGTGAAGACTGTGTCAATTTACGTTAATAATTGAAATTGTAATTTACATTAATTAATGTAAGGATCAGTTCAAATGATCAACAATTTTTGAAAATGTATTTTAATATAAAAATTACAATTTGCTACATTATTAAGTTCACATTTATTTTCAATAACTGCTGCAAACATCTGTTGAAAAATTTACCCTTATAATAATGAAATAAATGAGAATGGAAATAAAACAAACACTTATTAAAAAAAATATTTAAAAATTTAAAATTTAAAATTAAGTTGACTGCTCAAAATTAATCCAAACAAAATATAATATTTTTTGTTTTCAAATTACTATCATTTTCAGATTACTGAGTTTACATTTTACATGTTCTATAAACAAAAAATAAAAAATATTCGGACAAATTCACTTTTATATAGTTTGGTGCTACAGCAAGTATTTTTGTAGAATGTTTTAAGTTATGCATTCCAAAATAAAAACCTACAAATAAAACATACAAATGTTTTAAATAACATAACAATAAGTATTTTGTTTCAGTAAAATATTAAAATTTAAAATATCCCTGAAGTTTAAAAATTTGTTGTAATATGCTTACAGCATTCTTCATAATGTCTTAAAAATTACCACAGTTCTTTAAATGATATTAATAATACTGATAATTAATATCTGATTTAATAATAAAAGTGATTCTAAAAGAAATTTTTTCAAGGATTTTTTAAGTTTAATGTACATTTATTTGTGGTAAATTATCAATGAAATGATAACTAAAGTACAGGCAGCAATGAAATAAATATTTAACTGCAATGAAAAAATAATTAAAGACAGTGCCGTTGTCACTAACATCGCACATGAAATAAAAAATAAACGGGTGATGTTACTGGAATGTTTCATAATAACCGACATAATTAATCCACTTGCAGCTTGAGATAATATAATCATCCAAGTGAGAAGAGAGTATCCTTCAAAAAAACTGCCAAAAGCTTTATCTAAAAGAAAAAAAAATATTTAATAAATGATAACAAATTAATATAAAAAAAACTTCAATTTAGCATCATTATCTTCACTCAAACTGACACCATCAACAATCAGATTGAATGAAGAGGAGGAACAAGTCATGTTCATCATTGTAAACTATACAGAACAGAGGTGTATTCATGAATCCGGAATGGGGGGAGGGTTATGATGGTCCTAGCCATTCAACCATAAAAGATTTTTTTTTTTTTCCAGATAGGATACAACTTGATTACAAGATATCAAAACATTTTTAAAAATTCATAAATGAAAGAAATTAAAAGAAAATATATAAATACTACTTCTTTGAGACTTCTCTTTTAAAAGGAAGTTTTAAATTTTGGATATAAATTTTTCTGTATATCTAATCTTTGTAACATGCATTTTGCCTATGATAATAACATATCTAATTCATAACCTGAGCAGACATAGGTGTCATTACATTTCGTCAGTGTGTACAGTGTAATGGAAAATTCTGTGATTGTCTCCTGCTGACTTCCCACAGGGCACTTTAAAACATTAAGGAAAGAATGAAATTCAAGGGAAGCTATGAATGAACTCTCTAGGTGATTATCCAGCCTTCTGGCAGAAAAACAAATGGAGAATAACATTCTGTCATTATTGAAGCAGAACTGTAATCTTTATATATGAAAGGCAAAACCAATGATTGACTGAGTGACTCGTCATCGCTCAGCCTGAATCACTAAACTTAGGAACTTTGAAATTTTAGGGATGGTTTCCCCTTATGATAGATGTCCACTTAGAAAGCATTCTTCTAAATTCAACCTCTACGGGGTAGAAAAGGGGGGGTTGAAAGTCGACAGCAACGGCCTCAACCCTGCTGATGAGGCCAAGTTCCTGCACTCTATGGTTGTATTTGTGTATGGCACCAATATAGGCCCAGAGATGAGGGCGCAGGTGGTTGAACATGTCTCAACCAACTGGAACATATTTGCAGTGATTTCTGCAAGGCTGAGATTAAACTAGTATGTTACACAGGAGCAGTACATGGCAGATATATCTCTTATCAATTCCAAGTATACAGGGATGGCAGTTTCGGGAGCCAATGGGAAGTTTTTCAAGGCTTAGGGTTTCTGGAGACCTGTTCGGAGGACATGCTATTATACTCTCCGAAGATCTAGCTGGTGTTTATTACAGCCTCTGACTCCAAACTGGATAATATGATGTCAAATGTATCGAGCCAGGTTCACTGATCCCATACACAGGAAACGACAACATTTTATATGTTTTTGAACACACATGAAGCAGCAGCTAGTAACGGATATAACACAACAGCTAATCCCAGCCTAAATTATTTTATTAGACAAAAAAAAAAAAAAAAAAAAAAAAGACTTTCTAATTGACATTGTTGTCCCAAATATCAACAATATCTAACAAGCAACCAAATATACTGATCTTGCTAACAATATTCGAAAGCAGTTGAAGGAAGTGTGTTTGTTATTCTCATAGTTACTGCAATGCAAATCATTTTTTGTAATCTTTAAAAAAAAAAGTTCCTTGGCCTAGCCCCTAAGTTCCAGTTCCTTGGCAAATGTTATCACAAAATTACAAAATCTGAGATTCTACACACATGAAATTTGGTTAGAAAGTTTATCCAACATAATCCACTATCATCCTAACCCAGGGATGGGCGAACTACTGCCAGCCGGTCAATCCAGTCCGAGGGGTGTTTCAATCCAACACCTAGTCAGTGTGCTTCCATATAAACGTAACCTTTGTTCATGTTTTAGTTTCTATTACATTGTGATTTGCTAAAATGGCTATGCTTCTAAGAAACTGAAAGTTGACATGGAATTTTTAGCATTTTATGATTGTTTGCATTCTAAATGTATTCAAACTTACTCATGTCAGCCTACTGTGTGTATTTATTATTTTTTAAAATGAAAATTTGAAGAAAAGTTAATGAATAAAGTCTTTGGCCAACCAAAAAATTTTGTTTTTTAATTGGCACTCATGTAAATAGTTTGCCCATCCCTATACTAACCTATCTCATCAGTAAACTCTTCTAGGATATGTTAACAGTTTGTTTTAATTTAGTGTACAGTAGCTATCTTGTAAAAATAGTAGGTTAGCAACTGAACCCTGATGTTCAGTGAATGATGGTATATTGTGACTAAGCGCCATTAACTTCACAATAGTGCTAAACCTATAAAACAGTGATACAAAGGCAAATAAATATATTGCCTACCCTTAACATACATACAGGGTGAGCAAAAATAATTTTGAAGGATTTCAAAAAATTCCTGCAACATCACTATTGTAGTTATGATGCGACGAATGGTACAGTTGGATAGAGTACATGTTCAAGTTTTGATGTATAACTATTTTGCATTTAAGATTTATTTTTTGCCACTATACTGTAAAGTTTTATTTTTCCCTACAGTATTAACAGGATAATTTTCTTTTAATAATTTCTCTTTATCATTCACTGGTACTAACTGTTTGGCTAGCTTATGGCTAATCTTAGTTTATGGCTTATATCAGTCACAGACATGCCTTGCTCAGTTTAATCATTTCCATTGTCATTCATAGTAATACATTTACAACTTTTCTTTTTATCACAAGCAATAGACTTAGATAACATTTAGTCAACAGAAAAATATTTGTACTGTTCACAATACAGACTAACTTCATAAAGTTTGGAAAATTGCAGGAGATATGCAAAGCACACGAATCTGTTAACAGGTAAAGAATGATGCTGCAAAAAGAAAATGAAGCTTGGCATGCTTCTTGGACTGGGATGTTAAATTTATATTGTAAAAAAAAAAAAAAAAAAAAAGCCATCAAACAGAGACTGCACATAGTTTAAAAGTGGTGCCATTATTGTGAATCGCTGTTAACAGAGTAGCCATTATTGCCAATTGCTACTTTACAAAGAAGTAAAACAATAAATAATAATAACAGTTTATTGTTGATTGTTTTTCTAAATGTAAACTATATAAGATCATATTATGGAAGTAAACAGAATTTCTTAGTCAACAGAAATATCAAATCTTTCAATTATAAACTAAATGATATATTATTTTCTGGAGAAGTTTTATGTCAAAAAGCAACAACTAAAATTATCTATTTTTTTTTTTTTTAAATCATTGAATGGTTTCAAGTAAGTAGTTTCTTACCTGTATCAGCACTAAATAAGTATGCCATTCCATTACAAAGTACTCCATAAATATATAAAATCATATTTTGTATAGAAAGAGACATCTGAAAATATTAAAAAATTAAGATAACTGAATATTTACCTCTAAATTAAAAAAAAAAAAAAAAAGATTCTTCAAAATACTTATTTTTAAAAGAACATTAACAAAACAATTCAAGAATAATGATGGCATAATTTAAATCATTATTAGTGGGAAGATATTCATCATTAAAATAGACTTCAAAATTACTCTAAAATTCATAATGAAATAGATTCCACAACCCATTTTTTTTTTTTGTAAATTCTTTAGATTAAACTTATCTAAGACAAAAAATTTCAAATAATTTCTTAATTCAAACTGGTTCAAAGCAATTAATCATAAGTTTTAAATCATGATTGAAGCTAACACATTACCCTTCAACAACAAACAAATCTTAACAACTGAATGGTATATTCAACTATACAAAATAACAAAACCATTTTTAATAAGAAATCCATGCTTTTATAAACATGAGCCTGGAGATTGAAAATTCTTTTTGACAATAGCAAAATTTGCTCACAGTACTGCAAATAAAATAATAGTGAATGTACCATATGTATTTGTAATTTTAATTATTTTTGAATATTTTAATATTTAAACAGTTTCATATACCAACAGAAATAAAGTTTAATGTGCATAAATTAACTTAAGAAACTTAAATCAAAGATGCACAATAACAAAAGATTTGCATGAAAGGGAAACAATCCGTGCTAGTTCAGAGTGGAAATCTTTAATTACTGTGCATTTTTGATTTACGTTTCTTAAGTTTCATATATAATTCAAACTACTTGGCAAAAGGAGAACAGAATTGTCTCAAAAAACATGATAAGAAGTTCTTTCATGTTTTTTTATCAGAGGTTTGAAAGTAAATCAAATTTAATAATTCTTTTATTAATATTTTCTAAATCCAATTAATTTTAAACCAACTCAAGCAGTATGAATTAAATTTGCATTGCCAGAACACCAATTAAATTGCAGTGCATTGGACTGAATCATTTTTATTGATAAATTATATGCACGTTAAAGCTTTCTCCGTCTTTACTACAATGGTCAAAGCAATTAGGGGATCAAAAGAGGAACAGTAGAATATGCTGTAATATGGCTAAGAGAAACGCCTTAGCGGCTCTTTATGCTATGTTCACATGACATGAGACATTGTAGGGCAACGTGCATATCAGTAGAACAGCTCAAAAATGCACATGGTCACAACAGTAGCTGCTTCTACTATGGTCTCCTCAAACGGCCAAGCACTGTTGCACACCTGTGTGGGATGGACTCGATGAGGCGATCAATGAGATCTTGGGGGATAATTTGCCACTTGTCCAGAATTGCAATTTCCAGCTCTGGAATGAGTTGAGACAGGTGCCTGCCTAGCTTTGATGTATTGTTGAATGTAATATGCTCAATGGGATTTAAGTCCAGAGAGTAAGCTGGCCGCTTCATACGCTCGATGTCCTCTTCTTGCAGCATGTTACCCCCTAATCGAGCTATGTGAGGACAAGCATTATCGTCCATGAAAAGAAAATAACAATGGTTCCAACATACAGCATGACAACAGGTTGGAGAATCTCATCTCTATAACCAGGACCTTTGGGATGACCAATACTGATTCCTATCCACATCATCAGTCTACCACCACCATATTGGTATGTTTCTTGCACGAAAGTGGGGTTATTTGATGTTCCACATTCCATCCAGATGAGGACTCTTCGATTGTCAGGCTGGAGACTGAATTGCAACTCATCAGAGATCAGAACCTGACACCATTTGGCATGAATCACGATATTTCTCCCTCCAGTTTCCATGGGCTGTAAAGTGTTGAATGGTTAATGGGACACATGCCATGGGCTTATATACATAGAGATCACCTTCACAAAGGTGAATGCAGACAGTTTCAGTTAACAGCCTTCGTCCTGCTGCCATTTGAAGGGCATGTTGGAGTCTAGTTGCATTCTACTGTCTTTTCCGGCAGGATGTTAACAAGATGTAATGGTCATCCCTTATTGTAGTTGCTAGGGGACAGCTTTGCCCTTGCCTTCAACGAACATTTCCTGCCATTTCAAACTGAGTCTACACTCAACAAATTACACTCTGAGACACTCCAATGGTTACTGCTATCTCCCACTGTGTCTTGCCCAGCTTCCATCCTTCCTATGGCTTTCCATGCCATCAATTCTAGTAAATCAAGCTTTTGAGGCATTGTACCACTTCCATAAATAGACTTTCCCACTGTCCACGTATGGCTACTGGAATTCCCACAACTGCACACTTCTCCCTTCTGACAAAACTAATGCCTGAGTACAAGTCTAACTTGGAGATGTTATGCTGTCAAAACCAGATTAACATAATTTACATATCAAAATCCATTAAAAATGGACCACTGTTTATCAGTGCAAAGTGCCATCTCCAAACAGCTGTTTCTCAGTAAACTGGCGATCATCAGCGGAGAGCAGATGCTATAAACCCCTAGGTCCGATTACGGAGGTAGATATTAGTTAAGGTGGGAAAAAGAATGTGTTTAATAATTTTTAGGCGATTAATTTGATGCCTACAGAAAATTCATTTGAGGCCAGTGGAGACTGGCACATGAATTTCTTTTCTTTTACTTTTAATGTGTTTTTCTTGCTTTTTAATTTATGCTTGGAGGTTCCATTCTTTTTCCCACCTTACATATCAAAATGTTGAGCTAAAAAAAATAAAAATAATGACACCAAAATTTTTACTGGTTGATCTCTAGGTCAAAGTTATAAGCTTTTGAAAATCTCTGAAAACAGGAAGTGACCGTTACAACCCAAGCACACATAGCAGTGAAATGTGAAAATACTCTCAGTTTCAGTTTAAAAATGATCAATTTATGTTTGTATTACAGTTGGACCTCTATTTAACGAAGTCGCTAAATCCTGAATAAAAGTTCGTCATATGGAAAATTCGTTCAATAGAGATTCACCTTTTAAAATTAATTTAAAGTACACAAAACAGATTTAAAATACTTAAACAATAAATATTATTAAAAAAAGTAATAATTTTAATGCCAAAGCATACATTATCACATGCATACTTAAATTTTACTAATAAAGTCAGTTAATTAGTCAGAATTTTTTTTTTTGAAAAAGTGTTTTCGCTCATAGTACGTCTCGCATCTTTGCAATGCACCAAAAACCCCTTCAAGCATATTTTCTTCAAATTGTAATCCGCGTTGGATTGATTCAAATGATTTTAGCATTTCATCATACGAAGGTTTTTTGATTTGTGCATCATGATCATTTCTATTTTCATCATCTTCATCGCAATTCATTGCTGTATTGTCAGGGCCGCGCCAAGGTATGTTGGCGCCGGGGTGCCAGGCAAAAATTGCCGCCCCTAATAAGCTAAATTTATTTTAGCCAAAATTGAATATTTTTCATAATAAAACAAATATATGTATATATATATAAAATTACATATTTTGCTCATATTTCCTACCCTAAATTATTTGCCGCCTGCAAGACGTGCCGCCCGGGTGCCGTGCACCCCTGGCACCCCCGCTTGGCACGGCCCTGTGTATTGTTTTTATTTTTTACACTGTCCAAAATATCCGATTCAGTTAGTGTTTCCGAGTCTCAACTTCAAAATCAAGTGAAAGATAATCATCAATCAGCACATCATCGTTAATTTCTTCTTTTTCCCTCACTGTATCCTTGAAAAAGTTCGTTAAATAGAAAATGCACTTTGCTATTTGGAGGTTATTTTATGAAGAAATTAGCAAAATGTTCTTGGTTCCAAAGAAAAGTTCGCAAAATAGAGAAATTCGCAAAATAGTGGTCCGACTGTATTTTAAAGATATATTTAATATTTTAATATATTTATTAAATATTCATGTAACACTTTTAAATAAGTACACTTTTTTGAATAATACTTCATCAGAAAACATTCAAAACATAAGAGCAATTTCACACCAACCTCATTTAATTACAGACAATTTTTGCGAAATGGAAATTTGCGTTTTCATTCTATTATCAATATGCAATTTTGCAGATGTTTAATGAAATCGTTGTCTGTAGAAATACAGGGTGTTTCAAAAATACACGGCATAATTTCAGGTATGTATTTCCCACATGTAGACAATCAAAATAGTTCATTACAACATATGTCCGGAAATGCTTCATTTCCGAGTTATGGCCTTCACAACATTGAAAATCACCGGAACGTTTTTCGTATTTACAGATGAAGCACAGTTCACACGAGATGGCATAACAAATTTCCACAATCAGCATGTATGGGCGTATGAAAACCCAAATGCAACTGTTGTATCTCATCACCAGGTGCGGTTCTCCCTCAACATGTGGGCCGGTATCATTGGTGATCGATTAGTTGGACCCCATGTACTTGTAAACAGACTTACGGGGCAGGCGTACACAAACTTCCTGGAAAACACCATACCTCATGTTTATGACGACACTCCACTGATCGATCGTCAGCACGCTCACTTCTTGCATGACGGCGCTCCTGCACACTTCAGTCGTACGGCTCGCCGGTACTTGGATCGAACGTTTCCTGATCGATGGATAGGTAGAGGTGGCCCAATTGCTTGGCCTCCACGCTCACCTGATCTGAACCCTCTCGATTTCTACTTGTGGGGCCATTTAAAATCATTGGTTTATTCGTCTCCGGTGCCTGATTTGGAATCCCTTCGGAATCGAATTGTGGCACGTTCTGAGGACATACGCAACATTCCTGGAGTGTGGGATCGTGTTCGCAGGTCATTGAGACATCGATGTGAGGTCTGTATTCAAGCAGGAGGTGGTCATTTTGAACATCTTCTGTAATGGCAACGACCGGCGGAACGAAAAACGTTCCGGTGATTTTCAATGTTGTGAAGGCCATAACTCGGAAATGAAGCATTTCCGGACAAATGTTGTAATGAACTATTTTGATTGTCTACATGTGGGAAATACATACCTGAAATTATGCCGTGTATTTTTGAAACACCCTGTATACATCGAATGGTTGACAGATAGGTACAAAGTGATGGAATCATTTTGAAAGTTTATTTTATTTTTGTTACATCCTTATTTCTCTTATTTATTTTAGTAGATATTTCTTGAATGTTTCTAATTTTCAAAATAAAAATCCCGAGAAGGAAAAATAAAATACTATTACAGGGATGACTTTGTGAGTTTATTCGGTTTTTGCTCATAACTTTTCACCCAGAGATCACCTTGTTAAATTTTGGGCATCTTTGTTTTTCTTTTCTTGAAAATCTGAACAATTTGATATGCGACCTTTTGATTTGTGATGTTTATTAACATCAAAAACATTCTTTGTATGACAAACTTAATGAAGCTCTTCACAAAATCTTTGTGCAAATTTGTTCAAACTGAAAGAGTGGGAGGCAACAAAGTAAAGAGGTTAAATTTTATAATATGAAATGATAACATTTCAGAATTACTGTCAGTACTGTCTTTGCAACAAACAGAAATCATTACTACAACTAATGTTACATACAGAGAAAAGAAATTTTATATTAAAATGCATTCTTTATAGAATAAAGCAATAAAGATTTTATTGCAATAATATATGTGTGTGTGTGTGTGTCTGTAAATAAAAATGTCAAAATTTTGAACGATTTATGAGCAGCCTCTCAAATACACCACAAATACCAATTAGTACTTACATCTAGTTATAAAGTTCAGTTGATACACTGAAAAAGGAAGACGGTTTGTTAATAATTTACAAAATTTAGATTTTACAACAATAGAAGCTAATATTAAAATAGTAGTTTGTTGTTTTTTTTTTTTTTATAATGTAAAATCTTTCACAAACTCCAGGCATAATTCTCCTACAACTAAGAACTTTCCAATCAAGGTTTTTTTCTTAGAAAAGCATTTTTATTTTCCTTAAATAGCGTTTTTTCGATTTAAGGATTAAACTCAAGATATAAGATCCTGCTCAGGTAAAGTCAAATATAGCAATACAATTTATTATTAATTCTTGAAAAGTAAGCAAAACTGCTTAAAAAATAAAGTCCATTAAGATAATATTTGAGAATATAAAGTAAACAGAAATACCTGTCGTTGTTGTTTGAGTATATATTCAGAATAAACTCCAGCAAATCCTGAGATTATGCAATACAAAGCCATGAGAAACATTCCTGTCCATGTTATGTAAATATCTTGACTAGATCGTGACTGACTAGTTGGACCTTTCAATCCGCCATAGCTAAATAAAAGATAATAATTAAAAGAAATAATAATTATCTTATTTATCAAATTTCATTTAATTGAATCAAAAATTATTTAATGCTGTTTGTTCTTATTATTTCATAACAAAAATAGAAACTTAATGTGTAATCATTATAAGGAAATAAATTAAAGAAAAAATTAACACTGGAGAATATATACATACAGAAAATTTTCAACAATTCCAAACATATAACAAAATAAAAAAATATATGACTACGATATGGATTTAATCCAATGTCTTACAGGAGTCTTAAAGGTGCACAGGAGTTTTCCACATTTCTTAAATACATCAATTTTGAGTAACGCAATACAGCTATTATGTAAGGATTTCATTTTATTTACATTAATGATTTGGATTAGATTTAGTTTGAATTTTTTTTAAAGCAAAATTTAGAAAACTAATAAGTATGTACTTCATCACTTTAATTGTTACTTACTACAGTTACACATTTTTATCCCAGTTACTTTATGATCAAACTTCACACAATATAGCATTTCTTGTAGTATCATCATTTATTGTTCTGGAATGACAGTAGTAAGATTTTATATATAGTAGTTCTGGCAGATGATTTGTCCTGCAGTAACTAGAAACAATACTGACAAGGTTAAAAAAAAATGAAAATTAGTTAATTTGTGTTTAGAAGTTTCAACAGGAGTTTCAGGAGTTTAGATAGATTGGGCCAAGACAACCGAGAAGTTAATGAATTTTGTGCAAATGGCAATAATGATGTTTCTATTCACTTAATTCCTGCACAATCAATAAAGATTCAATTTGTTTTCAATAAACTTTTCAATAACTGAGCTGATTTAGCAGTGATGGACTTAATTCATATAATCCCATCTGGGTGTGAGAAGTTTGGTCGATTTCAATATACTAAGATTATATCCCATCCACAACATTAAAACCACAAAAATAATGCCACTAAATGCATAACTTTTCATGTTATTCTTCCAGTTTGACTGAATTACACAAACAGATCCTGCAGTTAAGCCTACAAACTTCAATAATACACATAGTTTCAGATTAGGAAGAGATCCTAAAGTATTGTTTACTGAATGCTATGATCCAGTATTTTACTCTATACCAATCAAAATGAGAAATACTTTGTCTTTCCCCACATAAATAATTATTAGCATTAAAGTACCTATCTGCACATATTCTTGAAACAATTGAAATTAGGGCTATATCTCCAATCCCAAACTGTGTAAACAATCAGCTTTTAAAATTCAGCTTCTGTAATAAGCTTGTTTGCTATTTGTTGGCCACTATTAACCTATAACCCAATTATGGAAAAGCAAGAAGCCCATCGTTATCATCATTAATGACGGATGTCTGAAAAACAACCCATCATTATGTTAACCCACCTTTTTTACATTATCTCTTTTCTTGAATATAGAATTTACTTTGAATTGGAAAACTGCTGAAGTTTTTATCTGTTTTCAAAACAACCCATCATTATTTCAATCCAGCTTTTTTATCTTACCTCTTTTCTTGAATGTAGAATTCGCTTTAAATTGGAAAACTGCTACAGTTTTTATCTGTCTTTACGTAGTAGCACAGCACATATTTCTTAACTTTTTATATATTTATGACCATATCTCAACATACAAATATAATTACTTAAATATGTTACCTATTACTGATTCCTGCAAAGGTTAATAGTAGAAGGGCAAACCACTGCATAGATGTAATGGGTCTGAAAATTTAAACAAAATAAATTATAAATATTTTCAATGAAATTCTCACATAGTATTCCTTCTATAATAAAATAGTATAACTTGCTTTACTACATTTCAAAATATATGAAAATATTCCTGAATCCTTTTGAAATAACTTTCAAGAAAACAGTAATCCATAAAGGAAAAAGAAAATAACCAAACTTCCCATATAATAGTTGATTTTTCATTATGGCATTTTGATATTCAACTTAAAACATTCTAAGTATTGAAAACAATAAAGTAAATAAAAAAATATTTTGCGCAGATCCCTGTTTCTATTTGGTAATTCTTCCATGTTTATATTATCTTACATTACATTTATTTATTATCCATTTTATGACACTGTTTCCTTAAACCAAAACACACAATTTTACTCTATTATATATGTGAATAGGAGGTAAAAGGCACTATGTCCATTAAGGTTTTAACAATGTCCTATGCAAAATTTTTTTTTTTTTTTCAGAGGTACAAAGCACTACGTCATAAGCCTAAAAATAACAGATTTAGCCAGTTGGAAACGGCATAAGTACTGTTTGCCCAAGCAATAAAGACTGGGTTTGGCACACTGCCAAAACAATGGAACAAGTGAAAGGGGAGAATAACATTTTAAAAGTTTATTATACATGTATTTCTTATTCTGTGTGTGTGTATCTTATTCTCGCGTTAATTTTAAACTGAATTTTGTGCAGTAATTTTTCACTTTATGCATCTCTCGTTTATACGTCGTTTGTTTCTGTCCTTGTCGGCACATGCCCATCTCCCCTATTTTCACGCCGAGAAAGAGGTCGGAGCAACCGTAAATCACGTGACCAGTCTCTTTCGTCTGGCTAAGCAGTACCAACATACGAGGTAAAGAGCACTATTATTAAAGATTATCAAAATCTAAAATATATATGTTAGATATGTGTAAACTGTATGTACTATGTCATAAAAAAAGCTTACAAAGAGTGTCAATCAAAGTGCAAAATTTAAGAAAACATTTTGTAAAAGAATCATTCAACTGGCTCTCCTGAAAAATTTAACGTTTGTAACCTAGTGCCTTTTACCTCCTACACAGATATATATCCATTAAAACTTGTTTCTTCGTATTATTCTTTTTATAAGTCTTCCTTAAGCAGAACATATCTCAATGGTTTTGTTTTGCTTTGGAAAGCATCTTCTGCTTTCTTGGATTTCTGAGACCAAAAGAAACTGGAAAGGTGTAGAAAGTATGGCTACATTCATGGTGTGCAGTATCTGGTCAGGGTTGATTGTGATTGTATTTCATTGAAGACGGAGCACTATACTCAGAACACTATACTGAGCTTGTACTTTATCTATCTGAATAGGAACTGAGAAATTTCAGCAGATGTCCAATATTCCATTTGCATCACAATGGTTTCATAAGATAGAACCAGAAGTTATACTTTTAATGTCTATTTTCATCATCTCCAAAGAATCTTCAATGACAGGATCCATCTCCCTCTTATTGCATTTCATTTGTTATTTCATCCTACACATACATTTACCAGATCTTAACTCCACCTGATGCTTATTTATAATACTTCATGAGTCATGTCCATTCGACATAGCCTATTTGAAAGAATGCATATATACCCTTTACAGTAAAGGTATATATCACAACCAATGTTCAGTACAATGTTGGAAAACCTTCAACAGAGAGACAAGTCCTATGTTCTACAATACGGCCACATACAGAAATACAGTACATAATGTTTGTCAACACATCTTGATTAAAATAGCTGTTTTCTTTACTCAGAATTCCGTTAAGTTCTTTCTTTTCTAATGGCTACTATTTTGCAATAAAGCTTTCTAGATCAATTGTATTTCAGTGATCAGTATCACAATTTCTATCATTATCACAAAATCTTGATAACATTTTTTTTTTTTTTTTTTATTTACTGATTTATAACTGATCATTAATTAAATGTTTAGTTATGTTAAAACTAGCTTTACCATGTGGAATAACAAAACATCTGATTTTTATCTTTAAATGTGATTGTCAAACAATTATTAAATAAATATATTTAACTATAACATCAAATAAACACTGATTTAAGGAAATGTTTCAAGATATTCAAAGATGATGAAAAAGCAAAAAAACAAAAAATAAACTTCAAGTTGTTACAAAAATTACAACTTCATCATTTTATTCCTCAAATGACAGTTAACTATTTTGTTACAAGGTGAATGATGTCTTGTGGGAATAGCTCAAAAATCGAATGGGAGTTACAGTATAAATTAGGTCGAGGAGATCAAATACACAAAATACAGTCTACTTTTTGTTAATGGAATGTCTAGCCAAGAGTGTGTAATTTGTGAAGGCAGTCAAAAGGAGGAAATAGCAGTAGAATTAAGGAAATCAGCAATGATATCAATCTGAAGCAAGATATATATATATCTAGATGTTTTTTTGGAAATCAATACATAATCAAAGTTTTGTAGACATTTTACATGAAGCATTATTATCTATAAGAAATGGGAAGGCTTAATGTGTGTTCAGCAGTCACTTTATTATCTTTAATTATAAGAAAACTATTAACATTGTCACCAAAGTGGTTCCATAATAATACTGCGCTTACCTTTTAATTATTAATTTATACAGCAAAGCAGTTGAAATGATTTTTAAATTGCAAAGAACCTGAAATATAAGAAACAGATGAAACAGAAAATACAAATATTTAATATAAATTTAATTAAATGTTAATTCGCTGTAAAAATAATTTAGTATTTATTAAAATTTTAAAAGAAAAAAAAATTTCTTTATGAATTTCATTTGACTATAAATAAGGGTTGGAGCACATCACATGTTTAGTTGCAAGACATATCTATTTAAGTATAAAACCAAGATGCTACATGTCTTTCTAATTCTAAGTATTTTTATAGATATGCAACAATCTTTTAAAGTAAATGCATCTTCGGTCTCACCATTGTTGTTTGTTAAATACAATCTTCTTTGCAATAATCCTGAAAGCATTTTTTCCCCTTTCTTTTGCTCTAGTTCAAAATAACTACAAGGTCTAAAAACATTTAAATTCCTTTATTCCAAACTACATCTAAAGAAATAGGAATACAGTTTTCAATTTCTTGGCATCTGTAATCAATGATATAAACCTACCAACAAGGGAGACAATTACAAGAAAGAACAGAAGGATCATTTGACAAGCTCAATTTCTTTTCACCATTCACAGAGAATAATATCTATGAATCATCCATTAACAAGATGTATCATAGCTCAGTACTTGCAAAGAAGGACTCAGACCTAAAGCATCTTAAGACATCTTCCTTTATTCTTCTATTAGTTTCTGCTCTATTTGAAATTATTCATATTTGAGCATTGTGAACAGTCTCAAAATAGATTTTTTCTTCTGTTCAGTGCTTTTATCTTCCACATTCATGTGCAAATATATAAAGGTACAGTTCATAGGCTTTTATCGAATGACACACCACCAGAATAAATGTGTCATAATTTGGAGTACCATATTCTACGAAAGCAGATTTTCTTTGATAGCGATCAGTAGGACTTTAACAGCATGCTAATGTTAATAAGAACTGTAATCCCTTGCCTTCCAGGAGCCACTTTTTGAAAGGATAAAGCTTACCATCACATAGCTGACATCAATCAAAAATGGCATCATCACTGCTTTCTGTTCACTAGGTCTTCTCATATGTTTTCCCACTGAGCCTGTGTGAAACCTTCTGAACACCAATTAGGTGCCAGATCTCAACCACTCTGACATTTCATGGAGCTCAATCACTTTGATTCTTATAAAGCAGTAACTGTCCTGAGATGCCTGTATGTTTTGCAGAAAAATTCCAAATTCCAATGAATAGATTGCAAGTGGACTTTAGCTGGATGACATTACAAATTAGGATTACAAAAATTTATATTAATGACTCATGAATATTAGAACAAAATTTATAAACTCTTAAGACCTACAGATATTATGAAGCTTTATTTATAGCAAAGCTTTGTACTAAGATTTCTTATGATTTTCTTGATTCTGTAAATTTTTCAACTCTTCCTAAGCCAGAACAAATTTCTAATTGTCACAATACAGATTTTCTGATGTACATTCTACAGCCTAGGATTATTCAGTATCAACAATTAAACAGTTATGATAAAATCCAAACTATTATTTGAAGGGCTCGGGGAGATATAGTCATAAGCCACACTTTCATCAATTTCCAGATTTTTATTCCGTGGCATACTTGATTCCATCCATTACAAAGTGAATGGAAAAAGTTTCTGGTTTTCTCAATAGACGGAAGCATATGACAGGTTAACGTTTTTCACTGTGCCATATGGTGATGGTTTGAGAAGGTATATAGTCATATGCCACAACAAGATGGAGTCCAGCTCAGAAGAAAAAGAAGCTTTTCCCCATGTTAGAAGGAGTTCAGATGATAGTATGTTGGAGCAGGAAGAGTCAGACCATTTTGAAACTGACAGTGACAGTTCTTGTCAACCATCAAGCAGTAGTTCTAGTTCAGATGGCACATTGGTAAATGTATAAGAGTACATTATTACTGATAACCTTTTTATGAGGCTTGTGACTGTATCTCTCATTAATCTTGAAATTTTAGAAATTACTGTCTCTTAGAAAAATATACTAATATTTAGAAGAGGTTTCAAATTTATAGGATAGTTTATACATAATATAATATATACTAAGTAAACTATTTGAAGAATAATGTCTTATGATATTTAAAAATATCTAAATACGTATTTGTGTGGCTTGTGACTATGTCTCACGTAAATTCCTTGGATTTTATTATTTCAATTTTACAGCGTGAAGTAAGTAGTGTATGTGAAGAATCGCCCAAAAAACAAGGTCCATCAAGGAAAAGAAAGCGAAACAGTGTTCAGTGGAAAAAAGAAAAGGCCAAACAATAACATTATGCAGGTCGGAAATATGTGTCAACTAAAACAAACAATACTATTGAGGCCGCTACTTTGGGACCTCCATGTACATGTTTCAACAAGTGCTTGGAGACAGCCAATCCTCAAAGCAGACAACTTCACATAATCACAGACAACTGCAAAGGACAGGCAAAGAATTGGGCTTTAGTTTCTCTGGAGATGTCTCTTCAAGAGACACCAAGAGATTTGAAGTTGTTCAGCATTTCTATCCTGTGGTGGGGCACACTAGACTTCCTTGCGATCGTGACTTTGGTCGTATCGAAAAATATGCAAGAAACAGACGTCCAATAGTACATACACCTGGAGAGTGGGTAGATGTTGTGAAGTCAGCAGGCCCGAAAGACTTCGTAGTGACAAAAATGGAAATAGGAAATTTTAAAACTTTGGAAAACCTTAAGTGTTTTATATCAAAACTCACAACTTGCAGAAATGGTGATCTTGTTCACTTCAGTGATGGTAAGTATTCCAAATTCATTCTCAACATCCCTTCAGCTAGGTGTTACTCACTGCTACACCCTACTGGATCCAGTGATGTATGCAGACATTCGTATTAAAACGAAAGGGAGCCTTACAGCAGAACCTGACCCTTTTCAGCTGCCAACAAAATACAGGAACCCGCTACCAATCAACCAGAAGAAATTAAATGATGTATTGTCTCTTATGACATATGTACCAGTAGCCAATCATGACTATTTCATGTCCCTTTGTGGTAATAATGAGGAGAAAATGAAGTGGAAGGACTTCCTTAGTTTAAGTAATGCTTAATAAACACAGTTTTGTATTCTGAATGTTTTTTCTTAAGTTTTCATTTGTATTTAGTAAACTTTTAGTATTAAAATCTAAAATAAACAAACAATATTAAATGAAAATGATTTTTTTTCTATTAATAATAGCGGTAAACATCAGTAAACACGCAACTTTTTTCTTTAGTGAGATATAGTCATAAGCCCATCTCAGTGCATCACGATTTAATACAGGATTAAAAACTTATAAGGAATTGAAAATTATCTTCTATATTCTCCCATATGTTCGATAATGTTCACTAAGGTTAGTTTACATAATGAAGAGTAACCTAATTACAATAGCCGATTTACACATTTTCACGGAACATAAATGTGTTAATATCTCAGAACTAAGTTAGAGTGGCTTATGACTATATCTCTCCGACCCCTTCATTTGTTAACTGGAAATATGACAAAGGGTTCAAAGTAACAAGTAGATGGATATACTTGTGCATAGTATGTATTAGCCCAAAATCGTTTTACAAGATTCAATATCCACTTGAGAGAGGTCAAGCAGAGGCCATCCCTTTACCACAGCAATCTTTATGTAATAAGCAATCTTTATTTATTAGTAATTAAGGCATTAATGGATGAATATTCTTAATCATTGTTAGAAGCAAGCTACAGTTTTTTTCAGTACATTCAACATCTTAAATTTGAGTAATATTTCAAATTTCCTCAATAAATATGTCAAGAATAAGTTTCAATATAAATAATATATATATTAAAAATAAATTTTTTAATATATTTAAATCTGAAAAATATGGTGTTTTACAGCATCATATGTTTACAAAACTGATTACAAAACTCGAAATTGTCTTAATTTGTTTTTATATATTTAAAAATAAATAATAAAAAGGCAGGTTATAAAATATTTCACCCTTCTCATATATATACTGTAATCAGTTTTGTAAACATATGATGCTGTAAAACACCATATTTTTCAGATTTAAATATATTAAAAAAAAAATTTATAATCAAATCATTGATAATTTTAGATAAATTTGCATTCCAGAAAATCATTAAAGCTTATATTTTTCAAAAATATTAATACTGCAAAGAACAGCTAAGCTGAAGCTGAATTACAATTAGCAAAGAATCAAAGAAAGCACAATGAATAATTATATAAACTAAGGTTATCAGCTTTATGTGCAAAAGGAATTCATCAATTTATTTAAGAGATACACTAAATATTTGTTGATAATGAAAAAGATATAGGAAAAGCTTTTATGAAATAAATGTTTAAGTAAAATTAAGAACCCAAAATTCTCAATATTTAAAATTTAAGTAACAAACCTGAAAAGTGGCTGGATCCATATGAATTTGCATATGAATTGCAACATTATTATTAACACAATACAAGAGAGCTGGAATACTAAAGGGGAGACATGACCGTAATTTTACTTTACTAAAGAAATGAAGGTTTCTTGAATCTAGCATTGAATAGAAAGTGGAAGCCAGCAACTAAACAAATAAAAAAACAACCAAAGTATTGATTTAATTTTGATTAAAATAGAATCAACTATAAAAAGAAGTTCTAACAAAAAATAAAAGCATCCTTTCAAATTTAATAATTAAAGATTGTCAAGCTATATACCATTCCCGAACCTCTAATGTTTTGAAACTGAAATTACTTTACCAAACTTTCATTCTTTACAAGTATTTCTCGTATAATTCATCACAAGTATTGTTTAGAATAAGATTATACTTTCAAAAGATTATTATTTGACTCATTTCGCGAATGCTTTAGTTATTTAGTTTTTTCATTCAGTTTGCAGGATTCTGAAATGTTTCATTTAAACATATTTTTCCTGGAATATTTCTAAATGTATTTTTAATACTCTGAAACATACTTAAAAGTTTTCTTTTAAATATGACTTAAATTATAAATAATTAATTATTGTGTTTGTATTGTTGTCTACCAGATATTTTATTTTTATTTTTTTGCTGCTTTAAAAAAAAAAATAATAACAATAAAATACATAAAATTTTGTCAATAACTTTTTCCGTTTTCTATTTCTTAATAAATTATTGTGTATGAGTGTATCATTATTACATTATTATATATTTTATTATTACATCCTCCTCATTACTATGGAATTATCTCTTCTCTTATGCCAAGCTTCATTAGCCTAACTATTGATATTCAAACTGGGATCCATGGAACATTTTGAAGGGTTCCAAAATTTTTGGTCAGTGGCCAGAGATATATATGTATTTTAAATAGTGAGTGCCGTGTAAGGGCTGCCCAAAAGTTCATTGCAACTGCTCAGCAGTACCTCAGTATTGAGTTTGAATTGTGTCGTAAAGTGTTATGCAATGCAATTTTGGCTTATTATTTAAAAATTATAAACAATAACAAATATAAAAAAATAAATATCGTCAAAATATCAATTTTAATCAAAATTAAATTCAACCATAGAGTATCTAAATTTTCATTTTAAGATGCTTGACCTTGAAATAAAAAACAAAACAAAAAACAACATGCCTGTGGTGCATTTTTTTATGCTATGGTTCCAAAGAAATAACATTTAAAGCGTAAGGTTCTGAAGGTGTTAGAAGTTTGAAGGCCACTGGCCTAACTGAACAACCACTTAATAGTTAGGCAATGAAGTGCAAGCTAAGGAAAAATTCCAAGAATAATGAAATAAAAAAATGTATAAAAAAATCCCAATGGTAAATATTGATAACAAGATTAATGGCCTTCATTTGTAAATATTTTCCTGTATTTTATTCCTACATTTATCAAATTCCTTAATTTTGTTTTCAATCAAAAATAACTCATAATCCCATGGCAGATTACATTATAATTACTCTGTGGATTACTTATTTTTGCAAATATAAATAAGAATTATGTAAAATATTAAAAAATTATAATGAATTAGTAAAAATTATCCATCTTTAATAAAACGTTAAGTAACATTGCAATATGATGATGAAAAATTATTGCTTATGTGGCAATTCACATAAAGTTCATGAACTAGAAGTACTTCTCTGCATTTACCTATTTTGAGAATAATTACAATGACTTTCTTTGAATTCCCTTTCAATGCCACAAGCACAGAGCCAGTTTTTGTCTAAATATAATTATTTATCTCCTACCAATAAAAATAAGGATGGTAGTTTTCAAAACGAACTGCAAATAAATCAATCAGATAAATACATTACTGCCAATCTACATTTATTTTTGAAGACTTTGATTCCAGAAAAGATAATAACTGTGAACCTTCTATTAAATTGGTAACTTTCTTTCTTTCTTTCTTTGTAATTATTGTTAACAGAACAGAATTAATTAGATTCTGCTGCCTTTCTTTATTTTTCTAAATCTGTTTTTTTTTTGTATACTATGCATGTTTAGAAACAGTTGACTTTCTGATATCAACAGTCAGTTTTCTTCTGATAAGAATCAGCTTCTTTCATATTTTGTATCAGAATGCTATCCTTTTACCTCTTGCTCTCACAACAACCCATTGATTATCTTAATAATTCATAAAAAACAATAATAAAAAATTAAAAGATTTTGTATACAAAAATAAAAATAAAAATTATGTACAGCGGAAACCGGTTTTCAGACCACTGAACATGGTCTTTCATCAGCCTCAAAAAGAAAATTACAATAAAATTGGGTTAAATACATTAAGAAAATTATACAATTTTCCAATCCTTAAACATATGGTAATTATAAGTAAAACGTAGCATTATAGCACCCTTATTTTGGTACATGCGGACCCCGATTTAACGAATTCATCAGGACCGAAAAGTTTATTCGTTAAATCGGGGTTATTCGTAATATCGGGGTCCAAACCATAAAATTAAAAATTTCTGCACTTACCTTTTTTGGAATAGCTCTAATAAGCAACTGCACAAAAATATCCATAATTAGAAATTGTACACTTTTTATTCAGCAGCTACAAATACAGTGAAAAATTACGCTCTAGTTAATTTGAAATTTTAAAATATGAAGTGATTAATGTTTAACAATTTCCTTGATTTCTGACTCGAAAAAGTTCTTTTTCGACTCTGTGGAGAGAAGAAAATACTGCGTCATTTACATGCTTCTGCATTAGGTATGTTTTCACAGTTTCCAAACCATGAAAAGCATCAGAAAAAGTAACAGTTTTAATGGAAGTTTCACTATCGATTTCTGCATCAGAATCACTATTCATTGGTTCCGATAAATCCACAATTTCATTACCTTCAGTTGCACAGGTAGACAGTCCGTCATCACATGTGACATAATCGTTAAAGTCTATCTCAGGAGCAACTTCTTTCCATGCGATTTCTTCTGAAGGATCAAATGGAAAGTTAACTTCTTCATCATTTTCATCACTTTCCACTTGCTTGTCTGGAAATCTCGCTTTCTGAAAGCATTTTTCAATTGTATTTTTAGAAACTAGGTCCCAAGATTGTCGCACAAAACATAGAGCATCCAAAACATTGGCTTTGTATCGTTTCTCCGCATTTTCTTCCAAGAATGCTATCATTTTTCTCATAAGCAACTTTCTGTAATTAACTTTTACAGAACGAATGAAACCAAGATCTAGTGGCTGAAGCACACTTGTGCAATTTGCAGGGAAAAATACAACTTTGACATTTTTTAAATTGCAAATTGGAGGATGTGCGGGACATTGATCAATAAACAAAAGAATTTTTCTGTTTTGCATCTTCATAGACTTATCTAAAGACGTCAAAAAGTCTGTAAATAAGGAAGAAGTCATCCAGGATTTTTTGTTTGCTGCGTATTTTGTCGGCAAGATCTTTATGCTTTTAAAACACCGCGGCTTTACTGCCCTTCCTATCACAAATGGCTTCAACTTGTCAGTTCCATCAGCATTAACAGCAAGCAAAACCGTAATCCTCATTTTGTTTTTTTTCCCGCCAAAGCATTTTTCATTTTCATAGCAAAGCGTTTTGTCGGGTTGTAAGTCATAAAACAATCCTGTTTCATCTGCGTTGTAAATGTTGGATGGTGAATATCCTTCAATCAGGCTGAGCAACTTTTCTTTCCAATCTTTTACTACATTTTCATTTACACCCGCTTTTTCTCCGCACACTTTCTTTTGGACTATGTGATATCTTTTCTTAAAACGGTCGATCCAACCATTGGATGCAGAAAAATCTTTCACATTATGCTTTTCGGCAAGTTGAAGCGCTTTTTCTTTGATCAGAGGCCCACTAATGGCTATTTTCTTCGCACGAGCGATGTTGAACCATTCCACTAGGTCAGATTCAAGATTAGAAAGAGGAGTGGCTTCCAATGATTTTCTTATTTTCGACGATTTTTCACCACATTCTACAGATGCTTTTTCAATTTCTGCTCGTTGTTTAACAATTGTAGCTAATGTCGACGTGGAGATTTCAAGGCGTTCTGCTAAAGCGTTTTGTGGTCCAACGTTCTTGTCAAATTCACATAAAATGTTAAGCTTTTCACTCAATGAAAAATGTTTTCGTTTCCGACAATCTGCCATGCTTCACAATGTTTCAAAAATCCAATGTTCTGCAAAACGGAGCGTCCAATACACCTCACTTCTCTTCGTTAGGGGAGAGATAAGAAAGGAATTTTCTTTCCTACCCACGTGACAGTTTATATTAATTACTCATCTGCACCTGTGAGGTCTAAGTTGCGCCCTCCCACGTCGATAATTGCTGGTTACCAATACTGTAGTCATTTGAAAAGCAATCCAATATTTTTCTAACCCAAATTAACAAAAAAAAAAGTTTTAGGCTGTTGAAATAATTCGTTAATTTGGGGGTTTTTATTCGTTAAATAGGGGTTTTTGCCTTCATTTTCATCGGGGAAAAAGAAAAATTCGTTAAATCGCGAAATTCGTTAAATAGGAGTTCGTTAAATCGAGGTCCGACTGTATTTGGAAATTTCAGGCGACATATTTTTGTTCATTTTCTTTGTCACTGAAAGTCTGCGGTGAAGCATCGTTGGGGTGGCTAGATTTCTTGTAATGTCTGCTATTGCGATTATGAAATCTCTTATGTTATATTGTTGATCTTCTACTGCTGGGTTGATGGGATTTTCTGTGATGTATTGGTGATCTTATGAATCCATTAAGTTTCTTAATTTTTTGTCCTAGAAATACTTATGTAAAAACATAAGTAGTTTTGTGGATAACCACAATTTGCAAACTGTTTAGTAATTTCTATGATTTGATTTTGAAAAGTTGATTCCAAACAACTGAAGTTTGATAAATCTGATACAAAGAGCACACTGTAAAAATTATTAATTTTTTTTTTTTTTTAATTTAAAAAAGATATATACAATACATTAAAAATGGTCCCTTGAACGGTTTCGGAGAATCACGTTCTCTGTCATCAAGATAATCTTTATTAGATTATTTATATAATTGTTATTATCAGCAATTCTTTTGGTGATAACCCATCATTTTTTCGATTTTCTTTGTCGAAAATGAATTCTTACAATGAAAGACTTAAGTGCACTTAAGCCCTTTTTCCATAGAGGTCCTCAATTTTCTTAATGTATTTGAGCCAATTTTATTGTAATTTCCTTATTCAGGCTGATGAAAGACCATGTTCAATTGTCTGAAAACCGGTTTCCATCGTATGTAATTTTTATTTTTATATATAAAATCTTTTATTGTATGTTTTTTATAAATTATTAAGATGAAATAGCTTAACATACATTGAAAAGATTCTTGTAATCCATCAATTAATCAAAAATCCTGTTTTAAAAATATCCTCAGTTTTTCATCCAATGTTATCATCAAGAAGAACATACAGGTTTATTGTATGGAATTTGTGCACTGATTTGTTGTTTAATATTCAGTTATAGATTTCATAACTGAGAAGTAATACTCTATGACATATGACAGAATATGGTATGTGATTACAATATTGGAATATGTGTTATGATATCCACCATAGGTGATGTACACACACATTCATGCTCAAAAATTAAGGATAATTGTAAACCATATGAAAATGAAAAGTGAGTTGTATAAACTATTCCCTACTTCTGGAATGGCCAAAGGCGATTTATTCCTCCAGCAGATATAATGGTGGCACTGTCAGCATTTGAATCTTCATAATCAGATATGGAAGAGCTATAAGACAGAGCATATGTTGTGCTGTTCTTTATTGAGACAGTGGTTTCTGTCCTATTTCCATCTGGAAATATCCTTAAACTTGGTACAATCTCTCCAACATCATTGAATGGGATCATGAAGACAGAGGTAGTACCATAGTCCACTGTCTAGAACTCTTTAGGAGATCAGACTCTATTCTACAACAGTAGATTCTTGTGGTGAATTTCTCAGTGAGTGATACTGAATGTGTCACTGTGGTAGGTCATCACATAGCATATCGAATATTTCTTACACCATCAGACAAGTTTTGTACAACATAGCGTGTTCATTGCTACTTAGCTCCAGGAAGCTGTTTTTCTTTATTCTGATTTTTTTCTTCTTCTGAGCTACTGTTTTGTTTGATTGCTGCATAAGTAGTGCTTTTTGATTGTAGTCTTACAACTGACAGGCTCACAAATGACATTATCCTTAATTTTGAGCAAGAGTATGAGGATATATGTATGTGCATATGTACCTCAAACTTATTACTATAAATAAAAACAAAGAACACACATAACTAAACAAAAAACAAATTCACTGAGCTATTTTCTGATATTTGTGCTGGAAATTGGAGACAGTACTGTTTCGAGGCTAACT
>JAFIDM010009631.1:335383088-335395391 GCA_023159025.1 Thereuonema tuberculata
ATTTCTAGCACAAATATCAAAAAATAGCTCAGTGAAATGGGACGATATACAAAATCACCCCTGAATTACAAAAACATCAAAACAAAATCAAGAATAAAAAGGGGTGAATAATTAATCCCTGCTAGTGTTTAGCTTAGCATCAAGGGATTAATTTATAACAAGGTTAGTATTTAGACAAGAAAATTAACATGCGTTAGAAACATTTTACTGTAAATAAAAACAAAGAACGCACATAACTAAACAAAACACAAATTCACTGAGCTATTTTTTGATATTTGTGCTAGAAATTGGAGACAGTACTGTTTCGAGGCTAGCTGGCCTCTCATCAGTCCAATCCATCCAGCATACCAAGCTCAGTGAAATGGGACGATATACAAAACGCACAAACATACAAATCAATGACCCCTGAATTACAAAAACATCAAAACAAAATCAAGAATAAAAAGGGGTGAATAATTAATCCCTGCTAGCGTTTAGCTTAGCATCAAGGGATTAATTTATAACAAGGTTAGTATTTAGACAAGAAAATTTACGTGCATTAGAAACATTTTACTGTAAATAAAAACAAAGAACACACATAACTTGATTAATCCCTTGATGCTAAGCTAAACGCTAGCAGGGATTAATTATTCACCCCTTTTTATTCTTGATTTTGTTTTGATGTTTTTGTAATTCAGGGGTCATTGATTTGTATGTTTGTCCGTTTTGTATATCGTCCCATTTCTCTGAGCTTGGTATGCTGGATGGATTGGACTGATGAGAGGCCAATTAGCCTCGAAACAGTACTGTCTCCAATTTCCAGCACAAATATCAAAAAATAGCTCAGTGAATTTGTGTTTTGTTTAGTTATGTGCGTTCTTTGTTTTTATTTACAGTAAAATGTTTCTAACGCACGTTAATTTTCTTGTCTAAATACCTCAAACTTACTTTCGTAGAAAAAAAAACACTCAGAAATCTGATTTTCAAGTTCAAAAGTGAACTAACATCTCAATAAACAGTAATAATAGCAACTACTGAGCACACGAAGTCTATTTATTCCACTAGAACATTTTTGTCTTCTGTTTGTCCATTTGTCTGTCAGTAGGTGCATCACATTAAAACAATTAATGGAATTTTAATCAAGTTTTATGCTTGGCTTTTTAATGGTCCAACTTAAAACATAGGCCCATTGTCTGATCTCTTATGTTTCTTCTTAGGCATAACCAGAATTTTGGAATGGGGACTGGGGGAAGGGTTTACAACTACCATAGTTATTCAACCAAAAAAAAAAAATTTGTTTCAGATAATGGAGGAGGGGGGGGGGGATTACAGATGTATCAATGAACTTTTCAACCAAAAAAAAAAAAACAGATCCAAAAATCCTAGATTTCTTCCATTTTCGGATGCATTGGGAGAGGGAGGGGGTTCCTAACCATACCTCCCCTCATTACATCATTGCCTTTCCTATACCTCAGATCCTCAAATTCCCTCATTGAAAATGGCAAGGTGGATTTCTTTTACATTTGATATGATCCTTAATTATGGTTCAACTTAGAATAAGGACATGATTATTTTGATCTTCGTTGTCACCCATCTGCAAACTGGACCCCTAGGAAAGCGTGCTCAGTCCTCACTATGCAACTGAAAACTGAAAGTATGCCTAATAATAATAACAGTAAAAAACTTTTGGTTATCTGCTGAGAAGAAGCAAAACAGATTAAATTGTGTAAATCAAGGAATTAAATAAAATGCCATCCATTAATTGACCACTGAATTAGGAATTTTCTCTTTATTTAATGAGAACTCACAATTGATTAACAAAATTTCACACATATCTACAGGAAATGTTTGGTTAAAATGGTCAAGGAAGTAATGCGCTGAAATTTGGTTCTGCATCTTAACTGTAGTCCATCTCCTGCTATTTTAACAGTTTAGGGTTTCCGAAAAAATTGATTTGAGTGCAATTGCGCATCCTCTGTTACTTTTTCAATCTTAAATTGCAACTTTTTTCTTTTCTTCAAAACTAAAGTTGATATGGAAGATTCCACAATGTCAATGACAGGTTATATTTACCATATTCAAACCAGACTTCTATGTCTTCTTATAAATTATCAAGTCGCAAATTGACAACTTCAAATGAAACAGCATGGAATAAAATATTACATTAAAATAATGATTGTAAAACCAGGAAAATATTGGAGAGCTTCATAATAAGAAATACTAAGAAAGTGGCTTAGAAGTAGAGTATGTTTGTAAAATTAGCTAATGAAATGGTAAAAAAATGCTTCAAAGGAAACAAAAAATCTGTAATAATTGAAGAATTCAATCAATTGTAAATTATCAATTATTGTAATCGTAATGTAAGATTGTAAATGTTATTACAGTATTGTGTTATTACAGTATTGTAAGTATGTATACACAATGTAAGTTCACCTGAGAACATATTGTTATCAAACAAACTTGAAAAAGAAAGCAAGGAATATGCTTTCGAAAATTCGTTTGCATTAAAAAATATATTTTTTTTATGTTTTATGAGAGTTAGAAGTAGTACTTATTTAAATTATGATAAGCAGAAGAAGAGATTTAAAGAAGATATATGGATTAATAACATATTGAGCTATAATTATTTGTTGGTAGCATTACATGTTAACCAATTATTTCTATGTTTCTCTAATATTATGACAACTTAAGATTTAAAAAAAGTAAATAAGCATTAATTAATTAGAAATTATCTTATTTGCAAAATAAAGCATGAAAGGTATGAAATGTTTGTGGCACTGCAACTTGAGAGAAATCCTTGTTTAGAAAATATTTCTAAACAATATTCTCACAGTGATATTCTCATATTCAACATCTTTATGGAGTAATTTAATCTGGTTTACATATGATCTCTCATAGAATGGCCAATATCATCATCAGTTGACTTCTCCAAAACAACTTGGTTCAAATATAATTTATATATAAAAGAATTTCTGGCCCATATACATTTATTTACATATACATTATGTAATACTGAAATACAACATCTAAATGGAATAAAAATAAATAGACAGCTGCACTGCACCAAGATAGTCACGTTATCAGAATTTGGGGCTACATAACTGGAGTATTTTTCAGTACAATTGAGAATGCCTTTGCCAGCAAATTATCAATTACAATTGCTTTCCTCACAGGAAAAAAATATCAACTTCAAGACTTGAAGAAGCAAAGATTGTCACTGAAATGCCAAAATAATAAATTGCACAGCAGATTATCAGCTTACAGAAGGCAGGTTCACTGATTTGCTTTACGACTCAACATTTGAAATAATACTTCAGAGAGGGTATGACCTTTTATCAGTATGGAACTGGAACTGCAGAAAAACCACACCACAGATGGACTATGCGGTCTTGCCTCAAACTTATATACCCTTACAACACTTTAAATACTAACAAGTAGAGCAATAATTGTTGTTACAAATGATCCCATTTTAAGATAAACCCTATCTCAATGAAACCTTATCCACTGTTACCTGCCCATAACCAGTCACCATCATTTAAGCAGTCATGGCGTTCATGTTATCAGGAACTATAAAATTACCTAACATTTCTAGTATTCTTCACAGGCACTTTGACAAGGGACACTGTTGACAGGCAGTCTCTTCTGAAAGAGGGGTATCTAGCAGCAACCCCTCAGGTACAAACACAGCAAGCATTATGTAACAAACATTACCAAGGAATGTGTTTACAACGTCAATGATATGGACATTATGTAGCCAGCAAGATCTGTAAATCCTTAGTAGAATACATAAGCAATTGGTTAAAATTTTGTTTATTTTTATTAATTAAGGTTTTATTTATTAACAGTTAACTTTTCTTATCATTTTTGAAAGTCGTAATTTCAATTTTCGAGACAAGCGTTTTCAAACTTTTGACTGTGACCCACCAATTACTAACCAATGCTACATATTTGTTAATTTAATTTTTTTTTTTTTGCATTTTTTTTCCTGTTTGTTGCAGCTCAGTTTATTTATTTCCCAACCTACTAAAGGGTCACGACCTGTAGTTTGAAAAATGCTGTTTTAGACTATGCAGGGTGAATCAAAACTCTCTGTACAAATTTTAAAGGGATGATAGGAAACAACAAGACAAACCTTATTCATCTATGAATTATGTCCGCTGACAGTAACCTTCAGTTTTAGAGGGCGCTACTTAGTGGTGGTGAAGTGGAACAACTAGAGAGATGAAGTGGGAACCGAATGGAATTGGGTTTGCTGCAACAATCGTAAATCAGACACATTATGTGTAACGTGGCGTGTTTCACAACTGCTGAGATGGCTGGCATGCATCTGGCATATGGCGCTGCCAATGGAAATGGAAGAGCTGCTGTGAGGTTGTACCGACAGTGCTTCCCAAAGAGATATGTGCCAAACCACCAACATTTACATGTTTTCACCGGCAACTGCAGGAAACTTTGAGCACCTTTATTGAATAAACATATTCAAACTTGTTTCATTTATTTAGGTTTGTCTTGGTGTTCTATATCTCCTCTCTAGCCGATTGCAGTGCCACTAAATAGCACCCTCTAGCACTGAAGGTTGCTGTCAGCACACAAACATTCATCGATGAAAAAGATTTGTCTTGGTGCTCTGCATCTCCCATTAAAATTTGCACAGTGTGTTTTGTTACACTCTGTATATTGCCCTGAAAAGGTAATTGGAAAGTTGGCAAGCTTTGTCTTATCAGCATAGCTGGTATATTGTATATATTTCACACATTCTAAAAATCAATGGAAATTAAAACTGGAACTGTGATTACATTAATTCAAAGAAGAAAAAAAAACAACAACAAAGAAACTTACTGATAAATTCTTGAAACATTTCATAAACATTACACTTTGCATTTATGAACTTACAGAAAATAAATTCAGCCTATCCTTAAAATTCTATCTTGTGTAAATGCTATTATATTAAAATCTATTGATAATTCTTATAAAATGTAATAGCCAACATTTTACTTTTAAATCTACTACTCTTAATAGTTTTATAATGGTAAACTAAGCGTACAGTGAGTTGAAATCAAACTGAATATTCGGAAGGTTGAATAACTAACAAAAAGCAAAAAATAACTAAGAGAAATATGATCCTTGATTTCAATTTTTAGTCTCAATAGTAGACACCATTCTGCAATAAAAAAGCTAACAAAAAACTAATAGAATTAACAAAAACAATATTAAATAAAAAGTACTGTTAAATATGTTATAAACGATTTAAAACATGGAAAGAAATGTGCCACACCTATTTTTTTTTTTTTCAAACAGCTAAAAAAAAATACTAACAAACAAACAAACAAACAAAATACATGAATAATATATAAAAATTACTTGGAGTTACTTTATGAAGAACAAATTAAGATAAATAGTTAAGAAGAACATTACTGATACTATAATTATATACTATAGTATAATTATTGTACTATGTTTAATTTAGAAGAGAAATATTTATGAAATATCAGAAACACTTGACTTAAATATTTATCTTCTGAAATAATACATGCATCCAAACTTAAAAATGAATTTTTTTTTCAGGCAAACACACAAACAAACGTATTACATTATAAAATAACAGAGAAAACCTTACTTTTGTAGATTCAATCATGAACACCACTGATGAAGAACTGAATGGTATTGAATTATTGACCTCACAGAGATGAATTAGGATAGAATAGGAGCCATACAGCACAACACTAATGAAAAATGAAATTTCATAACTATTTAGGTTTAAAATAACATGGATTTACATTTATTAACAATTCTTATCTTCTCTAATAAAAGCAGTCTCCCAAATAATATGAGAGTTACCAACTATAAACATTTCAAATGAAATAAACATTCCATTTTCTGGAATTTCATGCTAAAATTCTTTATTGACCAGTAGATAAAATGGAATTTTATTTCAATTTCTATTGTATAAATTAGCTTTAAATAAAAACATGTATTTTGCTATTGTTAGGAATGCTTCTTAATGTGATTTGTCTAATAATGCATTTCATATTACTAGTACATTTTAACTGATGAGAAAAAAATAAGTGAAAATAAATTTAAAGTGTAAGTTTTAAATGTTTACAAAGCAAAAAAAAATTCAAATTGTCTTTACAATGTAGTATGAAAATTAATGCAGATTCATTTCATTCATTTAAAATATTACTTAAACATTTAACTATAAACTATTGATGACTTTGTGAATAAAGGCAATGTATTAAATCAGTGTGAGAACAACAACAAAATAACAGCAGCTAATTATTTTTTTAACTGATATAATTATTAAAAAGTTCAATAAATAAATAAATTTCTTGTAAATGAAGTTTTTGAGACATATTTGTCAGAATTACATTTATAAATTGTCAATACTCAGTTTGCAGAACCAAATATAGCTCATCAAAAAAACATCCTTGCAAAGTATGCTTCAATAAGTGTACAAAGCTTGTTATTTGAATAACCTATACTATAATCTGATAACCAAAAAGTCACAACAACATGATAATAAATTCACTCTTTCCATTCTTTGGACAATAATTTCTTACAAACAAAAGCTCCAAAAACAAGTGTATATATAATAGTAAAACATCAAACAATGTAAAGATAAACTGCCCTTAATTTGAATAAATGATTAAAATGAAATAAGATAAACTAAGATTGTTGTAAAATGAGTAATGCATTTATATTAATAATACTCATACTCAACACAATATTTGAAGACTATATTCAAGATCAAATCTTATTAGCATTACAGTTATATCACCTATTTCTGCAAATCTACTTATTTGAAGCACCATCTTTACAACATAAATGGATTGAATCTCTATAGGGAATTAAGAATCATGAGAAAAAATGTAAAGTACTCCAAAAGTCAACATCATACTGCAAAATAGCAGAGAAAATATACAATATTCTCATTTTATGAATATGCATACCAGATAGTCATACGAATGCATACAGAATCTTCTTAAACTGTATTAAAGATAAATATCATGATTTTTACATTTCGATTTCTTTCTGAAATTATTAATTTTTAGATGACACTATACTGAGATCTCATTAATCTCTAATCTGTATCAAAGATGTCATGCCTGGACTGATAAAGAAGTTATTGACTACAATAGCCTTTAGAGCCAATGAGGATACCCTTCACTATGAAATTTGCAACAGTGTAACTGCATGAAGAGAAAGTAATCTAAATAATAACAACATAGCTGCTAAAAGACAAACTGAACATGATAACCATTATCAATTGGAAATAAACATAATGGAATATCAAGAATGGTCTACAATGCCAAGACAATGCCAAATTTCTGCCAATCATGGAACTATGAAGGAAAAAATCAGGTATGGACAGAACATAACAGAATTAAAAATGTCATAAATGTATGTTTTGTTTTTCAAAACATAAAAGGTTTTGAACATACCTTAAATAGTTCAGATCTGAATTTTTTAGCCAATATAGAAATAATATAAGAGAATTTCACCAATTGGGAATTCTCTTTCCATGTACATACTTTTTCCTTGGCTCGCTGATACTCAAAAGATTGCCTGGGTACAGGAAACAATGTGACAGTGATACACAAATGGTGAATTACATGATGACGATAGTAAAATACAGATGAATAAAGCAGGTAAATGAATTTCCAAAGAATTTCTAAAGTCGATGGAGTAAAGCTATCATTTTATCGGTGGTCAATATATAATGATCACATGCTAGAATTGATATGAAATCTTTCTGAATAACTTTTTGGAACAAATTTAAAAGCCCATAGTAATTATAAATTTGAAATGAGTCATTTGAAGGTTTACAGAGTGAAAGACTGAGGGGACAGAAATTTTATATGATTGGAGTGTAAGTTTTCCATAAGGAAACAGTGATAAAAGTTTACATCGTTGGAACATCTTTTATTAATGTTGAGATTAAATGTACAGTGTAACCTCCTTTAACGGACACTCCGAATAGCGGACACCTCTAATTAGCGGACATTATTGCGGGTCCCAGTCCCTTAAAATAGGACATTCCATGTTATCCACTCCGAATAGCGGACACTCTGAATAGCGGACAGTTATTTTAACTGTAATTTTTTTTTTTTTATTAACATTTCGACAAACACATCATGGTTGTATTTACATCGGTGTCCCATACATTGATACATTGTATCGGTGTCCCATGATTCAGTGCTCGAATCTAAGGCCCTTTTTTTACTGCAGTTGGTTTGTAAATATCAATCCCTCGTAAAGCTATCCTATAAATGTGTTGATTAAATTTAGTGCGAATTAAAATGGCATCAAAAAGGAAGGGATTGGCACTGAAAGAAAAAATTGATGTTCTTGAAGTTCCTTCTTTATATTGCCAATAAAGAAGGAATAATTTTGAAATGAAGTTCTTGAAGTTGCTGAAAAACAAAAGCTGAGTGTGCGTTGTCTTGCTGAACGTTTTAAAGTTGGAAAAACTCATATAAGTGAACTGTTGAAGGACAAAGATGAGATTAGAAAAATGTCGATGGTGAATTCAAACGAAAATTTGAAGAATTTGATGTTTCGTAAAACTGAAACTAAAAGCAAAATCGACGAAATGATCATAAAATGGTTCCGCTTTGCTCGTGCAAAGAACATTCCTATAAGCGGTGTTTTCCTTCAAGAAAAAGCCAGAGAAGTCGGTCAAACTTTAGGATTGAACACGTTTAAGGCATCATATGGATGGCTAGGAATTAATATACTGTAATTAATTTTATCATTATTTTAAACGGATTAGCACTCATTTAAAAAGGAATATAGTAAATAATTTGCAATTGTTCATATTCTCTCATATCGCAATGATTGTATGTAATTTTTCATTAAATGAATGCTATAAGCTAAAAAATAAAAAAAAGGCAGTCCTCCCCAATAGCGGACACCTCCCAATAACGGACAAAACTTGCGGTCCCGTGACTGTCCGTTATTCGGAGGTAACACTGTATTTTGTAAATTTCAGTTGACTTTAATATTCTCTTGAACATTAAATTTATTTCTATAATTCAGCATTCTATTAAATCTTGACCCCTTTCCTACAACATTGAAAAGAAAAATAAAAGCGATAATCTGCTTTTGAATTTACTTGTTTCGACTAGCACTTATTGGAATGGCAACAAGTGCTTTATCAATGAGCTTATGGCTTTAGATAAAAAAAAAAGACACAGTTACGGTTAACATATAAGAAAATATTTTCAAAGGGAAAACTTAATATCAGCTTTGAAATGATGTCCAGTTGAATACATACATACATATCCTTTCCCGTTCCACCAACTGTGGGTCTAGGAATTAACTAAGCCTCTCCACCTCTCCCTGTTCTTCCAAGCCTCTTCTCTACATATTCTTTCCCATGGGATGCCTCTCTCTTCCAGGCTATGCTTCACATCATCCAGCCATCGCTTACGCGGTCTCCCTCTTGGTCTCTTCCCTCCTTCTTTTAACTCATGCCAAACCTTAGGAGTCCTACCATCTTCCATTCTTTTCACGAATCAGTTGAATCATGGGAAGAAATGAGCAGCATAGTTTGAAATTTGTTAATGAGTTTAGAAGACGACAGCTTCATTAGAAAAAAATTCAGAACAGATGAAAGCAAACATTCCTTTTTAAATAAAATCTATTTTACTGATTCCATGTTACTTGGCAAGTAGTTGATTAGTTCTCCTGGTATACATTCATACATCAAGCTATAAATCAAGTTACAACTATTAGGACAGTGGAATGATGATGCCAGTTGCTTTTGATAAACAAACAATGACTGACAAACAAACAAATCATTCTATCTGTCACAGTATGTGAAATTGACAAGTCCAATGAAGTTTTGAAGGATTGAGAGTAAATTATTAATAACTCTGCCGCACATCCAATGCGATAAGTGTATTTTCCAAAGGTGAAAAATGTTTAAAACTATGTTTACACCTTTGAGATCATGCCTGACTTCTAAGTTCTGCCTCATAAAAAAATCCAGGATGAGATGTAGACTTTCTTGTTACTTATTTGTAGTTAAACCAATGTAGGTTTAGTTTTGCTCATCAATAATAGATGGCTACCATTTGAATTTAGTTTGGCTTCAATAGCTGTTAGGTTAGCTTCTATAGAAAATTATTATAGAATTATTTCATAATAAGTGTATTATGAAATAATTATTCAAGCAATCAATGCAATTCAAATGTAGCTATGGAATTTTCACAAAATAATTAAATGATTTAAATTATTTATTTAAAAACTGCAAAAAATTGAAATTATAACATTTTTTAAGATACTTTGCTCAAATCTAGCTTTATTTTTTTATGATTAGTTTTTAGTTTTGATGACCCATTTATTTCCTTTGAATTTGTGAATTTATTTGACTTTATGCAACAAGTTTTATTAGTCACTAATTTTTTGCTTAATATCTTTGATTTCATTTTTCTTTTATGTATGATTTGTTATTTGAATTAAGATTTCTCAGGGAAGAACTTTTGCCAAGTTCTTGGTAATTCAAGCCAATCAGCTAACTTACTATGAGCAAATAAAACTATAAATCTTGGCATTTCATGTTATGATCTTCAACTAAAATGCTTATTCTGTAAAGTATCTGATAGTGATGTGTTTAATAAAAAATCAACAGTCTATCTCAATGAAGACTGTGTCAGCTAATTTGATGTTTCAAGTACTCTTCACTGCAGGATATCAAGGAATTCTTTGCAAAACTCATGTGAATAATCTGTGTATAGAGGAATCTTACTGTGGAAATTACTTAACTGCAATGCAGTGTGATTGGATTGTATATTATGTGCTTCAAGTTGATGTGCTATGATAATAAGTGGCATAGGGTTCTAACAGAAGAAAATATCTGGTCAATTTTGCAAATTTTTGCTTTCTATCGACAGATAGCATTTGCTATTTCAACATTTTGACAAGTGTTAGATGAGTAACGAGACTTATTCAAGAGTAAATGGACCTATAAGACTATTAAACTTTTAAACAAATTGAGATTTTTTTTATTAATCGAAATGAGGTAATTATTTAATTCACTGTTCTTAAGTATCTTTTTTCTGCTTTTGATTAAAACTTGATTTAAGTAATTCTTTCATTGCAGTAAATATAATCCTTAATTCAATTAAGGATATTCTCATAATTATTCAATTAACTTTAATACTGCTAGCCAATTGTCAATTGTTTTCAGTTTATTTACTATTCATTTGTTGTCAATTGTTATTTTGTTTTTAGAATATAATAATTATTGGATGTTAGATGTTATATGTTATGATTATTGTAATTTTCTTTGTAACTTTTAGATTATGATTTGAAGAGAAAGAGAAGGATTTTCTCTTTTTCATTTATATTTTTTTATCCTGATGAAGTCCCTTAATTGGGTTGAAATATAGAATTTTGAAGAAATTGATGAAAAGTGAGTTGTTTCGTTATTTTAGATATATATATTTCGAAGATATATGAAAGTTATTATGATGAATTAAAGTTTTTATTTATTTTTTTTTAATTTTGATTCTCATTCTTTTTCTCTCAGCACTTTAGATAAGATAAAGAAAAAGCTTTTTAGAGCCTTTTAGGTCCAGCTATTCCTGGATGGAAGGGGTAATTTCAATGCTTATTTTGATTAATTTCTATTTATTATACATTACTGGGCAAAACAAACAGTAGTGAAAAACAGAAATCAGGAGTGGAAGCAGTAAATATAGCATGAATGGAAATAAAGCATGCTGAAATGTGGCAGCATTGTCCTGACATTGTTTTATTGTCAGGAGGGCAGTATGATGAAGCTCCAATCTGATCTTGGTTCGAGAACAGTTATATTGCAAGATGCTATGTAATGGCTCTAAGTATTCGTGAAAAGGCTTTTATTGAAGAGCATTACTTTCATTCATAAGGACGCCATTTCGTGGGAC
Organism: Thereuonema tuberculata; assembly: GCA_023159025.1. Taxonomy (NCBI): domain Eukaryota; kingdom Metazoa; phylum Arthropoda; class Chilopoda; order Scutigeromorpha; family Scutigeridae; genus Thereuonema; species Thereuonema tuberculata. Next base: position 335,394,983 of record JAFIDM010009631.1, read on the forward strand.
CCAGTGTCAATTATGTTTTTCAACTTTTCGAAGAAGAGTGCCACAAAACCCCACAAGACAGGATCGGTTCTGTGGAAACAAAAAACTCACTGCGGATGAAAATGCATGTCCACAGACAATGAGCATTGGGGATTGTGCTTGATAAGATTTTGCATTCACCAAAGAGAAGTCAGTGGCATATTGCTAAAGAACTGGGTATGAAGAGAACATTGTGTGCAAACTCTTGTTCATAAATTGGGATCATTTTCATATTAAACACGTATTCTTTTGATTCCTCGTCTTATGACTTTATAGAACGTTCGGTATAATTTATTTCCAGCCATACTGTGTAATTAAATATCAGTTACATAGTATAGAATACCATGACTTGGCATTATCCATCCAAAGTGTGTGCTAACATATGACTTGG
>JAFIDM010009631.1:335395401-335408754 GCA_023159025.1 Thereuonema tuberculata
TGACTTGGCATTATCCATCCAAAGTGTGTGCTAACATATGACTTGGCATTATCCATCCAAAGTGTGTACACATGTTCTAAATGTTAGCCATTATGTCTGACACACAGTTCATATCATTCCTGCAAATTTTCTATGTTGAGATGACATGGCTAGAAAAGTTTCATGAAGAAACTGCATGCACACTGTAGCTGTACGACATGTAAGCAGGAGTTCCAAGAGTTGCCATGATTCTCATATGTTGTTACAGTTCGTAGCCATCCATGAATGCTGTGTCAGCATACAATCTGTTTATTGGAATTTATGGATGACACCACAAATCTCACACTATCACTTGGGGGGTGTTTCCGAAACGTAAGATGAAACAGCTCCTTCACATATGCAAGGCAGGGTCTGTCTTTTTATCCTGACCATACGAACAGTTGTAATATCTGACTAAAAATATCATTTCATATGTGCACAGAACCATTATTGTCTCAATTCAAAAACTAATACCAGTTGTTATACAGTTTATATTCAAATAGATCGTGACTTTCAGGGGTTTCCTATTATTGAGTGGGGATGTGGAATGTTTCATTACTGTTTGTTTTGCCCAATATTTAAAAGAATCTGAAATTTTTTTCAGTTCCAAAAGACAAAGCATGTATAGATGTTAAAAGAAGTAAAAAGGTATATATCTAAAAAAAAAAAAAAAAAAAAAGAAAAAAGAAAAAAAATTTAATAGTCTATCATTTCAATGTAAGTAAAAAAGTTAGAGGGAGGTAGTAAGTTGAAGGTTCATAAGCGTAACTCTTTAATTTTTTTTTTAAGATTCTTAAATTCTTAAATGCTTTCCCTAAGTGGAATTTGTAAAATATTTTGTTGTTCAACTTATCAGTAACAAACTTTTTATTGTTACTGATAAATGCAGACTCTGATGTTGCTTTCTTAATTCCCTTTATCAATCATTTTTATATATAAAAAAATTATTGGCAAACACTGCTCAGCAATTCTTGTAAATAGAATAAATAGAATAATTTCTTTGTTTATGCACTTCTTTCATAACAAAAGCAATTCCAGCCAACAGGAGAGCCTTTTATCCCTTCTTCCTCTGAAATGACAAATTTTCAGGGCACTTCCTTCACTCAAGTACTTAAAATAATTGATACATTATGTAATGGACGCATATATTAAACTTCAAATAGAATTATCAGAACTTTAGAATGATCTCCATTAGTTTTGAGAAAGTTTGGGAAAATAATCATCTTTTATGGATTTTTAGGAAACGATGTTGGAAAGTGGAGGCTTAATGTTTAATAGATAATGACTTCTTTTCAGATGCCGATTTCTAAGATGCAAATTCTATTAAATGAATTTCTTCTCTTGGCATATAAGATTTAGGCCATATCAGTATTTTTAGATAGTGTTATGTTTCTTTTTCCATGGGCAAAATTACTGAAAAATGGTTTCTTTAATTTGAAAGAAAAATTTAATATTTTGATAGAATTAGTGTTGTTTGATAATACAGTGTTATTCATAATTCCTTGACACATTTCAGAGGCTTACAGCTTGACAGCGAAAAAACAGATGTTTGCAATGAAAGACATAACTAACCAAGTTTTTTTTTTTTTTCTTCAGAAATGTTCTGTGTGTTCACCTTGCATGACACGGTTAGACAGCCAGGCGGTAATCCATTTCTGACCACACAAGGTGCAGCATATCACTGTCGATTGTTGCAATTGCATTGGTGATATGATGTTACAGTTCGGTGAGGTCAACAAAAAGTGGGAGAACAAATACTTTGTCTTTCAGGTACCGCCAAAGAAAAAAAGGAAGGAGTCAGATCTTATTATCTTGGGGCCAGTAGAATAAGGCCTGATTAAATATTGTATGACCTATCCAATATTGTGGCAACTTGTCGTTTCGATATCCATGCATCAGGTTGTGGTAATGTGTCACCACTGAACTTGTTTTCAAGTATTTCAAGACGCAAAACACTTTCTCACGTTGCAAAACTGCCATTTTGGTTGCACCTGCACCTAGTGGCAGCCAATAAAACTAGGATGCTGCATTCTGCTGGAAAAATAAATTGATGAGTTTGTCTTTCTTTTGATATCTCAGTGGCAAACATCCCTTTTTTTGCCTCCGAGCTGCGAGCCTCTGAAATATGTCAAGGAATTATGAATAACCCTGTATTAATGGATAAGTTGAAGTTATTGGAATGCAAAATGAGTCTTTGGAAACCATACTCTCGACTCAATGCAGGAAGGCAGATACACATTCCTTTCACCTAAGACCAAAGAAATAATAACATTCACAAGTAACTTTGATTGAACCAAAACTTGTAGTTAATTCATCATAACTAAATTGTAGTAAATGTAAGATTTTCCAATAATAAGAAATTACAAAATAATAGTAAGCTGATTGCTATTAACTGTGATTTGTAATTCAATTGAAACTTAGCAGTTTCACAAGGTAAAATGTGGGTAAATCTAAATTCTGAAACAGCATTCTTCCCATAAAACTCCTATTAATTAATCAAGAATAGTTGAAAACAAAACTTAAAAAAACTTTATTGTGGAAAAAAAAAAAAAAAAAACTTTTAAAAACAAAAGAAATAGTTAAGACTGTTAAAAAATGTACACCTGAATGAAAATTACAGTGACTTTCATGTTATTATTAAATTTCATAGAGGGGTTGATATAACAAATTTATTATATTTACCGATGGGAACTGTTCCTCACAGGTAGAGACAGAACATTATTGGATTTAACTTTTAATTACCTTGCCACTGAAACTGGTTCACAACTAAAATTTTTATAATGCTGAAAAGTATTAGGTTTTTCTAATAATCAATTGCCTTAACTATTAATGTAATGAACGAAATAGTTTTTCTTACCCAAATATAAGCATAAGTTTCCAGAAAAGTGGACTAAATGGATTGTGACCATCGTCTGTTACTAAAATTGGCAACAATGGTTTATTCTTAGACATACTAGCAGTGGTTACTAGGACATTTACAATATTTATTATAGTAATTTTATTGCTAAAAATATTTTATCAACCAGTCTTCAATCTGTATTTTTTGGAAATCTGTGGAGATAAAAAAAATAAAAAAATATTATAATGAATCTTTAATCACTCTGTTTTATGTTACTATAAAGATTCCTTATTAAATGTTTAAGATCTAATAAATTACAACATTGGTTTGAAGGAATGAAAAAAAAAAAAGAACCAAAGAACTGCACTTGTTTAGGGACATATGAAAAAACTTTGTAATTTAAACAATTCTCAGAAATGTAAGAAGATAACAGATCTTAATTGCTCAAGCATAACAAACCATTAAAAATAACAAATTAATAATAATAGAAATTATTTAATTTTTTTTTTTTTTTTAAATTTAGCCTCCGCACTTAATTAAAACTAAATTATATTTACAATAAAAAAATGCTCGCTACTAAGCAAGTCCAGATAGCTGACTGGACATCATTGGGGAATTCCAGTCAGCTTTCTGGATATGCTTTTTTTAATTGTAAATATAATTTAGTTTTAATTAAGTGCAGAGGCTAATTTTTTAAATTTTAAATTCTTATCCCGCACATTAAAGAACATGTTTTTAATAATAATAGAACTTAAAAAAAAAATGAAATTCAGATAACAACATAAGCTTCATATTTGATTAAAAACTGAAATATTACGAAGATGTACAACAAAAAACAATGCCAACTAACACCTACGTAGGGTATGGTGTAACCACTGTTTGAAGAGGTTTTTGAAGTGGCCTCCAACAGCAGCAACACATGCCTCTCTCAGTCGATGTTACGATTGCCGGACATGCTCAAACATGCCTTTGTTACAAGTGTGAATGTTATACAAAGTGCCCTGGGTATACTATGAGTTTGCTATGAATGTGCTAATCATTCTGTAACATGCCTTCAATTGTCAGATTAGCATTACAATGGTTACCTTACGGACCTACTACTGTGATCTTTCATTAAAATGTTAATCTATCTATTCAAATGTGCTTTTTACAGAATCTCTAACACGTGTATGTTGCTCTACATTCAATGGCTTTCTTTTTGTATTTTAACTGCTGTTAAGTTTCAATCTTCTACCACTGTACACTTCAAACTCTATGTAAAATTTGAGACCAATGTTCAGCCTCAGTGAATTTCTAATGCGCATTTCAATGAATAAAAAGCACCTAAAAATGTATAAGCACATTAAAATTTGAGACCAATGTTCATTTCTGACATCTCAAGACAGCCTGTGTCACACTAACTTGGCGATCATCACTTGAGAGTAGTCAGAATGAAGCACGTCTCATAACAGAGGCAAATTTTTGTGGCAATGGGTAGACAAATGGAATCTCCACAAATCTAAACTAAAAACAATAATACACATTAAAAATAAAGAAAAACAAAATTCATGTGCTGGGCTCAGCCAGCCTCAATGAATTTCTAATGCACAATTAAACGAATAAAAAGCGCCAAAATTTTTTCCCTAATATGCTGCCAAGCTTAGTTATGATTAACATACATTATAAGGCCAAAAGTATCTGAGCACCCCGTGGTCAGGACGCGGAGGCTCCTGAGGTACGTATTAATATGATGTCGGTCCCCCTTTTGCATCGATGACAGCGTGTACACATCTGGGAAGACTTTCCACCAGGTTTGATAGGTGGTCGCAGGAAATGACTTCTAGGCAACCACGACAGCTGAAGTGAGTGTGGCCACGGAAGATGGGCGATGTGAGTGGGCATTTATTTCATCCCACATGTTCAATGGGGTTGAGATCGGGGCTCTGAAACAGCCAGTCAAGTTGTGGAACACCCATGTCGTCAAACCATGGCTGCACAATGTGTGTACGGGACAGTTATTCTGCTGGAAGAGAAACGGGCCTTCCCCAAACTGTTGCCACAGAGTTGGGAGGGCAGAGTTGTCCAGGATGGGCCGATACATCACAGAGTTCATGTTGCCCGTCACAGGAAATTAAGAGACCCAGGTCGAACCACAAAAAACACCTCACACCATTATGCTGCCGCCACTGAACTTAACAGTTGGCACAATGCAGTCAGATAAGAAGCGTTCGCCGGGCATCCGCCAAACCCACATGCGTTCATTGGACTGCCAGATCGTGAAGTGAGATTCATCACTCCCCAGAGCGTTTTTTCCACTCCTCCACAGTCCAAAGGCAGTGAGCTCTGCAACCGACGCTTCACATTGACGGCGGAGATGTTCAGTTTGTGAGCGGCCAATCGGCTGTAAAAACGCAAGAAGTTAAGCTCTTGGCAAATAGTCCTGCTGCTAGTGACAATGCCCAATGCATGTTGGAACTGTGTCATCATCACTACCAACGGAGAGTAGCGATTTTGCTTCCCTACTCTCTTCAGGGTTCGACGTCTACAGTTAGTCAGTTTTCTCAGTCTACCACTGTGTGCAGCTGTCATTTCACTGCCTTGACATCTCCATTTTACAATTACATCACTCACAGTTGATTTCGGCACATGCAGCATTTCCGCAATTTCACGAACCGATTTCCTACATTGGTGGCATCTGATTATCACATCACGTTCGAAGTCACTGAGCTCGCCTGACTTACTCATTTTATCGGGAACACAGAATTATGACTGCCCAAGCCTTCACCAACACTTTTATAGCGTCTGATAACGCATCAAACCTTCTAACCTGCCCAATCCACTTCGTCGGAAGGATGTCCGGATACTTTTGGCCATATAGTGTATTTTTAAAGGCCCTAATCATATTGATGGCCTAAGAAATAGACCACTTAAAAATTCAATATCAAAAGAAATTTACAACAAGCTTGTGCGCACATGAAATGTCTCCAAAAGATGAATATTTTGTGATTAAGAGGATTAACGTGCGGGAAATAACAATGGTAAAGCGATCAATACTGCACAATACATAAAAATATTTGTTTTGTGTTTTTATGTATTGTGCAGTATTGATCGCTTTATCATGAATATTTTGTATTTTAACATTTCATTGTTTTTCAATAGGTTGAATCTATAACAATGTGCTATACGAGTTCAAAATCGAAATTTGTTGATTTTCACAATATAAATTCAACATTGGGAAATTCTTGCAATATAGTTATGGACTGATATGGTGAAATGGGATGCTATTTAGATAAATGTATATTTTCAAAATTTAGGCTAACTAATTCTTGGTGCCTTCATAGTTATCTGGACTGGTAACTGTGGGAAAGTTGTCAAAATAAATTAAAATATTATGGACTTCAAATATTTGTGACAGTAGACTCAAAGTATTTTAAAAGCCTACAATTTTGAATAATTCTAAAAAGCTCTATCATCTTGCAATCGCAAAAACAGACGATTTAAATTTTCTTATGTATTTGAATAGAGATGAAAAGATGTATTGGGTTGTAACATACGTATGTAGCTTTTTTTTTTTTTTTAGAACAAGAATTTTTGCCAACATCAATGTAAATTCTCTGTATGGAAATTTTTAGATAATAATTGTTTCAAGCTATAAGTATGGAATGTCAAGTCAAAAACACAAGCACTTTCAACACTTGATGCTTTTTGCCTTCAATCAACGTTTGAACACTGCCAAAGCCACTGCAAATATTCCAATAGAAGACTCTATTGGAAATTCTTTGGCTCAGAAATGGTTTTAGAACTTGAGAGAGAGTAATTTTGACCTGAAGACACTTCAAGTTCGGAAGGCCAACCAATTTTGATGAGGACCAACCAAACACTTTAATCGATGAAGATGGCCATGACAGCAAGTGAACTGGCTGAGAAGATGGAATCACACGACATTGTGATATTTGCATGCGATGGGAAATGTGCAAAAACTCAGAGAATGGGTGCCACACAATGTGAGTGTGGAGTGCTCTATATTGGTAACGATACTAAGAACTGCAACACAGAATTACAATTTTTGTAATAATTTTAACAACATATCTCAGTAAGTCCACATTCAAGACCTTGAATGGGAGGATCTATCCCATCCGCCATATTCTCTGGATCTCACCTCATCTGATTTACACCTCTTCCAAGCTCTCTCCAGCAATTCGCGAGACATTTCCTGTAAAAATGATGACGAGCTTTGGAATTGACTCATCGACTTCTCTGCCTCCAAACCACCTCAGTTCAATTGCAGAGGGATCGAAAAACTGTTAGAATGTTGGGAAGAGATCATGAACAGTGAAGAAAAATATGAAAAAGATTGATTTGTGAGATTTGTAAATTTTTTTTTGGTCTAAAACAATCTAGTGTAAAAAAAAAGCTTCTATTATAATCCAATAGCAGAATTTTGTTAGAAAAATAAATAAATAAATAAAAATATGATGACAGCACACAGATATTTTATTCATGCATAATGGCTGATTCAACACTGTAAGAATTAAAACTTACACTAATTATGTTTTAACACTTGTACATTTCTGAATTAAGCAGCGGCTCCCAAAACCTCCATATTGGTAATGATACTAGGATCTGCAAAACAGAATTACGATTTTTATAATAACTTTGAGAAGAGTGTTCTAACACATAATTCTTCCGAAATGTTTTTCTATTAGATTAACCATTTTCAAAGACGAGGGAAATTGACAACAGAGAGTCTATATTTCTGTCATCACTATCTCTAAAATGAATACTTACATTTAAAAAAATGTTGTATTTGCAGGGAAGCAACCCAAATCTCGTTGCTTAAAATCACAACCAAGTACTATAGTGAAACTTTATCTGAGACTTTTTACTACGTGGGAAGCAGCGAGTTAAGCTCATATCTCTTTACGCTTTTAATTTTTACCTTCATTCTATTAAACGATAATTAAGTCAGAATACTCTAAACTATTAATTAAGCTTAAAGATAAGTGACAAGACTGATGAAAGCAAAGCGTTCGGAGAACAGGTAAAATGACAACATTTGATTTTAAGCAATTTTAGATATCTATGAACTTCTGTAATACCTGATGGATAGTGTTTTTGGAAAATTGTTGGCAAGAAAAAAGGCACACACAAACTAGAAATAAAGATCATTTTTGGGAGTGGAATGCACTTAGCAGCCGAGATGTAATGATCTCAGTTGACTTCTAAATTGCTTCACAAATATTCAGATGAGTTTTCGAATTTTACATATCACAATGTATGAATTCATTTCCTGAAATTTCAAGAAGTACGTCTAATGTCAGTGAAAAGGATCAATTCCTCCTCTCCATCCATGGCTCCATTCTCATCGATGCCATTCATCACCCGCGTACATGCTAACGATCGAACGGAAGTACTTTAGACTCACTAGCAATCGACCGGAAGTACCGGCGACTCAAACACTGCCACTGCTCTTGTACCAAGCGCCACTGATGAACGTATTTGTGAACATACTAGTCCTTAATTTTGTAATTACAATATTGCTGATTTAATAACAATGATTTAATTATTATTTAAGGGAATCTTTGCTATAAAGACGATTTTATAACGTCAGTATGAGGCGAACTTTAAATTTTATATAAAATTTTATCAGTACTGATTAAAAGTTTAATGTTGTAATGCTTTAATCGAAATGATTAATCTAGCTTCATTTTCGATTGATAAGATGGTATCTCAAAGGCTACTGATTTAATAGCTGGGTACAAGATCATAATTATGGGTACCCCATAAGAAACGTACTACGAATTCAATGTCTTCAAAATTTACTGAATTAATGACGATTGCTCTAATTGGTAGGGGAGAAGGTAGTAATATGGACCACTTTTTTATTTTTGACAATATTTTGAATTTCAAGTGGCTCTAATGTATGAAAATCGTCAGTAGCATTAGTATAACTATCGTGTGAAATAAATATCACACATTTTTAAATAAATATTTAAAACTCTTGAATAGGTACAATTATTTAGAACATTCTACAAAAAAATGAATTCTTGAACTGGGATTGTAATATGAAACAGATGTTAAAATGCAACAATACTTCTTTATTATTATTATTATTATTATTATAGTAAAAAAAATCATTTATTGTTAATACTTTAATGCATTATTTTGCTTCACATCAATAGAAAATATAGAAACTACAGAGAAAAAGTAAAAATTAATGCTTAACACTTTATAATAGAAAGAAAACGCTCAATTAAAAATTGTAAGTCTTTCATGAGCAAAAATTTGCTGATTTGGTGTTTTCTTGCATTTACCATATCTTCTTGACGCCATTTCTGCCTTAGTCCCTTCTTTTCAGGTCCTAATTTGCTTCTTGGCATCGTGAGGTTGTATTATGGAGCACCTGTTTCATATTACCACCAGTCGCCATTTGGAAATTGACTGATCCATTCTCAGTAATAAAATATTAATTCTTAAGTACTGAATACATCATTTTGTAGTTCAGTTAATTAATAATGATATACAATATAAGCAAAACCTCATTCGTATTAATAACAGTACTAGAAATTTTGTTGAATCTTACCCTGTAAAAACTTTCAGGTTTACGAAAACACACTAATTCTTCTCATAACCATACACAACAAAATACTGAAGTTACCTACCTCTAGTTGGCTAAAAGGAAAACCAGCGATAGAAATTAGAGCAGTTTCCGGATGATAGCAGCAGCTACTTGCACAAAAATTGCTGTTTCATATTACAACCTTCTCCCCTATCCTTTCAAGTCAGAAAAACAAAAACAACTGTGCGCCGCAATATAGTTCGAATTGCCGAAGGAAAACAAAACTCCAAGTTGCACAAGATACTAGAGAAATTAAGTAGCATTACTCAAAATTAGTCCGGAAATATCTAGCATATCCCAAACCAGTGGCGCACCCAGGATTAAGGGTTTGGGATTAATTAAGGGTTTGGGACGGAGCTAATGATGTTGTAAAAAGCCCATTCAGATATAGACCTACTTAAAAAAAGGTGTTTCAAAGATCACTTTCCAAACACATCAGTCCTTTAATAAAGGTTTTTTTTTCTCGTTCTTTCTTTTCTTTTTGGGTTGGGGGGCTTTAGCCCGCTTAGCCCCCCCCCCCCCCCTTCCCCCTCGTGGGCCACTGTCCCTGACATTTGATAAATCGAAAGCAGAAGCAGGGGCGTTTGTATAATTTCGAGGCGGCGCGGCGTGGGAACTGACCAGTAACAACAACTACAAAAGTCGTTTTCAAAATTTCGGAGCGGGGGGAGGGGAGGAGGGAGATAGCCCTTCAATTTGTTATCGAACCAAAGAAAAACGAAAGAAAGTAGGGCTAATCTGTACAATTTGAGATTTCAGGGGTGAGGCCCTATATACTTCCATGAACAGAAATCAGTCTTTGAATTGTAAGAAAATGAAATTAGCGCATAAAAAGTAAAAATGAAAGTTTTAAAAATTAAGAACGGTTCCATCTTCTATCTGCATTCTCAAGATAAAGCAATATGTGGTCGGAGTGCCGATATTCTTATATAAAGGATGGTTAGAAAAGAATGGTAGGATTTCGTTCGTGTCCGATGACGATCCCCGGACCTAACACTATGTGACTTCTTCGTATGGGGAAGTACGTGAAAGACAACGTGTGCGAACCCCCAATGACAAGATCCATCAGTGATATCAAGGAACATCACCCATGCTGTGGAGACCATCACACCGAACATGCTTCATCGCGTCTAGCAGGCATTAGACTACTACTTGAATTTGTGCCGGTTGGCGAAAGAAAATAAAACAAACGAAAATTCTTCATTCATTTATGTTGATTTTTTTAAAAATTTTTTTAAAAACTCCTTACGTACTGGCTCACCTTTTATCAAAATCAATAGAAATCTTCCTTGTAATATTCTGCAACTCTTCTAAAATTTCAGCTTTCTAAGATATTTGAACGCAGTTAGCCTTTGAGTAATCGTGATCACAGCGACGGACGGGACATGATTATTTCGACTTAGTACAGTAGACGCCGCTTAATGTGATCACATCGCGTCGATCCGATTTTGATAACTACAACTGATTGATTATAATAAACGAAAAATTTAAATTAAAAAAAAACAAAACTGTAGTAATGATGAGGAGAGGATGATTTCAGTAGAAAATATTTACTTAACATAATAAAATTACATGCATGAAATAAAAAAAGTGAAATTGATAGACAAAAAATACGTGTCAGGGAACAAAGAAATCATCAATTGTTGATTGCCTGATCTGCTTACGGTGTAAGTCATTAATAAAACGTTCATACTCATAATGTTTATGAAACCCATCGACCTCAGCTTTTCTTTGCACTCCCAGTCGCAAAATTCGAAGCGCATTCCTCATCTCAGCACTCGTTATAGTCTTCTCTTCCTCGATAACATTTTCGGGTTCATTTTCATCAGAAACAGACGTCGATATTTCGTTCGTGTTCGATACAGCTTCACAAATGTCCTAGTCTGTTAATACAGCCGAAGTTTCTAGGTTCTCGTCGATGTCTATCCAAGCTTCGAAATCTTGAGCAGTCATGTTCCACGAACTTCGCCGGGAATCGCTCATCGAAAATGAACCAATTGGCCTAAAATTTGATAACATTAAGCGATGTAGCGATCACATTAAGCGATCATTTTTGCTTTAATTCGAATACGGTCTGTTCGGGACCGGATGTTATTAATAGGTCTAATATTAAACGAATGTTAATATTAACCGTGATTACATTAAGCGGCGTCTACTGTATTTAAAAATGTTGTTGTTCTCATCCTTTTTTCTGTTCGCCGCATATGAAAGGCATTATACCTATAAATCCCATGGTAACAGCCTTAAGGGTATAAAAAGACAAAGATGTCGACATATTTTATATTTTGTTTACCTTAAAAACGACCGACAAAAGATTACTGAGACTGTAAATAAATAATATATTATATAAATATTTTAACCTTTTACAACTTAAATACTTAATTCTACATGAGGAAATTTGTTATTTTTATAGCCTAAAGAATTATATTTATTTCATGTATTTATTTCATCCGAAACATTGCCAACAGAAATAATGTACCTTTAGAAGTCTTACATAAATGTAATTACTTACATTAAAGTAATTATATTACTTTATTGTACTACATTAAAGTATTGTCATTGCTGACGATAATTAAATATTCTCATTATTATAGAGTCAACTATGCTTGGAAAAACTGAATTTAAAATTAATCTCGCCACAATCTCTTCAGAAAGATTGAAAATCGACGATTTTGGCCCCTCTCGGATTTCGCTGAAAATTGGTATGCAGACTCCGAAGGAAGTGTATGGTCTACAGTAGCAATTAGAGTGTGCCCGACTTCCGGTTAGACCGGAAATGGGTGAAGTTTGCTGTTCATTTCTATTTGAAATATCAAAATGAAACCTATGCCAATCGATAGAGTTCGTTGTGGTGAGTAACATGATATGTCATATGTCTAGCTGGCACTTCCGGTTTGACCATATAATTGGTAAAACTAAGTTGCTGAAAGAAAAATGCGGAAACCAAAGAGTATTGGTGTATCATGATTTTATTATGATTTTCGAATAAATCTTGATTGAAGTATTGTATATACTTAAGGATCTTCTGCAGGAGAGAAACCTTCTTGTTCTTGTGCGGCAGCAGCTACATTAATGTCCAGTGAATCATCGTCAGTTCCTACCGGAATTGCAGGAAGATGTCATATCATCAAAAATTTCGCCCGGCTCTTCACCTTCTACGGCTTCTTCTAACAACTCTTCAACCAATTCAGCTATATTTTGTTCTGACATAGCAGTGGTTTCTTGCTCGATAACACGATTTGATGAAAGACGATCGAACCATTCACGATGAAAAAGATCGTTTCCTGGATTGATATGACGGTTGCAGCATTGCGCTTTAACATTTTCTGGAAACTTTTAGAATTGTCTAGAATAATCAAGACAGAGAGCCTAAATGCCTCTGAATCTGACGAGATTTTTCTAGAACTTTCTTGAATAGACTAGAATTTTCGAGAAAAGTCATGAAACATAAGTTGGCGTAAGTTTCATTTTGATATTTCAACATAGAAATGAACAGCAAACTTCACCCATTTCCGGTCTAACCGGAAGTCGGGCACACTTGTAATCGCTACTGTAGACCATACACCCCTTACGGAGTCTTCAGCGAAATCCGAGTGGGGCCAAAATCGTCGATTTTGGGACAACCTCTTAGATTTAGTCGATTTTTTAGCGGCCCCTAGGTTACAGCTTCCTTGTAACACCGCTAGGGGGCCGCTCTTGCTTTTATCCTGTCTGTAGCGGCCAAACGATTAGAGATATTAGAATGAAACCTTCACCATTGTTTCAGCATCAAAAAGTAGGTGACCACGTACTAAAAATCAGACCTCTAGGACCACTCCCTGACCCCCCCCAGGCGTTTTCTGTCTTTTAAAGGCGTTTTTAAAAGAAAGAAAACGCCTTGGGGGGGGGGGTCAGGGAG
>JAFIDM010009631.1:335419001-335465724 GCA_023159025.1 Thereuonema tuberculata
ACCAATGATATATATATATATATATATATATATAATTAAATTTTAAATTACATATATGTGTAATATATGTAAATGTGTAAATATGATTTAAAATACTTGGCGGTATCATTGGTTTGCTTTTTAAAGATGTTGATATATGTTGTAAGTTTAAGATGTAATATCCGTTTATTTATTTATATGTCCATTCCTGAGCACTGTATGTCGGGAAGAAGGAACCACTCTGAAGAAGCGCTTCCAACCAAGTACAGAGGGTCTTGTTCCAACGCAGGCCCCAAATTACTCACCATTTTATGCAATGCTTTCAAGGTCAATATAAATCAAATACGGAGTAAATCTTTTACTTTTCATTAAATTGATTTTGAACTTCGAAAATATTGAATCACTTAAAGCTCCTGCAGAGATTAATAAAAAATTCTGTAAATAGTTTGGTTGAATACAGGAAAATCAATCAGCTTGCCATGGAAGCTCTGGTTCAGGAGCAATGGAAGCGGTTTAAGAAAGGCTGTTTAAATAGTAGGAAAGCTCTGACTAAATACCGTACGTCATAAATGATAACTTTTGTAAGAAATAACAGAATAATTTGTTTTAGGAAAATTTCCTAACTTTATGAAGTATTGCATTACGAGAATTACGCATTTGAAAAAAAAGTAATAATGTTCCTAATATCATTTACAATACTTTGAAAATGAAATTGAATCGAAGCAACAATTAAAACAATTTCAAATAATAAAAGTGCCATGGTTTATTCTTTTCATAATATGTTCTAATATCAGTTTCTTTTTTGTTTATTTATTTATGTTAAACAGTATTTTTAACGGCTTTGCAACTATAGTGAATCCCATTATATTAATGATTATATTTACTGATTTTTTGCTTTATCCTTCATTAAACGATTAATTAAATTATTGGTTAAAACAAATTTGAAGAAGGTCTATTTTGATTATATAATGATTAAAAAAAAGTACAAATTATAAAAAACAAAGCTATCTTCCAATGACAGATTAAATTTAAAGTTTATTTACTTAGATTTTTGTTTTTATACATAAAAATAAAATAATAAATTCAAATCAATTTACATGTCAAAGACAAAAAAGTACTACAAATTTAATAAATACAGTAAATAACAAAATAAATAACAATCTTAATATAGGAGAAATAAACTGTGTAAATTTTATTGGTAATTGATTCTATAAATCATAAAATTTTATTGACAAAATTGGAAAACATTGGAATAAGAGGTGATATAAATACAAAAAATTAAAAATTATTTAATGAATAAAAAATATAGATAATAAGGAAATATCAATTAATTTAAATTATAATTTTGGAAAATTATATAATAGCAAAATTGGTATACCACAAGGATCAAATATTGGACCTTTGTTATTCATTATACATACAAATTTTATGTTTAAACAAATAAAATTTTCTGAAATATATTCTTATGCTGATGATGTTATTCTTTTATATCGCAATAAAAATCAAGAAGAAGCAATTAATAGAATACAACAAGATACAACAAGAATACAAACAAGATACAACAAGAATACAACAAGATTTAAACGCTCACATGAAAATAAATTAATTATAAACAAAACAAAAACTAAATTAATGATAATCAAAACGAAAAATAAAAGATTAACAAATATTCCTAATATTAAATACATGATCATAATTGTGTAAAAACTGAAAACTATAAAAATCTAAATTGTGGGTGTGATCAAATTAATATTGTAAATAAAATAAACTATATAGCCTTAATAATAAATAACAATTTTACATAGAATATGCACTATATCCATATATTAAACAAATTAAATACACTTGTACATATGTTTCAAGAAAAAAAAAACATTTTTCCAACAAAACATAAAATATTAATGTATAAATTACTAATCGATTCTATAATAAATTATGGAATTGATAGCTGGATTTATTTAAATAATCAAGATCTTAAAAATTTAGAAGCAAAAAACTATAATATATTAAATTGTATATTTACTGGTTTCAATCAAATGTCGAAAGAACAGCAAATTAATACAGGGTGATTCACGAAGATATGCAGAAATTTCGGGAACTCAATCTACATGTAAAAGTAAAGAAAAAAAGTTATATAAACATAGGTCCAGAAATGCTTCGGTATCGAGTTAAGACTAGTGAAAGATTTCGCCCATAATGTAGTACCATGGGTGAAGATGAAGACTTGCTGGAAGTCTGGCAAGGTAAATTAAGGTGCGAAATCAGTGGTTTCTTATGGTTGTTGACCTGAAAAAGCGAATGAAACATGTCGCAGAACTGTATCTCCCAATGGTTTGAAGCTTATCACACGTGGAACCTACAAAAAAGTTGGCAACACAATAACAACTGTTCAACAATAATGTGAATTGCATTGTTTTGATTTATTGTGAGAGCTCACAACTAAGGTATAGTCCATGTGCGTATTGTTGTACTATATTATGGGTGAAATCTTTCGCTAGCCGTAACTCAATACCGAAGCATTTCCGGATCTATGTTTATATAACCTATTTTCTTTACTTTTACATATAGAATGAGCTCCCGAAGTTTCTGCATATCTTCGTGAATCACCCTGCATAAAGAAAAAATATAAAATTTTATTAACAACACAAATATTTCTGTATATATTAATAATTAAAAACTTTTTTAAATTAAAAAGTAAGATTAGAAATGAAATTGTGGAAATGAATTCTTATGCAACAAGAAATATTTGGTCTAAAATAATTATACAGTAAAACCTCGTTAAGTCGTCACCCGGATAAGTCGTCACTCCGTTTAAGTCGTCGTTTTCCTTTGGTCCCGAGAAGGTCTCATACACAATAATGTAAAATAACCCTCCTTTATCCGTCACCAAATTTAGTTCTACTCCGGATAACTCGTCACCCTCAAAATGGCCAAAAGCATCTTTCTTCTCCATTTTGCATGCCATCGTGTTGTCTTTTCAGCCCCGCCCCTTCACTTTAAGAAAACCAAGCCTTTACGGGGAATTTTCGACCATGCCGACCACTTCATTCCTTTCCTACCCCTTCGGAGGATTTGGGTTCTTGGAATCTCGCTGCTAATCATTCAAAGCAACTTCTCGCTGCGACTCTGTCGCGTGTAGACGTTTTTCTTGACCGCTCCTGAGTGTGAATTCATTTCATAGCGAATTAAGGGCTATAAAGGCTATTTTTTCTCTTGCAATTTCGTGGTTCGATTACATTTTTAACATGCAAGGGAAACGAAAACTTACCTCGTTATCTTTTTTAGAAAAAAAAGACTTAATTGCACTTTTTGAAAAATCAAATGTTTCGAAAACAGCTTTTGCCAAAGAATACCATATTCCCAGGACTACATTAAACGATATTTTATCATCGAAACAAGTAATTGAAGAAGCTGACTGCAAAGACAAAAGAAAGAGAATGAGGAAATCGAAGTTTGACGAGATAGAGGTTTCAGTTCGATGCCTAAAACATGCCAGATCGCAAAATGTGCCGATTTCTGCCATGATTCTCAAAGAAAAAAACCATGGAAATTGCTAAGGAGTTGAACATTGAAGATTTCGGCGGCAGCAATGGTTGGCTGGAACGTTTCAAAGACAGACATTGTCTTTCTTTTAAAACGATTAAAATGTGGTAACTATAAAAAGTGTTTTTTTATTTTTTATTTTCCACTCATTCATTTGCATGAATTGATTTCTGAAAATCTTGTTTTTCTCACCGAATCCTACAGCAATTCATGAAAATACTGTATTTCAGTGTGTTTTTTTTTCAAAAATTCCCATTCCGCCTAAAGTCATCAAAAAAGTTTGGTCCCTTGAGTGACGACTTAGCGAGGTTTTACTGTATACAACAATCCCAAAAATAACTACGGTCTAAGAAATAAAAATAGAATATTATTAATTAATAAGTTATTAATTTTTTTCATTAACGAAGTGTGTTAGTTCTCTACAAGATCTGACTCCTTACCCGAAGTCGTATTTCCTTGAAAAAAAAAGGAAATAAACTGATTTCTTGTTAAAAATAAAAACAACAACATCTTTTCATCTTCTTAAGCATAGCTATATTTCGCAGGTTTAACACTTTACCTGCTTCTTCAGGCTTATCGATACATAGAATGTTCTTCATAGAACACAAAAAAACAAAGTTTTAACAATATCGAATCTTAACAATACTGAGTTATACATGAATATAAACAAAAAAAAATGATGATATCAGAATTACAATGGACAATATCAATTTTATTTTATTCACAGTTCGTCGATTAACAGAATTACATCCAATAGGAAGTGAGGATCTAAGTTCAAAATATGATTATGAAAAATATAGAATTTAAAAGGGATACTGATGTTGATATATCCCACTGACAAGTAAAGGGCACGATAGCGTCACCGGAGTTGTCGGTTCAGACCATGTGCATTCGAAAGATCTTCCATAACTAAGTCAACCAACAAAATATTAGCGGCAGACAGCCAGGGGTGTAGGAGCCATGAGGGGTCAAAGTTAACATGGTGGCCTATGGGAAATCACTTATAAGTCACTCAAGAGGCTTAGATAAGGATGATACAGACACAATAAGCAGATATTGATTGGAAAATAAGCAGAAAATCGTTATTGATCAACTTCAAATCAGATACAATCGATGTGAAGTTCAGAGGGCGTGCCAAAGGCAGATACTTTTTCACAGTGAGCATATTCAACGAATACAATGCTGTCACATTTGAAGCACCTGTCATTGACGATCGAGTCGAAGCAATAGTCTTTAGAACTTATCCATGGATCAGGTTTAATGTCCAGGTACCCTCATTTGTAGAACGCATACTTTATCATGTTTCTGAAGCGAGGAGCACTGAACTGATACAGCGTGAATGACTGGAATGCCAAGAATCGATCCATGTGCTAGATGTTTACATCGTCCATCTCGAATATCACACTGTCTCTGATGAAGCAGACGAAAGACTTATACGGATGGAAGAAGTATACGTCACATGACTGGATGAAAAAAGAGAAAAAAAAGAGAAAGAAAAGAGAAGTGAGAGGCAGCAGAAAGTGGTGCTGTGCTTGTGTCCGGCAGGCTGACCTGTTCCCGGATTTGACCTTCTCCTCCTCCTCTCCTGCTGGCTGTGCCGGCAAACTCGACCAGTGAATCCCACTGGACAAGCTTTCAGGAAAAGTGCCACTTGCCCGGCAACTCTGGTGACGCAGTCGTACCCTTTACCTTGTCAGTGAACAGAGTATCTGCCTTTCGCACGCCCTGTTCTCTGAACTCCACATCGATTGTATCTAATTTGAAGCTGATCAATAACAATTTCCTGCTTATTTTCCAATCAATATCTGCTTATTGTGTCTGTCTCATTCTTATCTAAGGTTGCATCTTGCAATGAGTTATAAGTGATTTCCCTTTGGCCACCATGTTAACTTTGACCGCTCATAGTTCCTACATCCCTGGCTGTCTGCCGCTAAAATTTTGTTGGTTGACTTAGTTATGGAAGATCTTTCGAATGCACATGGTCTGAACCGGCAACTCCGGTGACGCTATCGTGCCCTTTACTTGTGAGTGTTTGTCATTTTTAAGTTGAGAGAATGTATTGATGCTTACAAATAAAAAATAAAGTTCTAAAATGATTTCCATTAACCGGCAACTTTTTTGAGAAATCTCCTTTATTTGATAAAGAATGCAAAATATTTGTTAGATGCTTTTGTTAAATTTGTACAATACTGAATTTAATGCTAACATAACAGTTATAATAGAGTTTCTAAAATAAATTTCATGATTTACATAAAAAGGCAGTTTATTAAAATCGTAACTTTAATTTTGTAAGCTTTTAAAAGTTAGATGCAAACTTTAATCTTATTTACTTCTTGTATTCTAATTTTACAGAGTTAATTTCTCAACTTCAAAATGGAAAAGCGTAAACAGTAACAGACCAGGCGTCTTTCACCTTAAAGCTAGTCCATAATATAAGTTAAAAAAAAAGATTTAATTGAGTAGTCAAATTCTTCAGTGTGAAATATTTTACATATAAAATATATATGTTTTTATTACTGGTGAGGTTACTGTGATGGTTATGGAGACATCGTAGTTGCTGGTGAAGTGGTGGTGGTGGTGTATTTTTGACTTGTATCGCTTGTTTTCATTTGAATGAGAAGTACGAGGTAACTTATGATAACTCCTACCACCTGAAACAAGAAAATAAGATGATTCCTTCAGATGATTATTAGTGATTTATTGAATGTGTTTTGAAAAGAATAAATATTTGGACGTAAAACGATATTTGATCATAATGATGGAGTAACATTTCTTGAACGACATAAACATTCAACACAAAGTATTTTATAAAGAGTTTTAGAAAGTAATAGGAAAGAGAGCATCTTGGGATACTTCCTTTCTATATGTTTTAGTAAACTAACATTGAGTTCTAGAAATATTAATCAAACATATATAGTTTCTCTAATTTCTGAAGATGAACTATTTACATAAATGAAAATTTATAGAAAGTTTTTTTATTTATTTACTTATTTGATGTATTCTAAATATGTCATTTGTTGCGAAGTCTCTACATAGATAGAACTAGGTAGATTATAAAAATTATATAATAATTAAAAGTTATGATAATTTAAGGTTTTTAATGCCATTTGTTTATTACGACAGGTATACATTTCAGAATTTTTTTTTATTTTATATTTTTATTTATTAAGATTTAGAATACTATTATTAAGTTCTCTTCTTAAAATAAATGAGCAGTGTATTTATGGTAGTGGAAAAATACATGATTGCGTTCTCCTCTACCTGAACAGATGAGCCCGGGACCTTGTTATAAGAGCCGATCAGGGGTCGTACATCACCAATATACTGTATATGCCATTCAAATTCTTCTTCCCACGATATATATATATCGTTTCACTTTTTGACGATTTTTTCCTAAGATCTCAAAATTGATGTATGACCTCAAAGTTCTGACGAGAATAACTGCTGTAAATTTTGAGCTTTTGAGGTAAACATTTATGGGTGCTAGATACCCTTAAGACATCGGCTGGTATTGTATTTCAACCAAATCGGATCAACAGTTTCAAAATGGCGGCCGATAGAAATTTCCACGTTTTGAAGTTTTTCCTATCTTCAAAGCCTTATCCTCACGTTGTTTTTAGAGCTTTTGCCACAAATTTTTAAAGCTTTTAGGACTTTGGTTTGCCTAGAAATAAGTAACAAAAAAGTCGACATCTGTTCACGGGTTTTAAGGGGGTTGGACTTAGAAGTCGGGCATGACCTCAAAGTTGATAACTGCCGTAAATTTTGAGTTTTTTATCTAAAACTTTTATGGGCACTACATGCCCTTAGGGCCTCGGATGGTATTAAGCATAACTACTCACAAAACTCAAGTAGTTCACCATTGGGAAATAAACTTATCGCGGTGGATGCGCGACAGAGATATTATGTTGTTAAAAGATTTATTTCAGTCAAAACATTTCTTTCAAAGGAAGCATTTCCTAATCACGAAAACTGCACAGAAAAATGAATACGTTAACTATCTCTAACCAGTGAGATTAGTCTCATAATAATAGTGAAAATAAATAAAGAGGTGTAATGTTGCATTGGTAAAACATGAACAGAGGGAAAAAAAAATGAGCATTTTCACAATAATGTCCTGTGTTATCAATGGGAATCTGAGGACAGCTGATCTGATTTGACCTTATTAAGACTCATCAGTCAAATTTATCCTATTGATGAACAAATTGGCACAAACAAACAACTAAATAAATAAATAAGAAACTAAATAAATAAATAAATAAAAAAATAAATAAATAGAATATGAAAATTTACCACAATTAGTTCAGATTAAACCTTAACCTTTAAAGGCGAGGTTGTAAAAATTTAGCAAATCGTCTGTATCGTTAAAAATAAGTGGAGGAATGATATGTTTATATATATGATGTCAATGACAACGAAATTTTACATCAAAAATTATGTTAAAAATAAAAATTATCTATAATAAATATTACTGTAATTAGAACATGAATAGAGTAATTGAGATTAATTTTATTCTGTTTCTGAGCGAATTGTCTATTTACAACAATGTGGAAACATAATTAGGATTGTGAATTAATAAACGGTAGGCACGAATGACTGTGTACGACGAACCTAGGAAATTATGCCATTCGATTTCTTGAGATACTGGTTTGACAATGAACGCCATCATCCTACAAAAGTCAAACAGCCATTTTCATGTTTTCCTGACTAGCAATAGTGTGAATGCAACCAAATAAGACTTATTAATATGATTTGCATAACAGATAACTCTGAAGACATTTAACAGCTTTTAAATTCATCATTAAAAAAATAAGAAGATAAATTATATGGAATAAACTTACTGTGGTAGTAGTTTGAACAGAGATCTGAAACAATGAACATCCATGAAACACTGTTGCTGGCAAAGAAGATGTCACAAGTGATAAAAATGCCTGAAAGAAACACTAGTCAGTTAACAAGCAAACATTTCAGTTATAGAAATCTTTAACAAAACTTTAATTAATGAAGTTCTAACAAGGGAACTTCGCGAAGTGTTACTCTGAATTTGATATTGGTTTATGGGTCACTTAATAGAATTTTCAACGCTGAGTCCGAATTTGATATTCATTTTCATCTCCGGTTAATAGTTTTCGAGATATCCGCATGGGGGCGTAAAAACTTTAATTTGTTATAACTTTTTAGCAAATTGAGATAGAATAAAAATTCCAACTCATTTATGTTACTTGCATATATGACTACCATGTGTGTCAATATGAACTGAATCCGTCAACTAATTTCAAAATGGTGGACCCAAAAACCTAAATTTATGGCACTTTCAATGGAAAATAGGCTCATCCAACCCTAACTCAAAAACCGATGGATAGGTGGCAGCACAAGACAGGCAAGACAGGGCAGTTGCAGCAATTTGATAATAGATGGCGTCGATGTGCGCAGCCAAATAAAACTAATAAACTTATTTAAATCTCCTTAACCAGAAATACGAATTAAAATTAAAACATACAGAATTATAAAGAAATAAAGCCACTAGGAAAGCATCACTATAACTGTAATTTTATTAATAACTTAACTGACAAATTTACATAAAATTCAAATAGCAACTTTAATTTTTACATGAGTATACAATGTACATAGTTAGGCGTAGCTTCACTTGCACACACTTAAAAAATGTTTGTACTACTTTAATTGTGACATTTACCACTAGAGGCGCTTTATCGGATACTTCAAAAAAACTATTTGGAATATACCTTTTTTGTTTGTGTTTCGTTCACTTAACCCACTTGGATACTTCGATAATCCAATTGGAATATACCATTTTGTCTTATTTGTTTTCTTCACTTGTCTTGACCTTGAACATGGTTTCACTGGAAGGTGTGACAAAACATTTAATATCACTGCTCCCATCTCCATCTGCCAACTGTGAAACAACATCAATGGATATTCGAATCGCAGAAAGAGCCGTTCAATTTAAAAAGAATATGATCACTTTGGGTGCGGAGTTTGATGACATTCTTGTTACGGTAGCTGTCCGGGATAACGTTGAGGATGTCAGCTGGGAACCTGAACCTGATTTCGCCACGGAGGCACAATGCACCAAATTCTCCAGAGAGCAGAAGGATCGTCTTGTGGAGGCGTATGATACGGCTTTGAAGACAGGCAAAAACGCCTTGAATGCTGCACAGAAACTAACTTCACAACCCATTAGTCGAGTTGAGATTAACAGATACCGAAGACTTTCAAGGTTGGAGAAAATTCAAGCTATTCGTGAGCATGTCAAGATGATGTTTCATGCCAAAATAGCTCAAAAACTTTCCGTGAAAACAATTGACCATCAGGCTTGGGGTGTTGAAAAAGCCCGCGAGATTGGCTTTGACTGCTTCAAAGCATCAGAATCGTGGGCAAACAGCGTGAAGTTGAAATTGCACATTTCGAGCTGTAAGGTCGACTCTTAAGCAGTTTGCTATTTGAATTTTATGTAAATTTGTCAGTTAAGTTATTAATAAAATTATAGTTATAGTGATGCTTTCCTAGTGGCTTTATTTCTTTATGATTCTGTATGTTTTAATTTTAATTCGTATTTCTGGTTAAGGAGATTTAAATAAGTTTATTAGTTTTATTTGGCTGCGCACATCGACGCCATCTATTATCAAATTGCTGTAACTGCCCTGTCTTGCCTGTCTTGTGCTGCCACCTATCCATCGGTTTTTGAGTTAGGGTTGGATGAGCCTATTTTCCATTGAAAGTGCCATAAATTTAGGTTTTTGGGTCCACCATTTTGAAATTAATTGACGGATTCAGTTCATATTGACACACATGGTAGTCATATATGCAAGTAACATAAATGAGTTGGAATTTTTATTCTATCTCAATTTGCTAAAATGTTATAACAAATTAAAGGTTTTACGCCCCCATGCGGATATCTAGAAAACTATTAACCGAAGATGAAAATGAATAACAAATTCGGACTCAGCGTTGAAAATTCTATTAAGTGACCCATAAACCAATATCAAATTCACAGTAACACTTCGCGCCGTTCCCTTGTAAGTAGAAAGACTTTAAGATTAGTAGAACAAAATCTTAGATGCCATATTTGTACTTCTGAATCATTCTTTGACCCTTTGAAAGGTGATTTCTTTTTTATTTTTTTAATTTTTCACAGTAGTTCACAGTAGCATATAGAAAGTACAGCATTCACCAAAGATCTCCTTCGATGGGGACTCTCAATGTTCGTGTTCCTGGTTACTGTCTTAAATTTATGAAATTCAGAGTTTCTCCATTTCAGTGTCTTAGATAAACATTTGATATCTACAATTATGACAATGAAAGGATCTACTTCATAATTATTAGTAGGAATTTGTAGTAAAGCTATAATGAAATTAGTTATGCTATTTTGGAATAGTAAGAAGATGGCATTTGAAATTTTATTGACTTTCTTTTACTGATGCAAAATGGTTCCCACGACTTAATAGAATCACTAATGTCAGTTCTTTAAATCATCCAGTCCCTATTCTGATCGAAAGTAATTAGTGAACAGTGGAAGAAATTGAATTGACTGCATGTTTATTATTCTTAAATGGACTACAAAACTGTAACTTACAATACAGTATTGTAAATTGACATTATTGTATCTAAATACTATAGTAGATCATGCTTCTAACAGATATTAGTTTAACAGCTTCGTACATCCTTGAATTTTATATGCTATAACTTTATAATACATCGGATGACATATAAAACGTCAACAATCGTTGCCCTTCCAACAAATAATACTAGGACTCAGTCATTAAAGCTTCTGTGCAGCTTTCTTCTGTATCGTTCTATGCTTTGTAGGTCAATGTTAGCTTTAAATTTCTTAGGAATCCTTGTTTAACAATTAACACAAAACTTTATGCAAATTTTTTTCTCAAAAAATTAATAAAAGATTTATATATTTTTTTAAAAATGTTATCGAAGTTTCAGTTGATACTATTTATGACCGTAATAGCAGAATAAGTAAACAACAGTATAAAACGCAAGATATACTTCAAAAAAGATGTTGAAAGTGCCCCGATTCTCCTGTGTAAAATCATTACTTCATTTTATCAAAATTCTATTCACTCAAGGATAATAGCCTCTGAGATTTACGTTTACAAATCTTTGGTGCCAGAATAAGAAATGTCCTTTGAAATGACCCTTAGAAATCTGGTGAAGATAGGTCAAGAAATCTAAGTAACCAAAAACCTTAAGACTCAATTGTTTTCCAGTGAAATCTCTCAACATAAGAAATGACTATCTTGTTATCGTCTAATTCAGTAAAGCACAACAAACTACATTAAAGCCCTCTGTTATCATATTTTTTTTTTCACAGAATATTGAGCTAAAACCCTGCATCATCAATTTTGTGCTTTTAAAATGAACTCCCCTATATATTTACTTTTCAATAGATTTTGCGAATTTAATAGAATGAATTTAAGTTCACTTGTTCCTGTAAGCCTGTACAGAAAGACAGTTATGAAAAATATTAGTTGGTTTAGTCCAAGAAGGCAAGCACAAAAATGAGATACAAGGATAACATGGATGAAAAATTATTAAGGCTAGAGGTATTGAAATTGAGGGGAAATCAGACCTATTAGATAAAGAATTCAGCTCCTAAAATTCAGACACCAAATTTACGTAAATTAGATGGGCAATCAATGAAGAGGTGAAGTGCAAGCATATCTAGATGGAGGGACCGACTGATCTTGGTTCCCCCACTGAAATCTCGAAATGTACAAAATAAATTTTATTTTCTCTCTAAAGCAACTTTAGAAAAACCTTGATAAAAGGACTTCGATTCCTGCTGCTGGCTTAAATTAAAAATTTATAAATAATTTAATTAAATAACGACAAATAACAAATAACAATTTTCAAATGAAAGTAAATTTTTCATTTATTTTATTTGTGTGTTTGGGCTCAATGTTTTAAATGTTTTTTTGTTAGAAATTCTATTTTTTTTGTGTTGAATTCTTTGTTTTTGCTTTCGATGTTGATACAGGTACTTGTGCAAATTTGCAAATTTTCGCTATACTTCTATATTAACTCAATTCAAAGTTTGAAATTAAAATTACTTTTTTTCTTGTGCCTTTTTTCTTTATTCTACGTCTCAAATAATCGACGTTCAATGTTGAAAAGTAAAATTAACATTAAAATCCTTTTTGATAATAATAATAATAATAATAATAATAACACTGAGCAGCTGCGTGAATCATGGGCTCGTAAGGAACTCCACGGCAGACATCACCACGAACTCAGCCAGCTTCATGTCGACGTGGAAGAGTCGAACAGATGGCTGACAAGTGGCGAGCTGTTTGTGGAGACCGAAGGGTTCATGATCGCGATACAGGACCAAGTAATCCCCACACGCAACTACAAGAAACACATTCTACATGACGACAGATGCAGGAAATGCCACACTACGCATGAGACGATCGACCACATAATATCAGGCTGTCCCCTTCTCTCCCAAACAAATTACCTCCACCGACACAATCAGGTAGCGTCATTCATCAACAACTATCACACAAACATTCACTTTTTAAGAACACGGTCCCGTACTACAAGTACATACCACAAAGTGTATTAGAGTCACCCTAATATAAACTGTACTGGGACCGCGCCATTCGCACAGACAAAACCATACATCACAACAGACCTGACATCACACTTGTTGATAAGGTCAACAAACAGACCTATCTCATTGATATTGCAGTGTCTATCAGCAAGAACATGCAGAAAACTCACGCAGACAAGATCAGTAAATACACTGATCTAGCACATGAGCTGCAGAAGCAGTGGAGGCAGGATCGAGTACGTGTTGCACCCATCGTTCTGTCTGCCACTGGTCTGGTGCCTCACACATTGCACCACAGTCTCAGCACACTAGGACTTCACAAAAACACTTATGCACAACTGCAGAAGGCTGTGGTACTCAACAGAACACGCGTAGTTAGGAAATTTATGGACACAACCACACATCCCTAATCATTCTTGCACACGTCTTTACACTTGGCAATATGTGCTTTGGTCCTTGACCCGCCATATTGTTTTTGCTGGGGAAACCCAAGGTTTGAAACATACAAACATAATAATAATAATAATAATAATAATAATAATAATAATAATAATAATAAGTAATGAATTAATTAATCAAGCATGTCCATGATTTGATATTCATTGATTTCAATTACTGGTATCGGGACTGGTACAGATTCATCAGGAGAAACAGCATCGTCTATTTCATTTTCGTGTGTCCAGCCAGGTGCTTCTGCACCTGTGTGATCGTCGCTTAGGATGCACAGAACGTTGCTAATTTACAACAGCCGACCCCAACTGGGACAAAATAACATTCACTTTATATTTAACATTTCAATATGAATCCGCAAATCAAATTACGGATAAATTTTGCAATTTGATGCATATTCCTCATATTCAAGCATATTTTCATTCGAATTTTAAAGTTTAGATAATTCAGGGTGTTTTAATGAATTTCTTAGTAGATATCTTTGATTTCAAAAAATGCGCTTAAGTGAAATGGAATGTGACGTCACATATTATCTGCCCCCCCCCCCCTCCCGAGCTCGTCACACTTCGTTACGCTAAGCACAACCCCTTCCACCGCTGACATAGTTTATGGAGAGCCCTTAAGTAAAACTTTAGACCAGGGGTCTCCAAACTACGGCCCGCGAGGCAATTTCATCAGGCCCATGGAGACCTTTTTGTCAATGAGATGATATAACTCCATCTAGTGGGGGAGTTTTTAAATGGTTTGCTGCTAGTTTGCCAGTTGCGGTTGACTGTCGTTAGTTTAGTAAGAATTTATCGAATATTCTGAAGAGGAAACATTAAAAGCACCAATCTCCTATTTGCACACTATATTCAGGTAAGTTTAACTTAAGAAATCATAAGAATTTTTAAAAATTGTATTGGGTCATTTGCAGCTATAATTGCGACGAAATTAGTTCGCATAATCAGGTTTTTTGAGCGATATTGTGTGCAAGATACTTTCAGTTTCACTATTTATTCATGTTGCTTTCACTTTATTTGAGTGCCCAGCGATGGCCAAGAAGAGCAAAAGAAAAATAGACGACGAGTGTATGCAATTTCAAGAAGAATGGAGTTTGAAATACTTCTTCATAAAATCCGGCGAGAAAGCATTGTGTGTGATTTGCAACGAAACCGTGGATGTGATGAAGGAATACAACCTGCGCCATCATCATCAAAGCAAACATCAGAAGAATTATGCACAGTTGGAGGGTCCGTGCCGAAAAATTTTATGAATTACAAAATCAACTCACATCTCAGAGAACATTGTTCAGTAAATCCTCAAATGAAAATGAATCCTTTACTAAGGCCAGTTACGAAGTTGCATACGTCCTGGCCAAAAGTGGCAAACCGTTTACAGATGGTGAAGTAGTGAAGGAATGTTTGTTGAAGGTGGCTGAGGAACTTTGCCCAGAAAAGTCGAAACAACATCTAAAAAATGTAGCTTTGTGTGCAAATACCATTGCCCGCCGTGTTGCAGACATGGATGAAAACATTGTCACTCAAATAGCGAAAAATGCAAGCAAGTTTCGCCATTTTTCAATTGCAATAGACGAATCGTTGGACAGCTGTACCACCTCTCAACTACTTGTGTTCGTTAGAGGTGCAGATGAAGACATGAACATAACACAATAGCATATATGGCACTGTTACCGGATAAGATATATTCAATGAGTTGAAAAAAACATTTGTTGATTATAACTTGGACTGGACTAACCTCAGTTGCCTGACTGTTGATGGAGAAAAGAACATGAGTGGCATAAAGAAAGGCTTGGTTGGACAAGTGAAGCAGATGTGTAATGAGAAAAACATTCCACAACCAATGTTCCTATACAGAATTATTCACCAGCAAGCTTTGTGTGCTAAATATGTGGACATTAGCAGTGTACTGAATCCTGTGGTGAAGATGATGAATTTAATAAGGGCACATGGGCTCAACCATAGACAGTTCAGAAACATCAAAAGATACAGATACAGAATCGCAAGATTTACTATATTACAAAGCAGTAAGATAGCTAAGTTGTGAGAAAGTTCTGAGCAGAGTATTTAAGTTAAGAAAGGGAATAGGTGACTTCCTGGAAAGTAAAGGCAAGACACAGCCATTACTGTCTGATGAAGAGTGGGTATGGAAATTGGCCTTTGCCTCAGACATAACTAGTCATTTAAATTTTCTGAACCTAAAACTACAAGGAGAGGAAAAATCTAGATTCTGATCTATACACCCACCTAAAGGCCTTCAGATCCAAACTTGTCTAGTTTTTGGAACAAGTAAAGGCCAACAACTTCACGCACTTTCAGCAGTGCAAGGTCTTCGTGGTTGAAGCAATAGCTGAGTTCCCCGTGTCATTTGTATGCGAGATCATCAAAGACCTCCAGCTGCAGTTTCAGGAGCGGTTTTCTGAATTGGATTCAAAGGCAGAAAAAGTGAGACTTCAAAATCCATTTGAAGCAGATTTGGTCAGTTGCCCAGATGAACTGTAGCTGAGGTCATTGAATTCCAAGCAAATGACCTCCTTAGGGACAAGTTCAAAGAAGGACTGGTGGGCTTTTACCAGTTTTTGCCCAAGGAAGACTTTCCTAATGTCAAAACTTTTGCATCAAGGTATCTTTCAATCTTTGGAAAAACTTACCTGTGTGAACAAACATTTTCAAGAATGAAATACGTGAAGAACAATTTGAGAACAAATTTGTCCGATGATAAAGCCGGAAATGACTGCTATTTTGGCATCCAGAAAACAATTTCACCATTCCCACTAATACAGGTGTTCATGTGTAGTTTATCAATGTGCTATTAAATAATAACTGAATAAAATAATATTAAATAAATAATTAAAAACAACATCGATGTTTTGATTCTTTTTATTTGGACCTCGAGTTTGTAGTCGGGCCCCCGAACTGCTGTTTGATAGTTAATGCGGCCCTCGGGCTGAAAAGTTTGGAGACCCCTGCTTTAGACTATTATTATAGGAATCAAAATTTTTAGAGGTTGAAATAGGCCAGTGTTGCACTAAGATTAAGGCCTTTTATTCTTTCCTGATCTATAAATAAGAGTCTGTCCTATTTCTCAAAGCCATTTTAAGTATATGTAGTTGCCTTCTAAGATTTGTACATTCCTTTAAAATTCATTTCAAAATGAAAAGAACATGAACAAAAGGTTTTAAAATCCAATATTAATACCAATTACGTATGTCTACCAGATGCCAGAAAAAAAAGGAATTCATTCAATTAACCACGATAAATCGAAGCTGAAAGTTTACGCTATTCCAGTTTATATTTTAGTGCATTTAGAATGATATTTTCGATAAAAGAAACCACCATTTTAATGAAATCGCATACTCGATACCTTAACTGTAATTAATCAATTGGAATTCTTTTTTTTTTCTTTTTTGAAAGCAACATAAATGGACATAACAAGATGTACAAACAGGATTAAGCAATTAAAAAAGTCACAAATATCCAGAAAAACAGACATGTCTTATATTAAGTTTTATTATTGGAACTACTGTAGTTTTACTGAAAGATATTCTTATTCAATTACTATATACTTAAAACAAGATATTATTTATTGATTGTATTATTACCTGAATTTCAGCTTGTCTTTCTTTGTCCTTTGTTTGTATCGCCATCTTGACCAAAGTAAACTGGAAATCATCAATCTGTAAAATCGAATGAATCCTTGTAAGAAATGGACATTTTTAAAATATTTTTAAAATTGGAATTAATGAATTTTATTGTCTTATTTAAGTGTAAATCTAACGTACTGATTATTCTATGTGCTCAGTAGTTTCAAGGAACATTATAATTCAGCCTGTAAGTCCCTATTGTTAGTTTGTTTGATATTTAATGGTTGCTGAATGATACGTTATTGAAAATTTGATGACTTGACTTTCAAACTAACATAACAATTATCTGATTGGCTGTTAAAAAAAATCAAAAACTGAATTTAGGGTGGTGTGCACCAAGCTTACGTTAAAATTGTTCGATATCACATACTTGTGCACCGATTTTCATCGATAGCTAAATCGTTGTTGAATCAACCAAATTTAGCTGCCCAATTTTCTTCTGTTAACTCATTTCTAAATTAGAACTCCCATCAGCTAAACCCCATTCACTTTTTGCAAGATGGATGACATCGACTCCGATTCCCATGGTATTCGCGATGTATTATCTTCTCGATGGAAAGTGCGATTTTGAAAAGAACTTCCGATTGTGAAAACTGATCCATAAATGACATAAAGTGTTATTAATCAATCGCAGCCATTTTTATAACCATGATGCAGATATTTCCTTGTTGCACACTAACTTTCATTTGAAGACTTGTGTAGACCTTCGATTATGAATAGCTGCTCATCAATTGACAACCGCTTTAGCAATGCTTTGGTGCACACCGCCCTAAGTCTTAAAGTATGGTGTTACCTTTTTCTTCAGGTTGTGCGCAGAGTATGTAATAGTTAATAGTTCACAAATTTCTTTACATGTTGAAACAACGAAATAATATTTGACTTCAGGCATAAACAAAAAATAGCAATGATAGCATAAATTGAATGCTGTGGCGATAAAAATGATGCAGAGAATAGGGGAAAACATATCAATTGAATCACTCAGTAGAATCAAAATCGAACTGTAGCAGGTCTGCGTAGTTTTTAATTTACTGTTCCAATGACGTGGATTTTTAATTAAGGTTTCAATATCTTTGGAAATATACATGATGTAATCGCTATAAAGGTTGCAGAAATAAGCAAAACAACCTATTACAGCATCAATGGCGACATATACTGAAAACGATTGCAGATTAATAAAAAAAAGTGCATATCGTTTTGTTTTAATGTTGAAATCACAAACAAGGATGAACCATACATGAGTAAGTAATAATGAAGCAGTAATTCCAAATGAACTCACTGAGAAATAACTTCGACTCTTCATTGATCCACATGCTCTTCTTAACACTGGTTCATAAAAAGCCCATTTTCGAAAATGAGAAGGACATGACAGCTGAAGTATATTACTGCAATACCTGAAACATATTTCTGCACAGTTATAATAAGTCTGCAGTACTTCTGCACAGAAATACTAAAATCACTTTCTTTCACTTTTAGATTGTTCATTAGAAAATAGCAAAACAATCCCAGATAGACAATATTGAGAAGACAACAATACAAAGAACTGAAACTCAACCAAAGAAATCTTAGATTTTTACTATCTCGAATTACACCTTCGAGAGGAAAATAGCCGAAGAATTTAACACAATGGCAAATTTACGAAACCCTTTGAACGCATCTGTGAATTTCTCTCTTTTCGAGCAGCCATTAATAGATACTTTTCTAGTCATGGTTTCAAAAGAATTGCTTGGATAAACTCGATTCCTGTCAGTAAAGTAATGCAGCCTCTCAAACAAAATAGATTCGGCATTCATAATTGAAGAACAATTAGATATCTTTAGCTTACTGAATGTTAATGCACACAAAAACTGGTTTTGGATATTATTTCAATTAGATCTACAAAAACGCCTACATGGAGTGGTGTGTATTAATTCTACCAATGAACAGAATTCCTTCCAATAAATAGTTATGGTAGAACTCACGATTCTTTATTATTTTTAATTTGTGATAATGGCATGTGATAAATAACATTTTAAAAAAATTAATGCCAATAATGATTCCTTTAATCTCCCTAATTTCTTTGCATTTCCTGAAAACAATGTGATAAACTTAATTTAATGATTTTGTAATTAAGCTTATTTTATTTGGTAGAGTTAAGTTACTCATATGCTGCGCTATTAAAATATTATTTAAACTGTAGTTAATAATAGTTAATACTATTAAATAATAGTTATATTATAGTAATAGTAAAATAATAGTTATATTATAGTAATAGTAAAATAATAGTTATATATTAGTGTAGTAAATAATAGTTAATAATAGTAAATAATAGTAATTAAGCTTAGTTTCCTTGGTAGAATTAAGTTACTCACATGCTGCGCTATTGAATTATTATTTAAACTATAGTTAATAATAGTTCAGACTGACCATTAAAATAAATAAATTTTTTATTACTAAAGTAATTGCTCCAAATGAGGCCAGGATTGATTCGCTGATAATTGATTGTTGCTAGGGGGATCTTTTTCAAGTTAAACATAATTGCAAATTGATTCAGGGGGAAAAGGAAAACCGAAGTATTGGTGGAAAATTCAGTTATTTAAGGTCAATAATTTCGGTTTTTTAACAAAAGACAAATCAGTCTTATTATGACCAAGTGTTCCAAATAAGGCTATCTCTGAGTTTTTTTTTTTTTTCTTTTCTTTTTTTGAATTCTGGAGCAGATGAGAGATGATAAAGTTTTAAATAAAGTAAAAAACGATTGAATGAATGTGTCGTTTATGAAAGAAAACCAAAGAAAACATAAAAACTTCCCATTGAAAGATATCTCATAAAACGTTACATCAAATGTCTAAGTATCAGCAAAATCAGATCGGGTCGCACAGCTTTCTTCCTCTCTGCATTGACGCTCACTGAGAACCAAACAATGGTTGATGTACCTTAACACTCAGCAGAGCATTTGCAGCTCGCTAGCGGAATCATTTACCAGTTCTTTAGAAGCTGTTATTTTAGAAGGTGGCATTAACGGTGTAAATAGCCTTATTTGGCGCATTTAATTTATATAAGAATATCACCTAAATTAGGATTTTCTTTTGTCTATAATGTATTCAAACACATTAGCTTGAATTTCATCTCAATTCTATCTTATCTTTCCTAATGCTTATTTGTGTGAACTGTTTTGTATTTGATTATACATTCACAACTTCAAAATGTTTTTTATTTGCGGAAGAATTTTTATGATCTATTCTCTATTAAAAGAATTTTTATGATTAACTAGATAATACAATGAAAACCTTTGAAAAAAGAACTAATATAAGATTTAATAAGGAACTAACTATTTATGTGAATAGACTGTAAACTTCCATTAATTCTGTTGACATGTACTGTATAATTTGATTGATTAGCAGTGATTGATTTTTATCATTTTTACATTTATCATACAGCCGTTTGATTTAGCATCTGGACCCAGTTGATTTTTCAAAGTTCATTTTTCATTTTACCATCAGCATAATTCTCTTTTCTAGATTCATACACTGTATGAATTTCCCTACTATAATTTCGTAATGTTTTGGTATTCCTATTTCGTCAAGATTCGGAGATTTCGCCTTCTTTAATCTCCATTTGAAATTTCAGAAAACCTGTAAAATCGAAGACAAATTTCGTTGCATTAGCGAAACAGCAGTATTATTTTATATTTCATATATACTAATTTCATTTTAATGAATCGAATCCAACTTTTGATGATTTTTGATGATTTTTTTCCCCTAATGGTTTAGGAGCAGATCTGCATTTTATCTTAATTTTTAGCTTTTATGCATATACCACGTTAATTTAGCTTTTCTTAATAAGATCTATTTTTAAGATATTTAATGGCAACAATGAAGACTTCTTGTTTCTTTATCATGATTTTATTATATTGTCGCACATAAAACCGTTTTACAGTTTCTTGTCTCACATACTTGAAACCCTTTCGATATTTAATACTGATAGAAACTTCTGAGAAGCTACAGTGTTGCGATTCTTAAGATGATAAGATCACTGCCGATTGTTTCCTACTACTTGTAATACAGATTGTTAAAGCCTTATAGTCTCCAACTGTTCGGTATGTTTTATATTCCACTCTGCAATATCTCGTTGATATAGCTACTTTGTCCCTCGATAATATTTATTCGTAAGGTATCATAATCTAAAATATTCTTGAATTCTTCTTTGATATATTTTAGCCAGTCTTGTATATTATGACCTCTGTAGGTTTCTATTAATTTGAGGTACTATTCATTTAAGAATCTATGAATTGACCTACCAACAGCTTTTGATCTTAATTGTATATAAAAAATATCCTTATATTGTTGAATTCCTTATCCATCTTACCTTTAATTCTTTTGATTTATCGGCAATTGAAACATCTGTGAATTGGGGCATTCTCCCTCATCTTCCAAGTCTAATATTTCATTCTGTCTTTTTTAAGTGTACAGGATGGGTTGATTGCAATTATAACGACCAACATTGTATTCACAAAATTAATTTAAAAATATAAAAAAAGAAAAGAATGAAATGCTCTTAAATTGCACGTTTGTTTGTTTGTTTTTACTTTTTTTTTTTTTGATCGGATAGAATTTTGTTTTTTACTGGTGGATGACGAAAGCAATTTTTGAATGACTTTTTAATTGAAGCTCTAGATAAATCTTTTAACTCTCTATTACAAAGAGTCCAATTTGACTGAAACCTTATAAGAGAATTGGAATTGATTCAAATTTCAAAGTTAAATTACAAATTTCTAGTTAACAATAAAGCAGCAACATTGTTACATTATTAGTACTGTATTGAATCGTCGCTTGATGTGCATGCTGATATACAGAGTGGAATGGAGTGAAACGAAGTTTTGATGTTGCCTTGTGATCACGCCAAGCTTGATGCAAATGCTGCTCCAAATGCGGATGTTCGATAATAGATGCATTGACATCCTGTCATGTCCCAGATATTTTCGATGAGAGACACGTCTAGAGACCTGGCTGGCAAAGAAAGGGTTCGAATTGCTTGCAGGCACTGGTGAGAAATGTGCGCAGTGTGTGAAAAATTGCCTGTGGAAAATTGCTGTTGTCAGGAGTGAAACGAAAGACCACACAATCAGTGGCGGATTTAGCACTTGAGAGGCCCTAGGCGCAATTCAATTTTGAGGCCCCCTCTAAATATTTTTTACAACCAAAAAATAAAAACGCCTTTGGAAGCCGGAAATACTTGGCTGGATGGGGCTCTTAGGCTGACTGGTGAGGCCCCCTAGGCTTGCTTTTACAACCAAAAAAAAAGGAAATCTTGCTTTTACAACCAAAAAAAAAAAGGAAATACTTGGGTGGATGGGGCCCCTAGGCTAACTGGTGAGGCCCCCTAGGCTTGCTTTTATAACCAAAAAAAAAGGAAATCTTGCTTTTACAACCAAAAAAAAGGAAATAAGCGAAATAATTTTTAAATTTTGAGGCCCCCTCGATATGTGAGGCCCGTGGCGCGCGCCTCCTGCGCCTATTGGGAAATCCGCCACTGCACACAATGCATTTAAAGTTTCTCGAATGGCTATGTACCTCTCGAGAAGATACGATGACGATCTGCAGCAAGGTAGAAGATGGACTGATCACTAAACACAGTAAGTCCTATATACCAGACAAGTTCGACAGAACCAAAGCTGAGGGATTTGGCTGGCCAAAGAAGGGTTGAATTGTTAGCAGCCGCTCGTACATAAGTGGTGCAGTACGTGGAACCGCATTATCCTGTTGGAAACTTCATCCTTGTCATTATGACATTCAATTGCTTTTAGCTTTTATATTAATACAAATCAATGATTCATTTGTCAATGTTCATTGGTGTCGAGCCTTATTTGATAATGGGTCACAAAGTACTTTTGTCACTGAGTCTTTGATTCAACGTTCGGGATTTAAAAGATTCCAAGCATCAACTAGAGTTTTAGATGTAGGTCAATCGTCAGTACGTTCTCGAGGAGCAGTGCAACTTAGTTTGTTTAATCGTACTGGATCATTTTCTATAATGCTAAAGGCATGAATTTTACCCAAAATAACAGGTCTTCTTCCAAATTGTGAAATACATTTGTGAAGTTGGGATAAAGTGAAAAATATGGAACTTCTGACCCCAATTTCAGCAAACTGGGGAATATTGATATTGTTATTAGAGCAGATACCTACTACGAAATAATAAAACCAGAGGTAAAAGGTTAGAAAATGGAATTACTTTTGTACAAGATACTCAGTTTGGTTTGGTAATTTGTGGATCCGTATGTGGACCAAAGAATCAACAGTCAAAAGGTGTTCATTTATTAAGATCAGATATCAATACAGTATTACGAAAATTTTGGGAGTTGGAAAAAGTTTAGAGATCTATTTTTCTAACAAAAAAAGAACAGTTATGTGAAAATCCTTTTATAGGAACACATAGTCGAGGAGCGAGTGAAAGATATATTGTACGACTAAATAAGAAACCTTATTACTTGGCAATTCAAAGGATATGGCATTTCAACTATTGAAAGGACGGTATTGAACGTCGCGTCGTTTACTTAAGTTGCCAGATTGCAGAATTCAATATAATAATTTCATGAAAAAATATATTAATCTAGAGTATATGAGTAAAATAAAGGATTTAAGGGTGATGTAAAAGCTAATTATTTACCTCATCAATTTGTTATCAAGGAAGATAACACAACAACGAGATCAATATTTGTCTTTGATGCATCAGTAAAGACAACTTGTGTATCATTAAATGACAAACTTATGATAGATATGAACCTCCAAGACAACATTTTTAACATTTTAATTCGTTTTCGTTGTTATAGGTATGCCTTTGCAGCAGATATTACAAAAAGTTATCGTCAAGTTATGATGCATCCTAAAGCTCGAGATATTCAAAGGATTTAGTGGAGAAAGAAATCCAGTGAACAAGTGAAAACATATCAGTAAAACACTGTAACATATAGAATCTTTTTAGGATCTTTCTTAGCAATAGAGCTCTTCAACAAGTTGCTCAAGATGACAAGAAAACTTGTAAAATTTGTATATGAAGCAAAGTCTAACTATCAAAGAAGAGTTGTCAGCTAGGCTTCTCAAGTTTGGAATGAAATTCCTAAAGAGATCCGTGAATGTACTCTTGTCACTTAATTAAAAAAAATTAAAAATCAACTTTAATAATATACTAAAATCCCACATTCTATTGTAGTCAGACTGAATTTACGATCCGAATCCCTTTCCACTTATCATCTTTCTCTTTTATCTCCTCTATCTCCATTCTGTATCTGACTAGTCTGTCATTCTATTCCTACTTTCTTGCTGTTCTTTTACTCCATCTGCTCATAATAAACAAATAATAAAACTTGTAAATTTTGCTAAAACTTCAGTAATTTCCTCTTTTATAAATATTTTTCCTGCATTGTTGTTCTGTGTATTTGCTTTGTTAATTCACCAACTCATGACGTCCACTTGTTTTCTGGACCTAGTCGTCTTAAGGTTGCAAAATGTTATATATAAATATGTCTTGTAAATTATTATTGGCAATAAATTGAATTGAATTTAATTGAATTAAATAATGACTAGCAAATTCAATTAATTTTTTAAAAATTCCATAAATTGGACCTCCAATTATTTCATATTACTTTTGGCGTAGAATATTACTTTTGGCGTAGAATAAATAGCATCTACTGTTATTTTCAAAATTTCACGTCACGTCATTTTTTCCTTGTATTTAACAACTACTGACTCCATTTCCTGTTCTTA
This sequence comes from Thereuonema tuberculata, assembly GCA_023159025.1. Classification (NCBI taxonomy): domain Eukaryota; kingdom Metazoa; phylum Arthropoda; class Chilopoda; order Scutigeromorpha; family Scutigeridae; genus Thereuonema; species Thereuonema tuberculata. Next base: position 335,443,945 of record JAFIDM010009631.1, read on the forward strand.
TATCGTTTTCCATCACTTTCATAATTGATTTGGTGCTCAGAGGAATTTTTGTGTTGGGAATAACTGGATGAAGATGTCTCCAATCATGGAAGCCTTTATTTGGGTTTGAAAGATTATGCGGTTTGTATCGAAAAAGCAAACAAGGAAAACAAAATTTTGTATTTTGATTAATAGAAATTAATAGATAATAACAGAAAAATTTAACTGTTTCTCCACTAATTTTTTTCTGCCGACGCCTTGATATGAGCTCATGTTTTATAAATTAATACACTATATTAATTTATTTGTAATAGCAGGCCAACCATGTGGATCATTGTCATCGTCGTTCATTAGAAAAGTCATTATAAATTTAGAGCTACGAGTGACCTATAGCTAAATCGTCAAATAACGCAATGGTCTGCCTGGATGCACTCGAGCATGCCCTATGAGAGGGGGGTCCAGCAGGTACATTGGTCCGGGGCCCGAGAGTTAAAGAGGGGCCCATGACTGAAGAACCATTTTAAAAATTTAAAACATAAAAAATAAAAAAGAAATATGATAAAAATATAAACAAAAATTAGAAAAACTATTTGTTTTATTTTTCAGATTTTCTTGTTAATTGTTAAAACAATTTCTTATAAATATAACGAATCAGCCAAGTTTGCATCATATTCATTTCAGTGTCATTAATATTGACACTAATGAATGTATCAATGATAATCTTAGTGATCATATATTTCTGTAAGATCAATTTGAGTTGATGTTAACATTACGGAATGTATCCTTGCGCAATATTGTGTGCCGGAATGCTGCTAACATGGCAGGAAAGTATGAAGGTGCTGAAGCAAAAATACAAGAGCAGAATTCAGTGGCAATCTTTTCTCCATACTTTCAATTTATGTGGAAACGATGCTGCCGAGTGCCTACTAGAAGCAATCACATATTTTGGAACAGTTCAAACAATATATAACTAGTTTAGCTCTAGCCCGAAACGATGGGAATTATTTAAGACACGCATAGGTTGTTCTCTACCTGGCATGTCACAAACCAGGTGGTCTGATAGACTTCAATCTATGAAACTTTTTGCATCTCATCTTAATGGTATCCAGATAGCATTGCAAGATCTGTTAGAGCTTAACTTAACAGCAAAGACAAGAAATGAAATCAACGGAGCATTAGCATAATTAAGAACTTTTATTTGTGTGCTAATGTCGGCAGTTTGATAAAAAAGTTTGGCTGCAATAGATATTTGCAACAAGGTAATTCAAGCTAGAGATGCCACTTTGGATGTGGAGGTGTCTAACATTGAAACTCTCCTTGAAGCTTTGGTGAAGTTATGAAGTAATTGGAAAGGAATCTGGAATGAAGCCAAACAGGTTGCATTAAATGTTAAGATGGAAATCAAATTCTGCAATGGACGTGGACATGTAGCTCGGAGGAGATCAAGGACGCATGATGACACAAGCACAACTGAAGCCAATATGGCGGAAATGAATGACACAGATGATTCCCCAGAAGAGACTTATTTTAGAAAAACTATGTTTTATGTTTTGATTGATTGCTGGATTAACTGTACGTTTTAAAGCTGTTGTTGGTTAGCTGAATATTTTCATTTTTTGTGGAAATATCCCCCAATGTGGGAAAGTGTGCTTGAAAAAAAAGCAAAAAGATTAACTCATCAATATCCTACAGATCTAGATGATGAAGATCTTGCAGAAGAAATGCAACATTTACAAGTTGTACACAAGGCTAATTTTGGAAAACCAGAGCTGAAACCTTTAGAATTTCTAAATTTGTTAACAGAATACAAATTGTGTGAATTATTTCCAAATGTTTGTATCAGCTTGAGAATATTTTTGACAATTCAGCATCTGCTGAAAGATCTTTCAGTAAGCTTAAACTTATCAAGAATCATTTGCGATCTACTATGTCTCAAACTCGACTAATTGAGCAAGCAAGAGCGAGCATTGAGTCTAGTATTGCCGAACAAATTGATTTTGATAGTGTTATTAGAAATTTTGCACATAAGAAAGTCGGAAAAGCACAAATTAAAGTAACCTAGTTAAATTATTTTTTTTCTAATTTTTTCCTTGATAAGATTAAAATCTATGAACATTTAAAAGTCACATTAAAAAAATTATAAATGTAAACGCATAAATAGTATTTTATATTGCTATATTACTTGAATACCAGTATGTTTTAACATATTTTTTTATAAGATCATTAAATGAGCATTTGTTGAATTTTAATGCACATTAATTAGCCTCAATGTTTGTTTTTTTTTTAATTTCAAAATAATTTTGCAAGTCTAAGGGGCCCCAAATGGGTTTTGTACCTCCTTGAAAGATTTCTCTTGGAGGCCCTGCACTCGAGTCACCAACATCTGAAAATATTATATTTGACAATTTTTCTGTCTGATTCATTTCATGACCTCGTCTTCTGGGCTTTGTACATTTGCACCTGTTGGAGTTGCCTAGTTACGATTTTGAACACATTTAGCTTCATTCATTGATTTCACAAATTCTATTTTCTTTTAAAGATTAGCTTGTCTGGTTTCCTTTCTATTATATTCAAATGATTCCCTATCCATAACATTCTTAATTTATTCTACTAACATTATTTTTAAGTGAACTTTTGTTATGTTTAATTAGATCATTATATATTATATTCAACTTTTTTAACCTACAGAATAAATTAATTTGGTTACCTTTTTCTTCAGGTTCTGTGCAGAGTACGTAATAGTTGAAAGTTTAAATATTTCTATGCAGGTTAAAACAATGATATACACGTTGAGTTCAGACAAAAATGCAAAGTAACAATGATAGCATAAACTGAATGCAATGGATATGAAAGTGTTACAAAGAAAAGGAGAAAATATATCAATTCCATCATTCAGTAGTCTTAAAATCGAACTGTAACACTTCTTCATATTTTCCAGATTCCTGTTCCAATGTTCAGGATTTTCAACAGGATTTTCAACAATGTCTTTGGAAATGCACATTATGCAATCACCATAAATAAGACAGAAATAAGAGAAACAGCAAGTGACGGTAATTACGGCAGTATAAATTGAAAACGTTGGTAAAGCAAGAGAAATAAGTACATATTGTTTTCTTATCATCATCATTGTAAAAGCAATGACGCTCCATGCAAGAATGAGCAACAATGATACGAAAAATCCAATTGAACTCAATGATACACAACTTCGGCTTTTCATTGATCGAAGCTCTCTTTTTAAAATTGGTTCAAATAAATTCCATTTTTGAAAATGAGAGGGGCATCGACAACTGAAGTAGATTATTGTAACACCTGAAATGCATCTCTGTGTAATTACAATGAATCTACAGTACTTCTGCACCGAAGTACTAAATTCCCCTTCTTTCACTTTAGAATTGTAAATTAGAAAATAGAAAAGTGAAGCCAAGTAGGCAATATTTAAAAGACATGAATAAAAAAAACTCGGACTCAACCAATGAAATGTTAAATTTTTTTTTTCTAGAATTAAACCTTCCAAAGGAAAGAATCCGAAGAATTTCAGTACAATACCAAATTTACGGAATCCTTTGTAAGCATCTGAAAAATTCTTTCTTTCCAAACTGATGTTACAAGGCACTACTGAAATCTTTTCTGCCAATACACTATTTGGAGTACCCCTATTATTATCGGCAGAGTATTCTGTCCTCTCAAATAATGTTGATTGGCGAATCATAGTTAAAGACTACTACCAGATAATACATCAAATATTTTTAAAAAAGCTGACTAATGAATCTACGATAAAAGCATAGTTTGTGTTTTGCCTCAAATAGATCAAATGATTCTGTGGGGCCACCCAAAAAACTGCTTTCCTGCACCAAAACTCCAGGTTAACCCCATCATTGAAGTGATATCGCCCTTCTGCAGTAGGCAACGCCCAACCGCACGCCATCTCAGCATTAAATTATGTAACCAGGTAACGTTGGCAGTAGAGGCAGTGCAAACTGGGATATTTGGTACTTGACAGGATATTCAGGAATTAGCAGATCAGCATAAAGGTAAACATTTTTAATGCAACAAGTGTTTCAAGCCGAAAGAGGATCAATTCGTCAATATCAGAACATCCTTAGCAGCAGACTTGGACTAATTGTTTTCGATTACTTAAGAAATTAATTTTACTTTATTACAGAGTTGGTGTATTATTTTATTATTAAAAAAAAAATGTATTTTATTTTTATTAAGCTGTTGCGACATAAAGTAATTTATAATGTCCTCTTTTTCTGTTTATTTTAAATCAATAACGTAGAAAAAATTAAAAACCTATTTCTGTTCTGTTCACTCCCTTTCTCTAATTTAACTGCTTCACCAAAAGCTGTAATAACCCGATTGATTTTGTAATTTGTTCTTGATTTTCATTTAAAGGACTACACGTTTTAATTCTTTTTACTGTTTTACTAAAATATTATTAATGTTTTTAATGTTTTTAAAATACGTTTTAATTTATGTTTTTAAAATATTATTAAGGTTTTTAGCGGTTGAACTGATAATTAAGTTCATTTGGCATAAACATGTTTATAATGTAGTTGTAGAAGAAAAATGCAACAATTAAGATGTACTGTTTTGAAATTATCGGTTGTTGCAATTTTTCATGTTGAATTTCACCTTAAGCGCATCTTATTTTTCTTTATTATTTGTTTGTTCCCAGCCACCTTATGAGAAAGTGAACATGTGCTTAATTAGTTCGTAGACAGTCTACTGTAGAAATTCAAGTTTAATCTTGAACTATGTATTCACGTAATTATACTCGTTAATCTTCTAGTAAATTTTCTGATGTACAAAGTGGTTATAATTAAACTCCGCCCTATTCGGAGCCGTCAGTAGCTCAATCTAAAAACCGGAATGTAACCAAATCCGGTAGAGAGACTGATTAGGGCGTGGGAAGCAGAAATTTACTACATAAAATGGTGTTTAGTTCAAAGAGTACCCGATAGAGGGAATAATGCAGTAAAAGGTTCAAAAAAGCGTGAAGATGGACAGAGAAATGAAAAGCAAAGACCTAAACTGCAATGAATGATTACCTATATGCACTTAACACTATAAAACATTAAGATTATAAAAAAACTAAATATCAATTTAGTTTAGCAAAGTATTTTTGTAAGTTAGTGGAGCGGAAGTGTTGCAAAAAATCTGTTGTCCAATTCGAGCTCATTGAGTTCATCCATGCGGTTTGAGGACCTGGTTTAATGTATTATAGTTTAATGGGGCCACTGTTCTCGTGGACCAGAAATTGCATCTATTCCATAACATTCTCAACAGCAGAACGAGCAATGTTTGCAGAAATGTCGTCACAGTTTATCCTTTGTTGGCTTTTACGGCTTCCAAGTTCTAAACACTCACCATGATAGACGTTGGTCTTTAGGTAACCCTACGCCTCAAAAATCGTATGGAGAAATATCAGGGAAGACAGAGGACTAAGCAACTCGAAAAAAAGCGAATAATCACTTTGTCTTGTGTGAAATGATGCCATAGAAGCTGATATAGTGGTCCTGCAAAGTGGAAATCTGTGAACGATAAAATTGCTATCATTCTGACATTGGCTTTGCTGAAGTTGCGGAAAGACGAAACTATTCAGCGTATTGCGACATTTGTGTGCGCTTAATGAACAGGTTACTGTTCTATTGGTCCTCGAAAAAGAATGGAATCTGCTATGATGCCACACCAAACAATTAATTTTGGTGCATATAATGGGAGTTCCTGGAGCGCATGGGATAATAGGGAAACTCAAATTCGACAATTTCGAGTTATAGTCTAGCTCAGATAAAAATGGACCTCAACTCATCAAAGAATTTTACAAGTTCAGGCGCAGTCGACTTCAATTTTGAACAGAAACGTCACAACAAATTTCAAGCGCTTATCATAATCATTGTCTAGCAGTTGCTGTAAGCTGCTGATCATGTATGGATAAAATTAAATAATTTTCCGCAAGACTTTCCATACTGTAATGCTATTAAATGGGTGCTGCTACTTTCAGTAACATTCCCTTTTGATCTATGAATAATCGCGATTGTTTCCAATAATTACCCATGATTGCACTGCTTTCCTCCTCCTATCAGGTGAACTTCCAAAGATCCTCTTTCTTCAAACTTACCATTCATCTAACTCTGTTGCTAACAGAGGACCTTAATGCAAGCTCTGGCGAAGTAACGAAGAGCTGTCATTCAGGTAAAATAACTTTAGAACTTACGATGAGGTAATATGGGGCGCGACTATCAATAGGAATGCGTTGGTGACGTTTTCCCTTTACTATTGATAGTTACTAATGCCAGGGGGTAAACTTCGTTTTATGCAAATTATAGAGTTTTTTCGGCCAGAACAGACCTATATTTTCCGCATCGCCAAACTTTTTTCAACTATGATTTTCTTTTCCCAAAGAATCCTGCTTTCGATGTCCTAATTTGTTTTGCTAACGAATTTGGTGATATTCCGGTTGTTAGATCGAACTACAGAAGGTTCTGAATACGGGAAGTTCAATAATGGCTACACGGTACAAGTTTCCTCAACAGATTCCGAACTGATTGATTTAACTTCTGACTTCATAACAACTTGCAACAGAGTTGTTTGGACGCCATTTAGTTCCATCAATTTGCGTGAAAGTAATGTTCGAACAGACATGTTTAGGTATAATTTGAAATTATTGAAGAATTTTTCCCGACATTTTATATTTTTCCGCGTTATTATCTGGTATGTAAATTGTTATAAATAGCTTATTTGACTGAAATAATAAAATACCATAATGTAAATTCTTAGCTATTTCATAGGTTTTTAACATGGGAAAGATCAAGGCTTAACTCCACGAAAAATTTCTGACTTGTGAGATAAAAACTCTTAGTACCAATACAACCATTCCAGTAGATATATTGCATCGATTTCAAACGTTTCGCGGGCATCAGTCGTTAGAATGAAAAATAAATTGATGCAAATCTAGAATTGAAACCAAATCAGAAGGAAAAGTGTGGATGAAAAAGACTAACACCTAGAGATAAGAGAAAAATAAGAGATATCTGTGTTCAGATCAGAAAGGCACCTTTGAAGATAATAACCAAAAAGATCCAGGATGCCATCATAACCCTATCAGCAGAGACATCTCGATTTCGCATAAAAGAACTGGGTTTTTTTGTATCGACGTCCTGCCAAAAAGCCACTTCTTACTCCAGCTATGATGAGAAAGTGACTACAATGGTGCAAAGCGTATATAAACTGGACAGTTGACGATTGGAAAAAGGTAACTTGACAAATTCTTAAGATTAAACCTACACATTTCCTTTTTATTTAATATTCAGTTCTCCAAATTCAAATGCAGTAATAATTTGCAGGTTTGCTTCTGTGATGCATATACTGACTAACAAATCGAAGTTTATTAGAGAAGACCTCACGAAAACTTTAATGAAGCCTGCATTAACAAAAGGGTCAAACATCCCATCAGCATCATGATCTGTTCGCTGATCAGTAGCCAAGGCACAAGTCGCCTGTATATTATCGAAGAGACATTGAGGCAAGACCAATATACAAAAAAACGACGCACCTAGAAGGAGTTGTTCGATGGAGACAAAAATTGGTGGAGAGGAAGATTATGTACAGAATAGAAAATGATTAAACTTTCAGACAAATTGAATGTTTATTTCAGAGTTACAGAGTTACAAAGTAACGAGCTCAATAAGGTGTTGACCCACCTCTACCCTGAATGCAAGCTGCCACACGACGTGCCATAGAGTGATAAAGCTCCCTGATGGTCTCCTGAGGTATTTCTTGCCAAATTTGCTCCAATTGCCGGGCTAGGTCATCCACATTCCCTGGTGGATGCAGTCACCTTCACATCATATCCCAGACATGCTCGATTGGAGAGAGATCTGGCTGACCAAGGAAGTGTTTCACAAGCTGCAAAACAGGTCATAGCAACACGTACCGTATGTGGTCTGGCATTATCTTGCTGAAAAATAAGGCCAGGGTACTGCAAAAGGAAGGGTAGCAAAACAGGTCTCAGAATGTCATCGACGTACCGCTGTGCTGTAAGTGTGCCGCTAATGACGACCAAAGAGGTCCGGCTATCAAGGGAAATGGCACCCCAGACCATAACTCCTGGTTGAGGGCCTGTGTGGCGTGCAATAGTGAAAGCAGGATCGGCACGCTGCCCTGGGCGTCTCCAGATACGTCTGGAACGATCGTCAGGACACAGTTGGAAGCGGGATTCGTCGCTAAACACTATACGTCCCCAGTCAGCATCATTCCAACCGGATCGAGCCAAGCACCACTGTAATCTGGCCCGACGGTGTGCAGACGTGAGTGGCAGGTGGCGTAGCGGTCGGCACGAGTGTAGATGTCGCTCTCTCAAACGTCTGTGAATGGTCATGGTGGACATTCGTGTGCGGGTCGCACGTCTGATGGTTGATAACGATGATTCAGGCACTGTGACAGCTGATCTGACAATCACTCTATCCTCCCGCTCTGCTGTGGCCCTAGGGCGACCGCTACCTTCATGATGCTGAAATCTGCCATTGTCCACCCATTTCTGCTAGCATCTTCTAATCGCCCGCATCACTTCGACCCATATGACGAGCGATTCTCTGATTTGCCCAACCTGCCTCTTTCAATCCAATGATACGACCTCTTTCAAACTCTGACAGTTGCACGTGATGAGCTCGAATCCTGTGGCGAGGCATTTTTTCAGTCGTTGAAAGGTATCCTAACTCGCAATGCAACAGAAATTTTGACCATCAGATTGAGAATCGCTTCTTATATACACCTGCTGAGTGCGCAGTTCCGATGCGCTGTAGCTCTCGCTATTCATTCATTGGACACCAAAGTTTAATCATTTCCATGGACGGTCCCAATGTCTTTGCATACGAAATTTCAGTACAATCGGACAACTCCTTCTAGGTGCGTCGTTTTTTTTTTTTGGTAATGAGTGAAAGGTCTTGGAAACCAAAATGCTGCCTCAAGTCTACGAATGGTTTCCAGATGGCGAGTTTATATTCATGCATGACTTTGATCCCTGCCAAAAGGCAAAAAAAAAGTAACCAAATAAGAATTCTCGACTGGCCTGGAAATTCCCCCGATCTCAACCCGACTGAGGACCTCCGGGAATTAATGAAAAGGAGAAGTTTTAGGGAGAATATCACCAACAACACACAGTTGATAGAGCGTTTTATTGTGGTGTGACACAGAAGCGAAGAAATTAAGGCAAATTGCTTTAAATGTATTGAAAATATGCCGAGAAAAATTCAGGCTGTCATCGCAACGAACGGAGGTGTTATTAAATACTAGGGAAACTTTAAAATTTCCAAAGATATTCATCTTTATTTAATAGATTTGAATTGCTTTTTTAATTAAGAATGTCATAATAAATGACTTATTTCAAATAAATGGATTATTTTACTTTTTTCCACTCATAAACCTCAAAAATAAACTTTTGCACAGTGGCTCTAATTATTTGGTCACCCTCTGTAGCTCATTCACTACTTTATTCTTATCATAATCTCTGAATATTATATTCTCCATTAGGAAAAACTGGAACCTCCCAACAAAGACTTGCGAACAACTTCAGTTGTATCAACTAATATTATTATATCCAATCCAATCATTGTTGTATGGATCTCATTGTTTTTTTGGTTTCGGTACTTTTGTTTAGCATCAATCTTGCCTGCGTTGACTTAGGAAAAAAACTCAAGTTAAAACACTAATAAATATTTTATTTCTTAATATTTCTTAATATTATTGGTGTTCTTAGGTCGTGAATAATGGAAGTGGACACCTGTTAAACGATTACCACATCTAAGAGATTTAGAAGAGAATCTAAGAGAATAAGAAAACAGGGGCTTATGTATAAGGGCTGCCGGTCCTAAAATAGTGCGGATCTCATGCAGATCCGTCTTTGCTGGAGGACTACGGTAATCAGAGGACCTCAATTCCAGGAACTGTCCTAATCCCACAATGCTAGTTATTCCCTTAATCCCTTGACGTTTGAATCAAGCATCGATATCACTCATGATTCTATTGAATATTCTTTTTGTGGAATCAGAGAAATGCCATCAATTACGTCACTACAACGGTTTTTTCATTTATTTTATTTTGTTAACACATCTATATAAAATAAAAAAGTCAATTCAAAAACTATATCACTGTTTCTGCGAAGACAATACTTAAATGACAAAAGTAGATTTCTGCATAAAAGAAACTAACATTACTAACTAATTATTTTAAGGTTAATAGATTAATAATAGGTAGTTTTTCAAATAAATGAATAAAAAAGAGCAAAGTCTTAGAATATTGAATTATTGTTATGTAAATTGTATCTAAAGTTTTGGTTACTTTAATTTCCGTTTACGCCGCTGATGACTCGAAGATAAATTGGCTTAATCTATTGGTCTTACCTTTTTTATTGTCTTTTTTTTTTTTCAAATTCACATCACTATCCGGTTTTATATATAGTAAAACTCGCTTAAGACGCTTTCCCGCTTACGACGCTGTTTTCCGTCGGTCCGTGGACATTTCCTATATTAGTCAATGTAAACTCCCCCTCTTAAGACGCTTTGTTCTGCTCTGTATTTTCGAATAAGACGCTCTTCTTTCTTTTTCCTCCGCTTCATAATCCCCCTCTCCAACCGTTCTGACCAAAGCGAGTATTGTACTCGCCTTGTTCTGATCCCCGCAACACATCGTTTCTTAGTTACTTTGTTTCTTCGTTACTTTGTTTTGTCCGACAAAAAGTCCTTAAATTGTAGTGGCATGTTGTCAGATAGATGAAGGAGTGATTGCTATATCGGGTGAATGTATCGAATGATTTAGTGTTGTTTAGTTCGTTGGGAGTGTATCAATGATTTCGTTATGGCCAGTGCTAGTAGTAAAACTGGAATAAAATATAAAGCTTTAACGATTTCGGACAAGCTGAACATTTTGAAAAAGTACGATGAAGGATATGCAGCTAAAAAAACAAACAAAAGGAAATCGCTAAAGAACTGGCATGATCGCTGATGCAACGATTGTGGAGAATGCGAAAGAGGAGAACGACGAACTGGCACTAACACCTACAGTTACTGCTGGCTTGCAATACTTAAGTGAAGTGCGAAAAGTACTGTCCTCTTTGGAACATGATGAAGAAATGATAATTTCCTTGCTGCAACACATATCCAGAATCACAAACGAAAATAGAAACTTTCTTTCCCAGAACATGAGAGAAGTAACAAATTTCAGTATGTATTATTATTTTACATTGTACAATATTTACAGTATCTTTTATAGTGTCTAGATGATGAGCAATACATATTTTTTACTTTTTAACGAGTGTTGGTTTTTTGTTTTCCAATTTACCCATAGGACGCTTTCCAGCTTAAGACGCTCTTTCGAGCTGGTCCCTTGAAGAGCGCCTTAAGCGAGTTTTATTGTATATTTATTTAATGTATATTTAAAATTTAAAACAACTCTGAGGATCTTTTATTTGAAGAATATATGATTCCGTATCCACTTTACTGATAGTTCTTGCTCTTAATTGTAAGTAAATATATTCATTGCCTAATTCTTCATCCATTATTTTCTTTAGGATCAGATGATGAATTCTACTCATCTTTGATCATTGTCTTCAGTTCTCTCATTAACAACGAATTAGGAATTTTCTGTCTAATTTTCTTGCTGACAGTATGTTTTCTTGTAAATCTTTAAATTAGGAACTTCAACATCTTTAGCATCTAATATTTTATTCTTTCATTTTTAATCACTATAAATTAATTGGAATTGACTGTTGTCTTTCCATTCCTGGTACATCTGCAGAAACTTAAGAAAAGACTCAAGGAAAGTAAATGGAAATTTTGGCTTTTCATTTTTAGGTTGGACGATTAAAGCAATTATATGAATATCTACTTATTCAAAAATTCTTGGACAAGCCGCTGATTTCTTTGAATTTTTATATTTTATTTCTTTATAAACATGAATAGATGATGTTTATAAAGAAATAAAAGTGATATTTCTTTATTAGTTTACTAAGTGATACCCTAGAACAGCTGCTTCACGCTCTTTGGCGATCATCAGCTTGGAGTAGTCAGCAGTAAACTCGCACACAGGCTATTATAAATAATTGTTGGAATCGCAGTGGAGCCTTCAAAGCAAAAATAAACAAGAATTTTAATTTGCGTTACTAAATTTCATTGAGGTCGGCGGAATGCTGGCAAATGAATTTCCTCACTAACATTTTTTTAGTGAGTTTTTTTAATGTTTTTTTTTTTTTACTTTGTTTCTTTATATTCTTTATATATTATTCATATTCTTTCACCATCAGTCAACATTAAAGAAAAACACTATTCACATAAGGCTAGAACTTATTCTTTATCTTATTATTTGAAACTTAAATAGATTCATACGCCCAATTTCTTAATTCTTAAACAAATAAAAGAGATATCTTTGGAAATTCAATGAATTATTTGATGTACTCAAGTTCTATAAAGATTATCCAGATACTTTTGAGTAAATAATGCATTTTACTTTTCAGAACAAATGATCTACAGTCATCATTGAACTATTTTTACATTTTCAATTCTTAATTCTCATTTATTTCAATTCTTAATTTTCTTATTTGTTCTTCCTTGATATGCATTCACATCTTGTTCAGCTTCAAATATTCCAATATTTGATTTGATTTCATTTGATTGTTTTTCATTCCTTCATTTGATTGATGAAAAATACATTTTCTATATTTCTTTGTAGATTTCTTGTTTAAGGAAGAATTGATTCTACAATGATAGTTCTTCTATTCGTGATTTCAATCCAATATACATACAGTTATACCTCGGGTTACGAACGACTCAGATCACGAACATTTCGGGTTACGAACAACAACTTCGAAAATTTTGTGTCTCGTGTAACAAACAGTGCCTCGGCTTACGAACGAAGGTGAGAGAGAGAGTAAGGTTTAACGTTGGAGACAAACGATCGCATACAGTACAAACAAAGGGCACGCAGTACCGACATCGCTTAGCGCTAGCCTAAGTTGTATTCCTGGTAGCTACAGTAGTGTCGCTACGAAGTTTTCTGTTGCGGGAATGTAATACAGGATATGACGTCACTGTAGTGGCGTAGTCTGTAGCTATGAGGAACAGTTTATGCGCTTCGAAGTGCCTTTTTGCAGGTAAACATATTTTCATTCCTGGGTAATGTGATGTCAAGAACCCACTTGTCTTTTTATAGTTTTCATGTGTTATCTAAGTATATAAAAAGACAAAACCTGACTCACTCACTCACTGACTCATCAATGCCCAGCCCAAACCCTTGGACTAGTAAAATAAAATAATTATATTATAATAAGGCCGGATTTTTCGAAATTCCCACGGGTTCGGGAATAATTGTCGCTTTAAAGTTTTTTTATTTCCGTAATTATTTCCATAACTGTAGTTAGTAGAGACTTCAAATTTGGCATGTAGTTAGGTAATTATAGTTAGGTAATTACTTCAAAAAAAATATCCCCATCTACAATTTTACTCAATGTATGCCAAAACAACAACAAAAATGCTATATTTCATTGGTTTATTGAACTTTTTGGTTTTTTTTTTTAAGTGAAATTAAGTTGTACAGAACATGTTACACTTACATCAAAATCAACTTGCCTCAATATTTTGTACGTCCACCTCGTGCCTTTTTAAGGGCTTGAACTCGATGTGTCATTGACTCGACAAGTTTTTCACAAGTACCAGGTTCGATTTCATGGTACCACATGTGAAGAATTTCCTCAATTAACTCTGCTCTACTGTACAACAATATTTACTTAGTTTTTTACGTATTAAATTTCTTTTCATCCGAGAAAATCACTCTCTTCCAGTCCTCGGATGTTCAGTGTTGATACAGATCGAGAAACCTTTTTCTTTCTTCAACATGTTTTTTTGTTAGGAGGGTTTTCTTTGCAGGTTTTTCTTCTTAAGGTTGAGATCAGAAAGGCATCTTAGCACTGTTTGATGGGAAATTGAAGTCTCAAACTCCTGCTCAATCTCAAAAGCAGTCTGCCTTGAACTCAGTTTTCTGTCTTGCTTTGCCATCATTTTCATTGCCCTGCACAATCTGGGACTAGAGATTTTCTTCCCACCCTATTTGTACCTCAAACTTGACTTTCCAGTTTCAGCTTGTTTCTTCAATTTATTTCCCACAGTTTTGTGGTCAAATAATAATTTCGTAGCAACTTTCATATTCGAGATTCCTTCAGCTTTGAGTCCCAAAATCATCCCTTGCTTCTTTGGAGAAATGTCTTTTCTCTTTCCCATGATCTGTAAAACCACTTCAAAAGTTCATAAATATGTTAATCTACAGCAGTTTGCATCAAAGTTCAAGTGCTGCAGCAAGAAAGGTCAATAATTAATTAATGAATCTAACATAAGCTAAAATTGAGTCCAAACGCTTATTAGGGATATTTTTTGGACCGAACTGTATAATCACTATAATCCTTTTTCAAGATTTTTCGAAATTCCCACGGGTTCGGGAATAAGGAGGGTTAATTTGCGCTTGAAAGTTTTCTTATTTCCGTTATTATTTCCGTAGGCCTAACTATAATTAGTAGAGACTTCAAATTTGGCATATGAGTAGGTAATTATAATCACTAAAACACTTTTTCATGATTTTGCGAAATTCTCCTGAGATAGGATAAAAAGCGTTGCTTTAAGTGATAAAGCTGAAAGTTTGCTTCCGTTACTATTGTTAGGTTTTAGGATTTGTTATCTTGACAATGAGAACTACACAAATATTGTTATGCAACAGTTGGAGCTAAAATATTGTTCTGCACAATAGCGCTACATATGCACCCGGTGGCGACAATGGGAACTATAGAAATAGTGTTGTGCAACATTTGGAACTAAAATATTGTTGTGCATATTAACGACTGAGTTTTCGGGTTAGATATAGATTTGTAATGATCACATGATTTTTTACGAACTAGGAAAGGTTTGAAGTGATGGGGTTATGACATTACAAAATTCGAATAACCTGGAACTAGGAGTGTACACTGGGAGGACGGTGAATGGATGGGCAAACATGGTTCAAAGATACTTCTACGAGGTTTTCGGGACAGATATAAATTTGTAATGAGATCAGATCTTATGAGTTGTTGTTGTTTTTTGTTGTTTTTGTACCAATCGGGAAAGTTCCAAGTGATCTCGCAATTGCAATTTCTTTATCATCCACATTATCTTCAATATATTTCCCACAGTTTTGTGGTCAAATAATAATTTCCCTAGCAACTTTCATATTCGAGATTCCTTCAGCTTTGAGTCCCAAAATCATCCCTTGCTTCCTTGGAGAAATGTCGTTTCGCTTTCCCATGATCTGTAAAACCACTTCAAAAGTTCATAAATATGTTAATCTACAGCTGTTTGCATCAAAGCAATGCAAGCACTTTTACACAATTGATATATTTCTTTTGCTTCTATACAATAAAAAATGTAATAAATGATGGAGCACGCAATTCTTTGATTCAGCTGTCAACTGCGTTATGCCGAAAAAAACCAGGAATTTATGAGCCGGACAAGCGCTGAACTTAATCATGGATATAATTGAAAACCTTACATTTATTTTTTGTAACCCAAGCGAAGAACGGGTCATTTTGCTAGTTTTGTATATATCTTTAGAACTCAGAATACTTGTTATTCTTTTGAATTTTATTTTATGTCTTGTTTGGAGATTTTCTCTTCTTTGCTCTTTCTTTGCTCATTTCCATGCTCTCTAGAATGTTTGTATCAGTTTGTTTTTTGGTTTCTACATTTACTATTCTTACAGAACTCGTGGGCGGATTTTTTTTTTATTTTTTTTTCATACTTCTCTAGGCATTAATACATTCATTTCTTTTCATAAATTCTATTTCCTTTAAATGTTTAATTATGATACTATTGTCAACTTTAGAAAGATTCTTATTTTACTTTAACGTCATGACTACTATTTTAACCGGACATTTCTTTTCCAATTTACCTCTGGAAAGTTACTTTCATCTATAGGGGATTTTTCTTCAGGTCAGTCACAACACGATTTCTTGTATTTACTTATTTATTGTAGATTTTTTGTATTTACTGTAGATTGATTCAACTGCAATATTTACTTCATTACTTGACTCTCAAAAATTGAATGGATGTTTCAAATACACTCATGGACAAAAAAATTAGCGCACCAAGAAGGAGTCGTCAAAATGAAACGAAAATTTACGTACATAATGACTACTTTGATATAAGTAAATGATTAGAAAATCAAAGAAAAAGGATAATTTATTGCAGAGAAAAAGGCAAAAGAACGGAGGAGTTAATACTCTGTTGGACCCCCTCTAGCGCGAATGCACGATGCGATACGATCGGGCATTGAGTCATACAAGTTCTGTATGATGTCTTGAGACATTTCGTTCCATATTTGCTGTAACCTTGCCTCTAGTTCGTTCAAACTCGTGGGATGCCCAACTCGTCGTCCCAAATGATCCCAGATATGCTCGATTGGAGACAAATCTGGGGATCGGGCAGGCCAAGGAAGGGTAGTAACAGTGCGAGACAGTCTTGTGACACCCTTGCCGTATGAGGCCGAGCATTGTCTTGTTGAAAAATGGCTCCTGGGAGCCGTTGCATGAGTGACAACACATGTGGTTGCAGGATTTCATGAACATACCGCTGGGCTGTCATGGTGCCACGGAACAATACTAGGGGTGACCGTGTATTGTAGGCAATGGCACCCCATACCATCACACCAGCTGTGGGAGCGGTGTGTCGCTGTACAGCAAAGGCAGGATTGAAGCGTTCACCACGGGCTCTCCACACACGAACACGATTGTCATCACTGCCGAGATTGAATCTGGATTCGTCGCTAAAGACGACCTGGTTCCATTCCGCTGCAGTCCAGTTTCCTCGTGTGCGGCAAAACTCCAAACGGAGGCGTCGATGGGTGGGCGTCAAGGGCAGCACACGTAATGGGCGCCGCGATACCAACTGTCCTTCAGCCAGGCGCCTTCGTATGGTTCGAGAAGACACAGAGGCCCCTAGTGAAGGTGCTACCTATGCCTGGATGGCGGCCGATGAAGCAGTTGGCTGTACGCGTGCATTTCTGACTGTGTGGCGGTCTTCTCGACGACTGGTCTGTCGAGGGCGTCCTGAGCCTGGTCTTCGTGTACATGACATCTCTCGGGTCCACTGGTCCCAAGACCTCCTCACAATACAATCAGAGCGGCCTAATTGACGAGCTACTCGCCTAGCTGACCACCCAGCTTCCATCATCCCGACGATTCTCCCTCTCTCAAACTGCGACAACTGCGTATACTGTCTTCGAACACGGCGTAATGGCATGTCTATCTCAGCTCTTCTTTTGTAAATGATTCAGCACACTCAAACAAGCTTTGGTTACCTGTTTTATACTCCACAGAGTACGATGTTCGACGCCCTCTACCGGCTATACGTAACGCGCAATCACGCTGCATTTCTAATCATTTGCATATCTCCCCGACATGTACCTTCATTGTAAGTTTCGTTACGATCCCGCAATTATTTCTTGGTGCGCTAATTTTTTTGTCCATGAGTATATATTATGTGAATTCTTCAACTTTTCTGTAGATATTTGCGAATGTATCATGGGACTTAACAGGGATTGAAGTTAACGACAGTGGTGGGGAACATCTTCACCCCTGTTTCCCTCTCCTTACACCGATTGTATTCTAAAGATAAAATGACAGAATGGTTGGTCGCCTTATCGATATGGATATGCACTTTGTGTTGCTCTTTGTGTTGCCATAAGACGAGGAATGGCAACATCAAAATCATAAGAATCAATAGAAATTCTAAAATTAATATGTGGAAGAACAAATGTCTAAGTTAAATATGGAATAGAAAACTCAAAACTTATTCAAGATTGAAGAGAGAATGAGAATAATAAATAAAATAGCAAAAAAATTTTCCCCACAAGAAAAAAATTAATTAACATGAAGATTAAAATGATGCACACAATATCAAATGTAACAAGAAAACTGACAACACGTATCTGTATTTTGACAATGGTTCTATCAATCATATTTATTGGATGCCTATGGACTTCGACTTGCGGATTTGGACTATTGAAAAACGGGGCATCAGTATCATCGTCCTCGATCTGTGTAGGCCTATCGAGGCCTGCGATCTAAGTTTACTGTGATATCTGATACGATTTTCCGTAAGAACAACTGAATAGAGGTTTCCTGCAATGGAAACTATGTTGTAGACTCATCGTTCGGAAGCAGGGGAAGCAACACAACAGGTAGTGGAGGAAGGGAGTTTCTTAAAACTACAGGTAAGAAGAAATGTACACTGTTATCTGCCTCAACTTTCTGTATTCTATTTGTTTAACAGTTGAGAAGTATCATTCTGAGATTTTGATTGTTTATTTTAGAGGTTGAAATAATCATAGTGATATATAGGTACAAAAAAAGTTGGGTAAAAATGTAGCTTGGTGTTTCTATCTTTTTCACTTTTCATTCCCTCTATTTATTTCACTTTTAACTAATGCTGGTAAAAAGGATGATTTCACTGTCACTTTAATTTTTAGAAGGTATTACATCTAGAAAAAATTAATTAAATTTAATAACAATCTTAAAAAAATGGAATTGAAATAAGATTATTACCTTTTTCTTCAGGCTGTGCGCAGAGTAAGTAATAGTTAAAAGTTGAATTATCTTTTGACACGTTGATATAATAAAATAAAAATTAAATTCAGACGTAAATGCAAAATAGGAATAGTAGCATAAACTGAATCCAATGTACATAAAAGTAGTGCAAAGAAACGGAGAAAACAAATCAATTGAATCACTGAGTAGAATTAAAATAGAATTGTAGCATTTCTTCATATTTTCCACAATAATGTTCCAATGTTCAGGATGTTTCATAAGAGTTTCAATATCTTCGGAAATGCTGATGACGTATTCACCATAAATTTGACAGAAATAAACAAAACAAGCCACAACAGTATTCATAGCGAGATAAAGTGAAAACGTTGGCAAAACAAGAGAAATGAATGTATTTTGTTTTCTCACAACGATATTGTTACAAGCTAGGATGAACCACGGAAAACTTAGCATGAATGAAACAATAACTCCAAATACACTCAAATTGAAATAACTTCTACTCTCCTTTGATTCAAATACTTTTCTTAATGATGGCTCATAAAACGCCCATTTTTGAAAATGAGATGGGCATCTGTAACTGAAGTAGATTAATGCACCAACTAACAAACATTTTTGTAGAGTTAAAATAAATCTGCAGTATTTCTGCACAGAAATACTGAATTCATCTTCTGTCTCCTTCATATTAAACAGCAGAAAATAGCAATATGAAGTTAAATAGATACTGCTGAGAAGACAAGAATACAAAAAACTCAAGCTCAGCCATTGAAAATTTAGATTAGTTCTACCTCGAATTAAACCTTCCACTGGGAAATAACCCAAGAATTTCAGCAAAAGAGCAAATTTCCGGAATCTTTGATAAACATCTGTGAATTTATTTCTTTTTGAACAGCCTTTGATAGATATTGTGTTAGTCAGAGTCTCAGGTGATACAACTCGATTCATGTCGAAACTGTTGTTTTCTCTCAAAGGAATGCAATTTCAGTAATTCTAATAAACAAAACTATCATATGCTATTAACTAAAACTTCTTTAGATGGGTGAAACTTTGGCTTCACAATATCCAGATGTAAACTCAGGAATTTCTGGAGTTCATATCATTAATGATACTTCCACTGTTCATGAGAAAGTAACGAGAATGAAAAGTTAATGAAGCACAGGGAGAAATGATTTTGCAATTAATTTTGAAAACTTCATTGCATTGGATAATGTATTCTTTTAATTCCATTTTCTCTTTGTATAATATTGAGCAAGAGTCACTATATATGTCAAACCATTAGAGAAATTAAATTTCTCTTTATCTCTTTTGTCCATGTTTTTGCTTCAGGAAACGATAAAATTGTTCTTCAATAAATGTTCATACACAAAATCTCCAAAAACATAATCTCCAATAACACGCAATATTTCGTCCCTCTCACCGAAGGACTTTATGTTTTTGGAGATTTTGTGTATGAAGATTAATAAAATAATTTGGTTATGTCAAAATGACTTAGTGATTTTATATGTTTCCTTTCATTGCCTTAGACCAGCGTTTCCCAACCGGTGGGTCGCGACTTGATCCTAAAACTATCAGAAACCATCGAATAAACCATCAGAAAAAATCAAAAAATCGAAAATCGATCATATATAAGCAAGGCATACGATACAAATATGGTTTTATTCTATATTCTTCTATTCCTACATATGTGGAGGTATTCCGATAAGGAAAGGTGGGTCGCCAGCTGAAAAAGGTTGGGAACCGCTGCCTTAGACCATTAAAATGCTAAAATGCTATACACTATACTTAACATGTAGACCGAGCATTAGATTTGTTAGATCAGTTATCAGAATTGATATACCTGTATAAATAATAAATAACAAAGTTGGGATAGCAATTAGTAAACCCATCACAATGCTTCGCAACGGTTTCTGATACGTATAAGAAAATATAATAAAGCTAGCTCAAAGTTAAACAGCTTCCAGAACTTGTTGAAGTTTTGTTGAATTATTGCTTTAATTTTCTTATTATTATAAATGTGATTATTGCGAAAGCAAAAGGCGCAATTCTTGCGATTATTGTGATTATTGCGATTGATGCTAATGATAATTTAATGATATTTTAATGATACTTGTCTACAGACGGACGAACAAAGTGAGGTTATAAGGCTTCTGATCAAATGGTGCTTTTGTTATAGGCTTTCTTATAGTTTTTTCCAAGTTTTTAAAAGCACATTAAATTTACTATAAATTCTTATAAATTTACTCATGAAATTCTTATAAATTTACTCATAAAATTCTTAAAAAATTTAAAGATTTAAGTGTTGAAAATCTGATGATGTAGAAGTGCACAATCAAATTTTACATGCATACGTAGAAATCCATGTAGAAGTGCACAGATTTCTATGTAGGCATGTAAAATTTCATATTTCTGTCTACTACAGAATTTCAATGAAACGGTTCACAAAATGTGATCTAGTTGAAGACGGTGAGACTCGCTTCGCTCTTCTAAATTATTTGTTTTTAAAAACTTGGAAAAAGCCTTAAGAATAAGCGCCATTAGTTCTTAAACCGAAACAAAATATATAATTTCTAACAATTCTAATGCGTCGTTGCTTTGGTCACTTTTAAATACCTTCAATCTTAACATGTTTATTATGCAAAGTTTCGGAAGTTATTTTAACAGTGCGCGAGTCTATTCAAAGCCAGCCATTTTGCTAGTTTATTCAAATTTATAAAATTATCTTTTGGCTTAATTTTTCTCTTATATTTTATGAAATATTTCATTTATCTCTTGGCATTTTCGTTGAGATCCTTTTGAATTACCCTTTTAGTTTTAGAGGATGGGGGAAGGTTTTCTGCTTAAGGGTTTTCAGCTTATTCAGCTTGTTTTAATGAAAGAAATCCAAAATTTACACGGAGACAAGATCAAGAAGTAAGTAGGTCTGACCAAAAGTATGTGTGTCTGATGAGAGATATATTCATAAACTAATCATACCAGCAGTAAGACTGATATTGGAAATATTGATGCACAATGATCTCTATATCCCACATCAACTAACAATACAGGGTGTTTCAAAAATACACGGCATAATTTCAGGTATGTATTTCCCACATGTAGACAATCAAAATAGTTCATTACAACATATGTCCGGAAATGCTTCATTTCCGAGTTATGGCCTTCACAACATTGAAAATCACCGGAACGTTTTTCGT
>JAFIDM010009631.1:335471340-335488130 GCA_023159025.1 Thereuonema tuberculata
ATGCTCCTTTTACTGAAGCCGTCTTTATGCTCCTTTTACTGAAGCCGCTGTCGCTTGAATTATAAGTCTCTTTTCTTCAATGATGACCTAACTAACGTATAGCTATACAAGTTCTAGAAACTTTATTTTTTTTTCTATTCTTCTACGCTAGAAATATTAACTGATAACTGCTCGTTGCTAACTTCTACTCTAAAACGAATTCGTTGAATTCTTAAGATCCTAACTTATTCCCAGGGACTGATATTTCTAGGCCTATCTTGCTTCTGTATTTCCCATTAGGCTGACTGACAATAGTTCAATAAAATTTTTACTTACATCGAATCGTCGGATTCGCTTGTTGAACACTTGTAGAAAACTCTATCCCTTTTGTCTAGGCTATTTGTCCTTAGTCGTATCGGTATATTTCTCTGAACTCTTCTTTTCCTAATCCATAAGACTTTACTGACGTTAGGGTTATTCTTCGGCAGTGGTTTTCTCTCGTAATCTGAACTATTCTGGGAGGATCATTAACTTCAAGTTAGCGGTAGTTATCGTTTCTCTGTTTAGAACTTATCTAGATAGGTTTTACACCCGGTATTGATCCTATCTCCGTGTCATCAAAGAAGTTCCCGCCGTAGCTGTGTCTTTCGGGCAAATACGACTTCTGTCTGCGGTCCAATCAATCCTATCGACCGCTTTGCTTCTGCTTAAGGCGATGATTAGTCCTCTTGCTTCTGCTTCGTTTCTGCTGAAGGCGGTTAGTCCTCACGCTTTTACTTCAGGCAAATCTGGAATCGTCCCCAGCCTTCCTCTCGGTAGGGCTTCTATTTTGTCTCCTGACAAATACGTATCTTCTCACGTTGATGAGATGATGAACGATCCGACCTTCTCAATGGTCGATGCGGGCTTCTATTTCTTAGGCTTAATATTTTTCAGCTTTTGCCAAATTATCCCGGCAATTAGATTGGAACAGCTACTATTGCTATCGTCTCAGCGAACTTTAGTCTCGACTAAATTCTGCGGGCATCCTCACTTCCCTTGTGAGGATAAGAGCTTCTTCTCACACCTTTTTTCGTTGGTGAGAATTTCAACTGGACAGCATTTTTCCCCCACGTCTATACTGGATGAGGGAACGAAGCACATCTCCTCACTGTCAAACTGGACAGCGATTTTCCCCCGTGTCCTATCTCTTCGAGGGAACGAAACGAACTGTGGCCGACACATTAAAACAATGCTTTCTCTCAAGAGATAATCCCATGTGCACGAGAAACAATCAATCTAATATCTAGGGGAAGAGTGTCTGAGATGGCATACATTTTCAAAATAAATTTTTATAAAATAAAGTACTGTAAAATAAAAGACAAGAACACTAGTAATATTTACAATGCTTATTCAGCAATCAATATCAATATACCAAGAGAGAAAATAATGAATTGAAATATTAAATATTTTAGAAATATCAGACCTTTCAAATATGCCATCTCGCCCACAACCGGTTATGAGATGGCATACCCGATACACTACTTGCAAAACACAACTCAATGCCAGAAATAAAATTAAAGCCATCAACACTTTTGCCGTCCCGACACTAACATATTCTTTCGGCATAATTTCATGGACAAACACTGAACTCGAAGCACTACTACGCACAACACGCACTACATTCACAAAACACAACATGCACCACCCCAAGTCCGCTACGAAAAGGATGATTCTTCCCCGCAAGGAGGGAGGCCGAGGACTCATCAATCTCATCACCCTACACGAAAAACAAGTACACACACTTAGGGAACACTTTCACCAAAGAGCACAACACTCCTCACTCCACTCAGCCATTGTCAAGGCTGATACACACCTCACACCCCTGGACCTCGCAAACCCTTCTCTAACACTCACCACCCCCGACACCCACACACAGCAGCTGCGTGAATCATGGGCTCGTAAGGAACTCCATGGCAGACATAACCACGAACTCAGCCAGCCTCATGTCGACATGGAAGCGTCGAACAGATGGCTGACGAGTGGCGAGCTGTTTGGGGAGACCGAAGGGTTCATGATCGCGATACAGGACCAAGTCATCCCCACACGCAACTACAAGAAACACATCCTACACGATGCAAACACACATGATGACAGATGCAGGAAATGCCACACTGCGCATGAGACGATCGACCACATAATATCAGGCTGTCCCCTTCTCTCCCAAACAAATTACCTCCACCGAGGTAATCAGGTAGCGTCATTCATCAACAACTATCACACAAACATTCACTTTTTAAGAACACGGTCCCGTACTACAAGTACATACCACAAAGTGTATTAGAGTCACCCTCATATAAACTGTAATGGGACCGCGCCATTCACACAGACAAAACCATACATCACAACAGACCTGACATCACACTTGTTGATAAGGTCAACAAACAGACCTATCTCATTGATATTGCAGTGCCTATCAGCAAGAACATGCAGAAAACTCACGCAGACAAGATCAGTAAATACACCGATCTAGCACACGAGCTCCAGAAGCAGTGGAGGCAGGACCGAGTACGTGTTGTACCCATCGTCTTGTCCGCCACTGGTCTAGTACCTACCACTTTGCACCATAGTCTCAGCACACTAGGACTTCACAAAAACACTTATGCACAACTGCAAAAGGCTGTAGTACTCAACACAACACGCATAGTTAGGAAATTTATGGACACAACCACACATCCCTAATCATTCTTGCACACGTCTTTACACTGGGCAATATGTGCTTTGGTCCTTGACCCGCCATATTGTTTTTGCTGGGGAAACCCAAGGTTTGAAACATACAAACATAATAATAATAATAGAATTTTTCTATTTAAAATAAAATAATAATAATAGAATAATTTCTATTTAAAATAAAAATAGAATATAAAAAAAAAAAAAAATTCTTATTATGGGTGAGATGTAATGGGTGAGACGGCATAGTAGTATGCCGTCTCACCCTACATACACAGACCTAACCGAAAATTATTTTAAAAATTCCATGCTTCAAATAACGCCTAACAACAGAGTCTTATCAGAATCACCACTTTATATAAGTACTAAATGCACTAAGACTTACCTTAAATCGTGCACTGCTTCAATATCAGGCCAATTCCAAACGTGACGAAATATTTTTTCAAAACAGCGAAACCGAAACAATCACGTCTATCGAACCCAAAATGGGGGCAAGCACGCTAACACTTGCCTAGCACGGCTCCCCGAGTTCGATAGTACACGATAATGGGATAGCTGGCGCCATCAAACATATATTTTCGAAAATATCGCTGCTATGCCGTCTCTCCCACCATGCCATCTCAGACACTTCTCTCCTACTTAAGCTCGTGAAGGACTTATTCCTGCGAGCCACAACAATACGTTGGCCGCGTTGTCAAAACATGAAAAAATGACAGCCTACGATTCTAACTCAATTAAAACCAATGAGTAAATTAAATTGTCTTCAACTAAAATTTAGGGTTAAAATTTTAACTCTGAAATTCCCAACTCGGAATTTCTACAAGATGTAATACCTACTAAAAATTAAAGTGACAGTGAAATCATCCTTTTTACCAGCATTAGTTAAAAGTGAAATAAATAGAGGGAATGAAAAGTGAAAAAGATAGAAACACCAAACTACATTTTTACCCAACTTTTTTTTTAATCTTTAAATCACTACGATTATTTCAAACTCTAAAATAAACAATCAAAATCTCAGAATGATACTTCTCAACTGTTAAACAAATAGAATACAGAAAGTTGAGGCAGATAACAGTGTGCATTTCTTCTTACCTGTAGTTTTAAGAAACTCCCTTCCTCCACTACCTGTTGTGTTGCTTCCTTTGCTTCCGAACGATGAGTCTACAACATAGTTTCCATTGCAGGAAACCTCTATTCAGTTGTTCTTGCGGAAAATTGGATCAGATATCAAAGTAAACTTAGACCGCAGGCCTCGATAGGCCTACACAGATCGAGGACGATGATACTGATGCCCCGTTTTTCAATAGTCGAAATCCGCAAGTCGAAGTCCATAGGCGTCCAATAAATATGATTGATAGAACCATTGTCAAAATTCAGATACGTGTTGTCAGTTTTCTTGTTATATTTGATATTGTGTGCATCATAGTAATCTTCCTGTTAATTTTTTTTTTCTTGGGGAAAATTTTTTTGCTATTTTATTTATTACTAGCAGCAAAGCCTGTCGGACGACAGGCATAAAAAAATAAGAAAAATCATTTTATTATCAACTATCAAACATAAAGTAAATGTAATCTAAATAATGTGCTAACTTGTGAACGAAGCTTCTACGGCAAAAATGGTTTTGAATTTCGAAATTAGCGTAAACAACTGAGTAAGTATGCCAAATTTCATTAAAATGGATGCAGTGGTAACAAAATTATTTGGTTTTGAACGTATGTTTTGTTAGAATTTCAGTTGTCGAGGTCAGTTCCCAAGAATAAAATTTCATGGAAACAACATGGAATGACGCAATGAACTAATATTTTCATCCAATTTGAGTACTTTTGATTCAATGGTACCATTGAGAACCGTTGGATCTATCTTAATAGCTTAATTATATCGAGTTACAGACAGACAGACAGACAGACGAACTTAGCCAATTTATATGTATATATATGTATTTCATTCGATTGATGATCTGATTTGAAATTTTTTTTTTTTTTTTTAATATTTATCAGACCTATTTAGGTGTACTTCTTACCTGTACACCTGTAATATAGGTTCTGAGAGTTTAATCTAACGGATCATTTTCCACCCAAAAAGAAAAACAAAATGCCAACCATATCTAAAGTTTAATTTATCTAAAGAATAATTATTATTTTTGACTCATAACGCCGAAAGGCATTTAAAACTCACCTTTGTATAATCTAAGTACTGCGCTAACTTGTGAACGAAGCTACTGTGACAAAAATGATTTTGAGTTTCAAAAACAGCGTAAAAAATTGAGTAAGTATGCCAAATTTCATGAAAATCGGTGCAGTGGTAACAAAATTATATCGAGTTACGGACAGAGAGACAGACAGACAGACAGACGAACTTAGCCAATTATATAAGTTGATTCTCATTCTCTCTTCAATCTTGAATAAGTTTTGAGTTTTCTATTCCATATTTAACTAAGACATTTGTTCTGACACATATTAAAGCAAGTTTAGAACTTCTATTGATTAAAATAGTAAAATAAGAATCTTACTAAAGTTGACAACAGTGTCATAAGTAAACATTTAAAGGAAATAGAATTTATCAAAAGAAATGAATGTATTAATGTCTAGAGATGTACGGAAAAAAAATAACGAAAAAAAATCTGCCCATGAGTTCTGTAAGAATAGTAAATGTAGAAACCAAAAAACAAACTGATACAAACATTCTAGAGAGCATGGAAATGAGCAAAGAAAGAGCAAAGAAGAGAAAATCTCCAAACAAGACATAAAATAAAATCCAAAAGAATAATAAGTATTCTGAGTTCTAAAGATTTATATGAAATAACACATGAAAACTATAAAAAGACAAGTGGGTTTTGACAACACATTACCCAGCAATGAAAATATGTTTACCTGCAAAAAGGTTACGAACTTAATTCGATCCAGAACTCGGTTCGTAACCTGAAACGTTCGTAACCCGAAACATTGAAATCAATGAAATACAGAAGATCCGTTTCAAGATGAAAGAATTAAGAATTGAAAATGTAAAAATAGTTCAATGATGACTGTAGATCATTTGTTCTGAAAAGTAAGATGCATTATTTACTCAAAATTACTTCAAATACCACATACAGCCTTGATGCTGCTCCGTTGTTGGGTCGATCCGATGATAGTGACCTGAATCATATGGTCCGTCATCAATTCTATGAAAATATTCACGGTTTTGTTGGTACTGATCCTCTTAGTCGTCCAGTTGATCCAAAGTTACGTGAAACCAAGATGACCAACGCTATATTAGTTGTTATGAACCAACTGCTTGCCGAATACGTCAAAGATAATTCTTCGATAACTGATCATCTTGCTGTGTATTGTGCGTCAGCGGTGGTTTGTCAGCTAAATAAGCAGCCTCTTTATTTGCGACGACCCCACAACCCCAATATTCATCTTAAGACGAAATTGGAACCGAAATGGAAAATTCGTATAAACAACAATATAAAGGATTTTTGCAAAATTGGCAAAATCACTGCGCACATTAAGTCCTCCACAAACAAAAAATTAATCAAGGTTTTAAAGCCAATAAAAATTAATTACAAAGATAAAAGCTACGAAGCTACTCTACTCAACCATTTATATACATTGAAACAAAAATTAAAGGTAGCGGATTCCCGACTTCACAGGTAGAATGAATGCATTAAGCGCCGATGTCAGAATAAGAAATTTTCTTCAAACGAAGGGCTTTTCTGTAGAAACTTGGTTAATAAGAACGAGGCAGGTCCACTTCGTGAGGTATCTGAAGACATTAAATCTTTCTGGGGAGGCATTTGGTTCCATAAAGAAAATTGTAATGATCGAGCCGCTGGTCTTTCAATGGTGGAACTTCACTTTTTATGGATGGTCATTATGACATTCAAGTGCTTTTAGCTTTTATGTTAATTCAAATCAAGGATTCATTTGTCAATGTTCATTGGTGTCGAGCCTTATTAGATAATGGGTAACAAAGTACTGAGTCTCTGATTCAGCGTTTGGGATTTAAAAGATTCCAAGCATCGACTAGAGTTTTAGGTGTAGATCAATCGTCAGTACGTTCTCTAGGAGCAGTGCAACTTAATTTGTTTAATCGTACTGGATCATTTTCTATAATGCTAAAGGCATGAATTTTACCCAAAATAACAGGTCTTCTTCCAAATTGTGAAATACATTTGTGAAGTTGGGATAAAATGAAAAATATGCAACTTGCTGACCCCAATTTCAGCAAACCTGGGAATATAGATATTGTTATTAGAGCAGATTACTACTACGAAATAATAAAACCAGAGGTAAAAAAGGTTAGAAAATGGAATTACTTTTGTACAAGATACTCAGTTTGGTTGGGTAATTTGTGGATCTGTACGTGGTCTGAAAAATCAACAGTCAAAAGGTGTTCATTTATTAAGATCAGATATCAATACAGAATTAGCAAAATTTTGAGAGTTGGAAGAAGTTTATAGATCTAGTTTTCTAACAGAAAAAGAACAGTTGTGTGAAAATCATTTTATAGAAACACATAGTCGACAAGCGAGTGTAAGATACATTGTTCGACTTCCTTTTAAATGAGAAACCTTATTACTTGGCAATTCAAAGGATATGGCATTTCAACGATTGAAAGGTATTATATCAGTAAAACTCAGTAACGTATGGAACCTTTCTAGGACCTTTCTTGGCTCTTCAACAAGTTGCTCAAGATGAAAAGGAAACTTATCTAATATGTAGATTTTTATGTAGATGATGTCATATCTGGAGTCAATAACCTTAAGAAATTTCTCTCACTTCAACTGCAATTAATAGATTAGTTAAGAAAAGGCGATTGTGGCCATTTCTGAAGTTCAAAACCGCTCTTTCTTAATGCAGAAATGTTAAATATCATTCCTAATGAAATGCGAGAAATAAACAAGTATTAGATGTTAATTCTGAATATGTTGTTAAAACACTTGGTCATCAGTGGAATACAACAAAGGATGATTTTTAAAGTAGTCATTTCTTCAATCAACAAACCACGTAAAAAGTATATACTTACAGTAATAGCAAAAGCTTTTTGACCCTGTTGTGTGGCTATCTCCTGTAATCATTTTATAGCAAAGATAATTTTACAAGAGTGATCAAGATCAGTGGAGTTAAGAATTTAAAAGATAAGTGGCTTAAAATAAGGGCTCAATTACCATTATTACAAGATATTAGTGTAACTCTTCAAGTGCTTATACCTGAAAGTAATTATCAGCTTCATGGCTTTTGTGATGCTTCAGATACAGCATTTAGTGCATATGGTTATCTTCGGTCAGATCAACATGGCGAAATTTTCATCATCATAGAGAAATGTACGTCGGTTAGAAAGTGCTGGGAAACCACGATATCCGTCTATTTATCAATGGGTTTGATTTGGTTATGCTCCACTAAGCTCTTAAAGTGTCAATTTCCCAACACCAATTCTCTAATGTTTTTTTCTATTCTAAGTACATAAAGCCATTAACTGCTACAGTTTAGTTTTTGTTGATAAAGAATATTGTGTGAATTCCATAAACTTTGATAGTTGAGGGTTTCAAGTAGGGATGGAAGGGACTCGATATTTCGGGAAATTCTCGGGAAAATTATAATCCCGTTTATCGGGCGGGATTTGCTTTACTTCGGGATTTCTCCGGGACGGGATTTCGCGATTTATTTAAATTCAACAAAAGGCTTAATAATGCTGGGATTATTAATCCTGGTAACTGAAGACTACAATAAATCATTGAGAAATACTCTGGACTATTTATTTTCCTTCTACCTACCAATATTACATCAACAACAAAGTGTTTTCGTCATGGCGTTAGCGAACGACCGGCGAAACCAATAAACAACAGACGACGGCCTTCGTGATTTCGACTAGCGACAGACAATAGAGACTACTCGTTTATCGAGGTAAGTACCAACTGCGCAACTCCAGTAAACATCAATATTGTTATTATTATTGTCATCCATATCAAGTTTCAAAACCCGAACAACTATTTCCCATTTACTGAAGGAAGGACAATCCCGTCCCGATCCCGTCCCGATTTTTGGGAGGGAAAAAAAAATCCCGTCCCGTCCATCCCTAATTTCAAGCCATATTACTGGGGAAAGAGCAAATTATTGGGGATATGGTTTGAAAGGTTTGGTGGTCGTGTACAAAAAAACAATGTACACTTTGCTGCTGTAATTTATAAAGCTAATTTTCTTTATTACATAAATTACAGCAAAGTATATATTGTTTTTTTGTACACGACCACCAAACATTTCAAACCATTGCCCCAATAATTTGCTTTTTGAGGATTAGGCTAGTAAGGCTTAAAACCACTCAATTTGTCTTAATGTCTAACAGATGGATGTTGACGATCCCGTATTTTCGTGATTTCACGTAATTTACGCGAGAATAGTCTCTATCCATGTCTTCTCACAAAATATTGAAATATTTAAATGAATTACAATACGGAGAAATGCATGAGACTTTTACTACATTTTAATATAGTTTCCTTTCTATTATATTCAAATGATTCCCTATCCATAACATTCTTAATTTATTCTACTAACATTATTTTTAAGTGAACTTTTGTTATGTTTAATTAGATCATTATATATTATATTCAACTTTTTTAACCTACAGAATAAATTAATTTGGTTACCTTTTTCTTCAGGTTCTGTGCAGAGTACGTAATAGTTGAAAGTTTAAATATTTCTATGCAGGTTAAAACAATGATATACACGTTGAGTTCAGACAAAAATGCAAAGTAACAATGATAGCATAAACTGAATGCAATGGATATGAAAGTGTTACAAAGAAAAGGAGAAAATATATCAATTCCATCATTCAGTAGTCTTAAAATCGAACTGTAACACTTCTTCATATTTTCCAGATTCCTGTTCCAATGTTCAGGATTTTCAACAGGATTTTCAACAATGTCTTTGGAAATGCACATTATGCAATCACCATAAATAAGACAGAAATAAGAGAAACAGCAAGTGACGGTAATTACGGCAGTATAAATTGAAAACGTTGGTAAAGCAAGAGAAATAAGTACATATTGTTTTCTTATCATCATCATTGTAAAAGCAATGACGCTCCATGCAAGAATGAGCAACAATGATACGAAAAATCCAATTGAACTCAAAGATACACAACTTCGGTCTTTCATTGATCGAAGCTCTCTTTTTAAAATTGGTTCAAATAAATTCCATTTTTGAAAATGAGAGGGGCATCGACAACTGAAGTAGATTATTGTAACACCTGAAATGCATCTCTGTGTAATTACAATGAATCTACAGTACTTCTGCACCGAAGTACTAAATTCCCCTTCTTTCACTTTAGAATTGTAAATTAGAAAATAGAAAAGTGAAGCCAAGTAGGCAATATTTAAAAGACATGAATAAAAAAAACTCGGACTCAACCAATGAAATGTTAAATTTTTTTTTTCTAGAATTAAACCTTCCAAAGGAAAGAATCCGAAGAATTTCAGTACAATACCAAATTTACGGAATCCTTTGTAAGCATCTGAAAAAATCTTTCTTTCCAAACTGCTCTTAGAAGGCACTACTGCTGTCATTTCTGCCAATACACTATTTGGAGAACCTCGATTTCTATCGACAGAGTATTCTATCCTCTTAAACAATGTTGATTCGCGAATCATAGTTAAAGACTACTACCAGATAATATATCAAATATTTTTTAAAAAGCTGACTACTGAATCTACGATAGAAGCATAGTTTGTGTTTTGCCTCAAATAGATCAAATGATTCTGTGGGGCCACTCACAAAACTGCTTTCCTGCAACAAAACCCCAGGTTATTCTTATCATTGAAGTGATCTCGCCCTACTGCAGAAGGGCAACGACCAACCACACGCCATCTAAGCATTAAAATTGTATAACCAGGTAACGTTGACAGTAGAGGCAGTATATAACTTGGCAGGATATTCAGGATTCAGCAGATCAGCATAGAGATATAAATTTTTATTGCAACAATTGTTTCAAGCCGAAAGTGGATCAATTCGTCATTATGAGAACATCCTTAGCAGCAAAGATGTGGACTAATTGTTTTCGTTTATTTAAGAACTTAATTTTATTTTATTATGGTGTTGGTGTTTTATTTTATTATAAAAAAATATTTTTTTTTTTATTTTTTGAGCTGTTGCGATATAAAGAATTTATAAAGTCTTCTTTCTCTGTTTATTTTAAATCAATAACATATAAAAAATTAAAAACCTACTTCTATTCTCTTCAGCCTCGTTATTTAGTTTATCTGCTTCACCAAAACTGTAATACAGTAATCCCTCATTTATCGCGGTTAATGGGGACCAGAGCCCCCCGCGATAGGTGAAAATCCGCGAAGTAGGTTTGCCCCCCCCTAGGAATTTTCGTATATGTGTGTGGGTACCAGAATGTTTAAAATATGTATATTTATACTTTATATAAAGTATAAATATATACTGTACATATGTAAAATATATACAGTATATTTTACTTAATCTTTTTAATTATAAAACCTTAATATTATACATTCACTCACTCACTCCCACTCGTAGAGGGTTGAGGTTCACTCGGATGCTCTTCTGCTGGAGTTGCTGATGGTGTAGCTGGGGTTTTTATCTTGGAGAAAAACATGGTGATGGGTAGTTGCTGTCGCTGTTTTTTCTTTTGCTGCAAAATGCCCTTGTACAAGGCCATAACGCCATCAACACGGTTGCTAAACTCTACAGCTCGAACCATATTATCGTCTATGTCTTGTGCAAATCGTTGCAATGCCCTTGCCATGGTATGAACATAGGAAGCCGTTTCTCTCGCGAATCACGATGAAATAGCGCTGCTTTCCGCAATACGGCCGCCGATATGGCGGTATTTTTGAATTTTTATTTTTCGATGAATATTTTTGAAAAACCCGCGATGCACTGAAGCCGCAAGACTTGAGGCGCGAAATAGCGAGGGATCACTGTAAACCCGATTTAACGATTTTATAATTTGTCCTTGGTTTTCATTCGAAGGACGTTTTAGTTCTTTTTACTATTTTACTACATATTATTAATGCGGTATTTTAGCGGCTGGACTGGTTCATTTGGCATAAAGACGTTTATAATGTAGTTGTAGAAGAAAAATGCAATAATTAGGATGTTCTGTCTTGAAATTATCAGTTGTTGCAATTTTTCATGTTGAATTTCACCTTAAGCGCATCTTAATTTCCTTTATTATTTGTTTGTTCCCAGCCACCTTATGAGAAAGTGAACATGTGCTTAATTAGTTCGTAGACAGTCTACTTTAGAAATTCAAGTTTCTGATATACGAAATGGTTATACTTAAACTCTCCCCTATTCGGAGCCATCTGTAGCTCAATCTAACAACTGGAATGTAACCAAATCCAGAGAGACTAATTAGGGCTTGGGAAGCAGAATTCTACTCAATAAAATGTTTAGTTCAAAAAGTACCCGATAGAAGGAATAATGCTGTAAAGGGTTAAAAAAGCGTGAAGATGGACAGAGAAATGAAAAGCAAAGAATAATAAATTACCTATAAGCTTATGGGTTGCACTTTTCAATTGCCGTAAAAAACCAAATATCAATTTAGTTTAGTAATTTTGAAAGTTAGTGGAGCGTAAGTGTTCGAGCTCATTGAGTTCATCCATGCGGTTTGAGAACCTAGTTTAATGTGGTTTAATGAGGCCACTGTTCGTCACAGTTTATCCTTTGTTGTTTTTTTTCAGGTTTCTTTCATCAAGGCTTCCAAGTTCGAGACACTCACCATGATAGACGTTGGTCTTTAGGTAACCCTACACCTCAAAAATCGAATGGAGAAATATCAGGGAAGACAGAGGGCTAAGCAACTGGAAAAAAGCGAATAATCACTTTGTCTTCTGTGAAGTGATACCATAGAAACTGATGTAGCGGTCGTGCAAAATGGAAATCTCTGAACGACAAAATTGGTATCATTGTTCGTTGCTGAAGATGCGGAATGACGAAACTATTCAGCGTATTGCGACATTAGCGTGCGCTTAATAAACAGGTTACTATTGGTGTGATGTCCTCGAAAAAGAATGGAATCTGCTATGATACCGCATCAATCGATTAGTTTTGGTGCATATAATGGGAGTTCCTGGAGCACATGGGATGATACGGAAGCTCAAATTCGACGATTTCGAGTTATAGTCTATCTTAGAAAAAAAATGGATCTCATCTCATCAAAGAATTTTACAAGTTCAGGCGCAGTCGACTTCACTTTTGAACAGAAACATCACAATAAATTTCAAGCATTTATCGTAACCATTTTGTAGCAGTTGCTGTATGGTGCTGATCTTGTATGGATAAAATTAAATAATTTTCCACAAGACTTTCCATACGGTGGAATACCGCATATGCTAGTATAGTGCTAGTAAATGTGTGCTGCTACTTTCAGAAACATTCCCTTTTGATCTATGAATAATCGCGATTGTTTCGAATAATTACCCATGATTGCACTGCTTTCCTCCTCCTATCAGGTGAACTTCCAAAGATCCTCTTTCTTCAAACTTACCATTCATCTAACTCTGTTGCTAACAGAGGACCTTAATGCAAGCTCTGGCGAAGTAACGAAGAGCTGTCATTCAGTTAAAATAACTTTAGAACTTACGATGAGGTAATATGGGGCGCGACTATCAATAGGAATGCGTTGGTGACGTTTTCCCTTTACTATTGATAGTTACTAATGCCAGGGGGTAAACTTCGTTTTATGCAAATAGTCCGTTTGCTTCGGCCAGGATTAAACCTACATTTTCCCTAATGGCAATTTTTTTGAACTAGGATTTTTTTTCCACAAAGAATCCTGCTTTCGATGTCCTAATTTGTCTCCCTAACGAATTTGGTGATATTCCGGTTGTTAGATTGAACTATAGAAGGTTCTGTAATGACCTGAAAGTTCAATAATGACCTCAAGGTACAAGTTAACTGAACAAATTTCGAACTGATTGTCTTCAATGCAAACAATAAATATCGGCTATAAGTATTTCAAATAATTTTTCGATTAATTATTTTCCCATAAATACTGAAAAAAATAGCAAAATTATCCTTTTTGAATTTCATTAAACGATATTTCTTTTTAAAAAAATTAAGCAGCTATGTAACAAGTTTTAATATTTTTTTTTTAAATTTTTATGGCAAATTCATTGCTATTATAAATCCTGAAGAAAATTCCGTATCCAAAATCCTTTTATTTAAATATTTTCTTTTTAAATTATTGTTCTTTTTATCATTTTATTCTTAATACATGTTGTTCTTAATGACAACCTCATTAGTATAATTTTTTTTATTATTTATTTTGTTGATATAACGATTAAGTCCTACTTGGCTGTTTTTTAAACAACCTGTTTTGTTTTTGCTGGGAATTTATAATGACTACAGGTTACAATGATAACAGTACTAAAACATTATATAAACAAGAAACACAAAAATATATCATAAATTATATTCACTGAGAGAAGTAAATTTAGACTCGAAATCCTGAAAATGCATAAAAAAAAATTAACATCTATCAGATATTATCTATTGATTATTGTATTACAAAATACTATTTATGATTAATGTCTTTAATATTTGTTTTTAAATTCCCAAATATTTATTAAGTCTTGATTGAAAATATATATACTACAATTTATATAATATGTGTGTGTGTGTGTATTCTATTTCGTGCTCTTTTTAATTTTTTTTTTGTTTAGACACTTAAGTTTTAAATATATATTTAAAACCCTTACCCTTTTAGGAAATCCACCCTCCATCATTAAAATCCAAAGTTAAAAATACCTCCAAAATTCTTCCCCTTCCAAAATACAGCTCCAAGCTTTTCATGTTCTCTCTCCTTGTTCTCAGCCAATTAAGGTAAATTCCTCACAATTGCTATTGAAACAGAAAATATTAAGATATTTGGAATTATTGAAGATATAAGTTTTTTTCTTTTGGGGGGGGGGGGGATTGGTGAATGAATTTGGTGGATGTATCTCATATGTTACTGAATGTGTTGTAACAAAGATAATTTCTTAAATATATTTATGTTAAATAAGCTGTTACCATGCCAAATTGATGCTCATTAGTTTTAGGCTCTGAAAATTTTTTTTTTCAATAAAAAGGATGTAAAGTAAGGAAGGCCTTTCATTCTGTGCAATGTAAATTTTTTTAAATATTTGGTATGGTATTAAAACAAAGTTTTTTTATTTACTTATTATTTACAATTTCAGTCCTACAAGGCTCTTATTGAATCTCTATGTAGATTGTTATGATAGGTAGCGTACAGAAAAGTAGAAGAATAATTATGAGAATACTGTGTTAATATAAAAACATTGATATAACTTTTATTGCATTATCTGTTACATTGACAACTTATTACAAATGTAAATATAATAATGAGTGATGTATATTGCCTTAACTGTTACAAATTATAAGTTATCATTATTATATACTATACATATAAAACTGCAAATGTTCCAAAAATTTGAACAACTATTTATTTTAATTTTAACAATCTGACTTTTCTAACTTCAGTTAAGTTTAAAGTTGACTTTTATTTACAAACATAGAAATGAAACATTTACACAAAGATTTCTTATATTTTCCTAATATACAATTTGTATTACTTTATTTTTTGATTTATTATTTGTAATTTTATTTCCATATATTTTACTTATTTCTTACAACTACTAGCCGGGTACCGTCGCTTCGCTCCGGATACCCTTGCGTATATAGCATTAAAAAAAAAAAAACTTTATTTATTTAGCAAATTAATATTGAGATCGGAGAATATACGACTTTCCAGCCCGTTGTGCCCTTCTCCACTTAACTCAGGTGTATTGCGGGTTGGCGCCACACACCTGGGGTTGCCGCCATACACTTCATCGTCAGTTTGCCAGATTATTCCCTATCCCGAATTTCGAAAAATCCGGCCTTATTCCTTGTCTACATCATAAAGGAAACCTCTGTGCAAAATTATAGATTATATTTGGATGTGTTATTTTCTCATTTTCAACTGTTATCCGATTCGTTCTTTACATATTATTCCTGGTGTTTTGATATCATGTTTATTTATGAAAATATGATCTATATTTGTTTTCGTATTTCCATGAATTGTACAGTTTCTTGTTGTTCCGTAAAGACGATTTTTGAAACCATTATTGCACATAAGTTTTACATATTTCTGTACTACATTGTTTTTATTCATTTTGAAAATATCTACATTTACGTCGCCAATCAGTATAGTTGGACAGTTGTTTAATATATTTTCATTTTTTATGAATAGATTCTCTATTTCAGTAACATTTTAGTAATTTGTAATTTAGCATTTTGCTTACAGAATGACAGAGAGAATAACGTTTTATAATATACGTTTTTATAATATATAATAATAATAGCCGGGTACCGTCGCTTCGCTCCGGAAACCTTGCATATATAGCATTAAAAAAAAAAACTTTATTTATTTAGCAAATTAATGTTGCGATCGTCGGAGAATATATAACTTCCCAGCCCGTTGTGGCTTCTCCGAATAACTCGGATGTATTGCGGGTCGGCGTCACACACCGAAAATTCACATTTTTGCATGTATCTTGCAAACGCTGAAGCGTTTGTGAATAAGTGATATATCGTTCGATAGAACTTTCAAATACCAACATTTCCTCAATATAATGTTCTCTTCCATCTTTTATACTTTTCGTTTAAATTGAGAAAAAGTCAAAATTGGACCCTTTAAAAGGCGCCATCTTGGAAACCAAAAACTTTTTTCGAAAGATTTTTGTAGCATTTTGTTTGTCTTAAAAAGATCTACATTTTATCCATTTACATGACTACTCTATCTCTTATAGTTTAATCACAAAATTGGAAAAACGTAAAGTCTTATGACAGACAAAATAACGCTTTTATAATATATTATTTTATGTTTAGGAGGTACATTAATTTTTCCACATATAGTAGTATGTATTATTTTTTTAGATATTTCTTTTCTCTTCTCTTTAATGTACTGTAATGTTTGTTATTAGCACAATATGGATATATATATATATATATGTTTCCTACAAACAAGGCTCTGCCACATATCCACTTCTCTTCCTTTTTTTCATTACTAGTGGACCCGTGCGAATAATTCGCAACAAAAAACCACCT
>JAFIDM010009631.1:335498130-335514896 GCA_023159025.1 Thereuonema tuberculata
GCAATTAAAGGCATAATTAACTGCAGCAGGGAAGCGACTTTCTCTTTCGGCATCCGAAAACTCTCAAAATACCACAACGGATCCTATCATTTTAAATAAAAATCAATCATATGTTTCTTTCTATCTTTATCATTCACGTAAATTGAGATGAAATGGCAATGTTCCGAATACACTTCAACTCACCTTTCTTGCATTTCTGCTACAAGATTGTGATATTCCCATAGTGTGGTCCTTCTCTGAAGAATATCACGCATCCAATTTTTTTTTCCTCCTCACTGGATCCACTGAGACTAGCGTATAAAAATAAACATTCACCAACAACCGCTGGATGTTACTCATCAGATCGATGTTTACACAATTTTTGGCGCGACAACAGATGCATTATGGGGGACGTTCATTTCCTGTTCCGGCTTCCACAACGGGAAAACCGACACAATGCGCGTTGAATTCGGACAGCAGTGACGTTCACCTGGCCGTAATCGGGATTCGGAAACGTCCACGTTGATCTTCTACGGAGCTAATGCGCTTTCGCCTTAAGGAAGAAAAAGGGACACAGGAATACTCAATACACATTGCTAAAACCCCTCAAATTAATCTCCAAGATTGTCCACCGAACGTTGTCAGCGTTTAAGAAGGCGGAGAATACCATTGGCTGCAGGTGATCTCGCGCCGAAACGACGTCAAAATTTCATCTGTTCGCAAGCGTTTCCCTCACAACTCAAACTTCAGTTTTGGAATCAAAATCAAAGTCGCATGGATTCCGGTTTGGTGAATACGAAGAGTGTTCCAAGACTTCCCACCACCATCAACATAATAAAGCCTGTGAAGTAGCTGCCATGGGACTTATGGCGTTATTGTGAAGAATGATGGCGTTGGAGAGCAGTTCCCAAACGCTGGCAACGGACGGTGGACAATCTTGGGGATTACTTTGAGGAGTGTTACCAATGTGTATTGAGTATTCCTGTGTTCCTTTTTCTTCTTTGGCTACACTGCATTGCCTTATTAAACGATGATTTCCAAATACGTATTTTCCACTAGCTCCTATGACGTTCCTTGACTGACCCAGACCACGTTAGTGATGCCAATCAGAAGCACATCCAACTCCCTTCATACGTGTATTCTGGAATTGCAGTGGTGCTGCATGTTTGACAGATTAAAAATAGTTGCCATGACTTCCATAACGGCCCACGTATATATATGGATAGAAGGAGCTTGACATTCTTGTTTTAATCCACTTTTATTGTGTGTCTGCATTGATATTTTTGTTGCTGGAAAGATTTTATTTAAGATCTTTGAATATTGATTTCGTTGACATTCATATTAAAAAGCCGAACAGTTGTTCTCAGCTAAAATACACTTCTGGAGTGTCCAGTGGAAAACTCTTTCAGATCAAAAATGATTGAAAAGATTGGCAATTGAGTGCTATTAAAAAACGGAAATAGAATGACGTCACTTGTGAATAGCACTAACCCTACACAACAAACAGTATGAACTTTTTTTTTTTTTTTTTAAGAAGCATCGAAAAACTACAAAAAAACTAAAAGGGGAGAGGGTTTCACACCTAAATCAACACACAATGAACATAATGTAATGAAATATTTAAAACGAAATATAGGATTCACAAATGACGTCACAACAATCTTTTAAAGCTTGTGAGAGCAGTTTAACGTGTGTCTTCACTGTAGCAGTCTTCATAACTTCATGCATTCACTTCATCTTTTTATATATATATATATATATATATATATATATATATATATATATATACATATATATATATATAAACAAATAAAATGGAAAATCTAACGATGCTGGTCTATCTATTACAGATCCCTTTTCAGATGTGACTATAAATCATGACATACAACGGTAAGTTAATAAAATTAATTTTGAATTTTTAAATCCATTTTTCAAAATTTAACATACAGTTGTATTATTTTTATCGTCATGTTTCATTTTTATATTTGAAAAGGGATCTATAATATATAGACTCGAAGGGTTACACTTAACTGTTGTACTAATGATCAAAATATAAAATGAAAAGTTTTTAAAATAAAAATTTAACTTGCTGTTATTTAGAATGTGAAAATTCTAATTGGTAAATTCTTTATTGGAAGTATGTTTGGGAAAAAGTGTATATAAACGGAATACCTAGAATTATAATGAAAATTTTTCAAAATTTACAAATACAACATAGGCCTAAACTTAAATTATATGTTTTTGAAAAATCTCAAAGTATTCTATTGGAAGAGTTATAGTAATCCAACTAAAACATTTTTTATTTTCACATTTCAAACAACATAGAATTTAACATTTACAATATAACATTATTATAGAATTAACATTAACAGAAAATAAAATTAAGTTTTATATTTTAAAATTTTATGAAGTATATTAAGACCCCTATTAAAATCATGTTACTAATCTCAATGCCGCGCTGGTGTGGTCGAGCGGTCTCAGGCGTCGGTCTGTCGTGAGATCAATGTGCCAGCGCCCGGGTTCAAATCCCGGTAGCGAGCATGGATGTTTCAAAAATTTCCTTTCCTGTGTTGTAGCCTCTTCTTCACTTTCTCTTCGGTCTGACGTCATTCCTTAATGGCGTCCTGGGGAAGGCCACGGGAAACCACCCCAGTATCTTTCCCTTGTAATTCTAGGGAGTCTGCTAGGGGTTCGCCGTCTTGGGAACACTAGCGCTCCCTGGAGCACGGATGCTTCGGCAACGAAGCTCGCACTTCGGTGCGAACCGACCACACACACAATCTCAATAGGGTTTCTAAAATTTAAAAAAAAAAATCTTTATAGATAATAAGCAAGTGAAAATTAACAAAAATGATATTATTAATAAAATTTTATTTAATTAAAAGTAAAAGGAAATTTAGAAAAGCCATACTGTAGGACCTACCGTTTCGTGTTATTAGAAACAGGTCCTGTTCAATGTTTCAACTTCTGTAAATATGTGTTTTAGATGTTAACCTTTGATGTAATATCCCTCGTCTTCATATTAATACTTTATAATAATAAGAAGTAACTTATAATACTAAGTTACAGTTACTTAATTATAGCTTATAGTAATAACGAAAACTTAATAATTATGTAAAGCAGAAAATCAGAACTATTTTAACATATATAAATGCAACTTAGATAACGGAATGATGATTTCGAAACACAACTCTTTAGTTGCATTTGGTACAATGGAAAGAAATTGCTAATGCACCATCTTTTATAACTCAAAATGAAGTGAATTTATTGATTCAACAAAAGAAAAAAACAGTTAATTAGTTAAAAACTAAGTAAGGATATGAAGCATTTTTTTTTTATATTCAGTCTTCTTGAATCACCATTCAATATTGTGTTAAAGATCTTCATTAGTTTGCCTGCCTCCATATTTCTGAAAGCGCTGCTCCCGGTTTCAAATATCAGCACTCTAAGGGGAAGAATAAATTTTAATAATATTATTATATGCTTGTATGTTTTGGAATAATTTGATTTTACGATAAGGCACTG
This sequence comes from Thereuonema tuberculata, assembly GCA_023159025.1. Lineage (NCBI taxonomy): Eukaryota > Metazoa > Arthropoda > Chilopoda > Scutigeromorpha > Scutigeridae > Thereuonema > Thereuonema tuberculata. Next base: position 335,501,635 of record JAFIDM010009631.1, read on the forward strand.
ACGTCACTTGCGAACGGCACCATTCCATACAACCATTAACATTATTATTATTATTTGTTAAATACACCGAACAACTGGAAAAATTTTAATGGGAGGGGGAAATTCCTCTTAATCAGCATTTTCTAAACTCACCACCTCGTACAATTAAATATATAGAGAGAAGCAGACCATTCATAAAAGTCGTCACAACAATTATAAACATTTCTTATCATGTATTAAACCTTAGTAGTGTATGTTTTATTAGAAGAATTCCACAGAAATTGCGGGATATCTCCAAAACGAATTTGATAACCTAACTTATAAACTACAGTTCAGTTCTTGAAAGAAGAGCTTTTGACAGCGTATAGATTCCTTAGAGATTGATATTTGCAGGACGTAACAGCGCCATCTATTGCTCAAATCCGTAACTGAATCTTATAAACATTACGAAAACATTCTGGTTTTTGTATTTTCTACACTTACGAATATATAATAATAATTTAAAAGTGAAAGAATTAAAAACGTTCCACACTATTCCCCTTGCTTGGCTATGCAAAGTTTGTCCGTTCTTGCACAAACGACACCATATTGGACTGACTGCTCGGAGTTCAAGTTGAAGACGTCATGACTGGTGACGTTTGTTCCAGACAAAATCGATCGCTACGTAATGGCCATATATGGCAAACCCTTGTTTTTTTGAAAACTACTATAGTCTACAACAAATACAACTTAAGTTAAACGTTTAAGTATGCCACAACAGGCCTATGTGGTCCGTGAGGTCGCGCGAAAAGTCGTTTTCTAACCAGCGGGACTTAATTTGTAAATTTAGGTCGGGTAATCGTTCTACAGAGGGCTAGGTAGACCCTAAGATCAGAGAGGTAGACCCTGGAGGAGAATTCATCATAAAAAAAAATCCCGAAAAACTACGCCGGTGAGTGAACCCGGCTCCTTCAGCCTGCAAGTCAAGGTATTACCACTTGACTACCCATAAGCAAGAGACACAAAATAAATTGAAACGCTATATAAACGTGTTACCTGCAATTATGAAAACTCCTCAGGGGAGACGGAATGAATTACGATAGACAGGTGTAAATAGAGCATTTAATGCATAAACAAATTGAGAAATAAAGAAGAAAGGTATTTACTTTTCAATGAATTCGTAGATTCCACTTAACTCTGGTGGATATGTTAGGTTGAAGACGAAAAATAAGGCGATCAGCATGAGCAGGGCCTTTTCTAGGCTTTTTGTAACTGTGACCTCGATTTCCACAAATACGTGATATTTGTCTTCTGTAAAAGTAAAACCAAACATATGTAAGGGAAAATCTAACTACATTTTATAAATATAATATAGAAGTTTTTTTTTTTTTTTTAAATTCAGTAAGAATTTTTCATTCATAGTTCTCTGCCAAGGGCAGGTCCTTCACTGCAAACCCAGCATTCTCCAATCTTTCCTATTTTCTGCCTTCCTCTTCGTAAGAATTAGGAAGTGAGAATAACGTGGAACCATATTATGTAATTCTAAACTAATTCTTTTGTTTTTAAGTACTGTATGTGATTTATGAATATGGTTATCAATGAAATACAGCAAATGTACATTTTTACCAGCACTTATTCTTAACATACCTCATTTCCCTAATCTTTTCGAACTTGAGACCTTCCTACGTTTTCCCTAAATATTATCTCTTGATTCTTACTAGATGGCCTTAAATTTTTAAATGTCACATTGTTGTATGGCAGGCATTTCTGTCAGAGGACATCATATTCTATTTTAACATTTCGGTAGAGCATTAAAATTTGCTTTTGTGCCAAGACGTGCCAATAACAGTGTGACTCTCAATTGGCTTTTTTCCATTTTAACAATTTATTTCAGCCACTATTGTAGATTTATTTTATTTTATTATCGTTTTCAGTCGTATCACACATATTATAACCAAATTCATTCACATAGCTGTGTGGATCTGAATTGTCATGATCCTTAATTTATCAGCATGAGTATGTAGATATATATATATATATATATATGTTCATAAATTTTTATGTTTTTAGCCTCTTCTACATCACAGTTGGTGCAGAGATCGTCCCCGCCTCCTTTACCGATGTTTGGTTCAGCATCTATAGCCGTGCGCTCTCTCTTTTGGCTAATGTGTCCTTAAATTAGACTTGCCACTAAGAATATCTTGTAGCACGAGACGAAAGCTTTGGCGTTTTTGTAAATTTTAAGTTTTAATTAAATTTTGTTTCAATTGTATTCTAGGTATATACATCTCGAATACAAAAGCAAATTGTATTAATAGTGGAACGTAAGTCCGCAAACGCCACTCGACTGTGCCAGAGGGCGATGTTTGGCAGCACATTAGTTGGGCAGTGTGAGTCGTTTGAGACGTACGAATAGAATGTATTGCTTCACTAATGTTGAGAGGGCAGATATGAACCTAGCCTATGGGGCAGCGAACGGAAATGGACAAGCCATTGTACCGTGAACGTTATCCAAACAGACATGTATCCAATCATCAAACGTTTGAGCGTTTACCAGAGATTGTTGAACTTTGAGCACCTATTATGAACCTTACTGTCATATTGTATACACATGACTAAAAAACATGTTGTCTTTTATTTCTGAACCGGGGTGTAGAAGCACATTCGGATGGCGTTTGTGGACATACGTTCCCCAATAAATACAGTTTGTTTTTATATTCCTGACCTTCCTTTAAAGTTTATACAGGGAATTTTGAATCTCTGTATATATATATCCTCGGAGGCAGTCAGTATCCCCCCCCCCCCAGTTATTTCTCTTCCAGTAGCTGCTTTAGAGGTCTACCCAGCCTTCTGTCAAATCAATGCTGGGCTTCTTTCCCAGACATGAAAATGGACGAGCGTTGGAATTCGTTTCGTCTCGCTTTGCTGGTGATCGCAGAAGCCTTTATCTTTTCTGCTTAATACAAAATTGAGAGTATCTCAGAAAATGAACTCATCGGAAGGTGAGATTTTTTTTTTAAAGCGGATCAGTTAAAACTTCGATAATTTGAGAACCACTGTATAAATTACATTAACAGTAATACAGTACGAATCAAAGAAGCAAAAACATGAAAACTATTCCATTATAGGAATGCCGAAATTACCACAGAGTACAAGTTTCGGGAAATGCTCATACGTTCCATCGTCCTGTTTTTTATAAGGTGACTGTAACTGTAAAATAAATAAGTAAATATCAGATGTAGCTGTTTTCATCAAAAGTACATTAAAAATTAGGAAAGGAAAAGGAAACATTTTTCTTCAATGAATAATAATTTCTTTTTCTGAAAGGCAGAAATCATTAATGTATTGTAGTTAAGAATTGCTTGTTAATGTATACGTAAAAAGTGACTCAAAACTCAGTATCCATCGCAATGCTGTAATCAACAGAAGCAATGGATAGTGACTTTTGCGCCACTGTTATAATAAAATGTATAAACGTAAACATTTATGTTAGATATGACAGTTTAAAGAAGTCACTAATAAAAACAAGGTAGGGATAGCGATTAGTAAACCAATCACAATGCTTCGCAACATCTTCTGATACGTATAGAAAAAATAATTGATAATGATTTAATTTCCTTATTATTATAAATGTGATTGCTCCGATGCAAAAGGCGCAATTGTTGCGATTAATGATAATTAAAAGATATTTTAATGATACTTGTTCACAGACGGACAGACAAAAGGGGAATATTAGTCTTCTGATACTTCTTAGATCAGGAGACTAATAATGGAAATTCGAAATTATTCGGTCTCATCAGCAGGAGTAACCCTCATCAGGGTTAATTGTACGTCGTGCACATTAAACATAATTAACTTCACTTTTTGACAATAAAGTGAGAAATCATTTGACAGCCAATAAAAATGTTTTAAAATGAAAAAAAAATAATAAAAAAAAATGAGTTATTTGAAGAAAAATTAGATAATAGCTTTAACTATATTTAGAAATTAGAATCAAAATTTAATCGATCTCTGTCTCTAATAACTCGCCCAAGCGAATTTCTACAGCTTTAGATATTCCGAATTTCTTAAACTGATGATTGACTGTTCACGTAAATACATTACTAGGAAACTTTGTCATTTTAAAATATATAGTATATACATGTAATATTTTAAAAATTACTTACGGCATCTGCTCTCTGATCTATGAAGTAATCTTCAGGTTCCCCTAGAATGGCAACTAAAAGCAACCCAACACATTCAAAATTTCGATACAAATTATTAAGAGAGCAAAAAACTTGCAAATATTCTGCAAGTTAATAATTAAAATAAAAAAAGAGAACTTCTACGACAGAATATCTAAAAATACAGATTTAAGAATAATTAAAACAATTTTAAGAATATTTAAAAGTATAATATTAATAAGTTTCCTTTTTTATTATTGTTTGTTATTCAGTAGTGTGCAGTTCTTTACCTACTACGAATAATTTGACATAGGTATTGTTACCCTGAAGACTTTTTTTATGAAAAAAAATATGAGTTATAATAGGGGAATACCCGGTAGCTTTTTTTTTATTTTGGCTAAGGAAGCTCCCAGGTTTGGATGTGAAACGTTTCACGTAACTGTTTAAGAATGCTTTTATGTATAAAAAAAAGGACTAAATATAAAAATGTGTCTCAAATTATCCCAAAATTATATTCTATTAATACAACATCAAAAACTTGATTCTACCAAAAAGATTTAACAAAGAGGTATTTATAGTAATTATAACTGCAAAGTATATCAAAAGAAATCACTCTATTAAAAAAAATCCTTCTTTTAACTAATTTCACGTTTTTGAACTTAAGACAGTGCGATCTCAGAAAAAAAATTAATCACTGAATAATTTACATTGTAACTATTTAACAATGCTTTTATATATAAAAAAGAGGACTAGATATTAAAATGTGTCTAAAATTATCCCAAAATTACATTCTATTAATAGAACATCAAAAACTTGATTCTACCAAAAAGATTTAATAAAGAGGTATTTATAGTAATTATAACTGCAAAGTATATCAAAAGAAGTCACTCTATTAAAAAAAAATCCTTCTTTTAACTAATTTCCCTTTTTTGAACTTAAGACAGTGTGATCTCAGAAAAAAAAGTAATCACTGAATAATTTACATTGTAACTATTTAACAATGCTTTTATGTATAAAAAAGAGGACTAGATATTAAAATGTGTCTCAAATTATCCAAAATTACATTCTATTAATAGAACATCAAAAACTTGATTCTACCAAAAAGATTTAATAAAGAGGTACTTATAATAATTATAACTGGAAAGTATATCAGAAGAAGTCACTCTATTAAAAAAAATCCTTCTTTTAACTAATTTCACTTTTTTGAACTTAAGACAGTGTGATCTCAGAAAAAAAAGGAATCACTGATTAATTTGCATTTATATAGGCTAAAATGAATTAAATGTTGACCCATAAATTTGCACAGTAAGTTTTCTAATTTTTTTGGAGGCCCAACTATCTTTCTGAAATTTGAATTCTACTCGTGTGTGCTCACAGGTGAATGATCCCGGCTGATGAGTGCTGTCTCAGATGCTATCAAAGGTCTCGATTTATTAGTATTATAGACATATGAGATCATGAAACTGAAAATCATATTTAATGAAAACTACTAAACCATACCAGAGCTGGGAAATTATGACTGAGAAGTTTTTATGGCTTTTGTTTTACATTTTCTTTATTTCAGAATTCCCATTTTCTCTCCATTTTGAAGCTTCACTCATGTCTCTTTTTTTATTGTACTTAGTCTTTTACAATGATTTCTAAAGGTTCTTGAGGTTTTTCCTGCATGAATCTCTTCAAGATCCTCAGTAATACTTCCACTTCTGGATTCTGAAATTTGTTTTGTTTTTGTTTTTTTGGTTGTCATTTCAATTTGGGGGGGGGGGGGGGGGAAAAAATTAAAAGGAATGTGGAGGGGGTTGAGCCATAAGATCTAGGAGGAGGGGGCACCTCTGATGAAGCAATTAAAAATATCTACCTTTTTTTTTTTAAGTGATGAATAATTAAGCAAGTAAAAAATATTTGATTTAATGGAAAAAAAATGTAGCAATAATCTTAGATAAAGTTTATGTGTATCTTTGATCGTGGAGTTAATCTTTTTATTTATCTCTTCTATTTGAGAGAATATATGTAATTCGAATTTTTGGATATTTCGAACTTTTTCTCTGGTCCCTTTAACTTCGAATTATCCAAGTTTGACTGTATTTCTATTTCTGTGTGGTATAACTATCCCAGCTTGATCATTGAATGGCACAACATAAATACTGAAATAGCAGTCATAAATAAAATAATACATTAAAATGAAAAGATGGCTTTAAATAAGGTATAATGATAATTTTGAACTTTTGATTTACAGATTCCTTCAACATAAATGCAATAAAAAGACCCTGAAAAAATATATTAAAAACGTTATTTGTTTCACAGTCATCTTAGTTATAATTTTTCTGCTGTACAGAAAAAAAGAATCAGGTTGGGAGGCCTATATTTGACCCAAATTCCCAAACCCATATAGGAACAATAAGAATTTTAATAATAATATTTTTTTATTTAATTAATTAGGAAATATAAATTCGGTCCTTTTAGAAAAATGAATCCCAAATCAAACATATTTTGGATATTAAATTATTCACTATATTAATACTATATATAAGTACATTTATATAAACATTTAACTAAATGTTATAAGAATGTGACAATATGTTACACAGTGAATAATTTTCAATGTATTCCGATATATATTGTATATATGTATTTGTGTATATTCTGTATACTTAAATTGTGGTTTTTGTTCTTTACAACTACATATTATATATAAAATTTATGTAAATTTAATTTTTAAATAAAATAGTAGAACTAATTTTATAAAATAAGTGTTTTTTATGAGTTAATATAATTGTGTATGTAGCATTTTTTTATAAATATAAATAAATAATAATAAATATATTTAGAGGAAAATTTTCTTTCTCAGCACTTCACAACACATTAAAGCAATGTATGTTATATTAGAAATTAGTATTGAAATTAGTAATAACTAGTATTAACAATTTTATAAATTAATAGTAAATTGATATAACTTTAATACTAAGTTATTAATAATACTTCTCATGTAATATCAATAATCAGCAGTGAAATTATTCGTAAGGTAACTGTTAAAAAAAATGATCAAATTGACATAATTTCATAATTAAACAGATTTTTTATATTCTGTATTATCCATTTTTTTAAATTGCTTTTCCAATTCAAATATTTTGTTGTTGTTGAAATATAATTTATATTTATTTTCTTTATAAATCGTTCAATGTTGTAATTTATGTTCTTTGGTATATAACTTATATTTATTGGAGTTTTGTATCATTACTCTACCTTAAATTATAATTTTGCTATTTGTTATTTTTAATTTTCAATAAGTTAGCAGTAATTTTGTATACTTATATTATAAGAAAGTTATCGGAAAATAAAATCCCACAATATTTATTTAAAATGTAATTTTAACTTTTTGAATAAATATGGGTAATTCCATGTCAAATCAACACAATTTTGGAAGATATTCAGACTTGATGTCTCAGATTGTCATGATTTTTGGTATGCAGCAATATACCATAGACTTATGAAAAAATACCAATTTCAGTTGTGTACAACAATTACTTTTGAAGTTATTAATTTTTAAAGATTTAAATTTTTATAAAAAAATGACACTTTTGGCACCTTTAGTTGCCTGTAGACTAGCAACCAGTGATGAAACAAACCTGGGAGTGGTCTCATTTTAAAGCTGTTCAATGGGGCTTTAATATGATATGCCACAAGAAAGGGGTCACAAAAGAAAGTTTTTGAAAATTTTAAGTTAAATTTTAAAATTTGAATTTCTCGAAAAGTGGCAATTTTAAAAATTTCAAAAAAATATCAAAATTAGTTTGTAATGTCTAAATACACATGGCAAAAATCTATCATAGGATCTCAATTGGATCCGGAGATGCAGGGCTTCAGAAATACACATGTTTTGTGAATAATATGCCAAATCTGGTAAAATTTTATTTTTAAGCTGCTAATTTTGCTATGCAGTATGTAGGACATTATAAAATGCATGAAATGAAATGATTACCTTATAGTACCATGTTTAGAAATCCTTTTATAAAATAAAATTGAAGCTGTTTGGCGTGCAAGTATGATTGGAGAGGGGAATCCCCTTTTTATCATGGAAATCCCCTTTCACAAGGTGGAAGCTGATTGGCCTGCAAGTATGAATTGTAGAGGGGAATCCCCTTTTTATCAGGGAAATCCCCTTTCACAAGGTGGAAGCTGATTGATCAAGCAGACAAGACCATTCATTTATAGCCCAGTGTATTCATTAGAGTTGCTTGTAGAAAGTTCATTTCTTGATCAGTTCCTGTGATGATGATAAATTATTAATTTTGTATCTTTAGAGCACAAACCATTTCTTGGCCACTGGAGTTCTTCTTGTTAATTTCTCAACATTTCTCACCTGCATGATGGATACCACTGACAAGATAGTAAAAAATGGATTGTTTTAACCCTTTTAGTAAGCCTAATCACTCCCATGTAAAAAAATGTTTGAGACGTGTGACTTCATGGATGTGTGACTTGATTCCAGGAACACCTGAGTTACCTAAAGTCTGTGACAGTTGTAGGAAACATCTGACAAAGTTGAGAGATGAAAATTGCAGAGAAATTTTACCTGGAACTAGCCATATACATGAAGAAAGTCAGTCTGATACTGAAATTGAAGAAGCATCCACTGATATACCTTTTTTAAATGAATATGAGTCTCTGAGGTCTCTTAACAGCTCTCTTTTAGAGATGGGAGAGTCACTAATAGAAATAAAAAGGATGCAATCCAAAGTTTGGCAACTGTTTGAATGGACACATCAGAACATATCTAACATAGAATATAAATTTGTGACGATTGAAGAATACATTAAAACTTAAGAACAACTGGCCAGCCGGTATAGTACAGCTGTAACTATACCAGGCACTCAGAAATTTCATGCCTTCATACCCCTCACATGTGGAACCAAAGTAAATGTGAAATTATTTTCTTCTGCAGTTGTTTCAAGTATATTTCCTGTTGTAAATGACATTCAGCAGATAGTATTTGCAGATATTGGTGGGTGTGTTACTTCAATCTATGTTGATACTTGGTGGTTGAGTTATGTTCTGGCTAAAGATGAAGATTCCAGTAAAGTGCAAGTTACATTCCTCCACCCTTCAGGTTCATCACCCTCGTATATATATCCCACACCACCTGATACACTCTGGATCCCTTCTGCAGATGTGACTTTTTTTAAACTTTCATGATATGTCTTAACATTATTTGCCCATATATTTACATAATTTCATAGGGCATCAACAACTACAAAATAATTATGCGTGCTTTTAATGATAAAAGGAATTTTTTTTTTGTATGATACAAGATACATACTGTAATAATAATAATAATAATATCTAATGAAAATGTGAGTTTTTTCAAACTTAAGCGAAGTTTGAAATATATAAACAAAGAGTAAGAAATATAAAAGATATATTATGAAGCAGATAAATTATCTCCTCCTGACACCAAAACTGTTTTCTTACCTTTCAATGAATTCGTAAGTTCTTCTTAACTCAGAAGGATTTAAGACAAAAAGCGTCAGTATTGCATTTTCCAGGCTTTTTATAACGGCCACTTCTACTTCCATAAACAAGTGGTATTTATCATCTGACAAACAGAAATCATATATAAATATATATAGAAACAATATATACATAAACTTATAAAATTATATAGAAATCATCATTACACCAAAATTTGTTAAAAACCATTGTAATAAAAAAATCTAAAAATACATTACGGAAACAAGAAGAGCTTTTGGAATCCTTACGTAATGAAATCTTTAATCCCGCGTTAAGATAATATTTCACAAAATCACTTGCTGTAAAATAAATGCTGTTTAAAAGATTACACATGTACATTATGTATATACACTACCCTACAGTAATGGACCGGACACTGCGCATTACTGGAAACACTGAAAATGTACCTGATTTAGTAGCGGGATGGGACCCATGTGCTGAAATTACATTAGCCACCCTGCGGGGCATGCTTTCCACAAGGTTTTGATACAGAGCTATGAGTATTTTTGTCCATTCCTGCTTCAAGAACATGGCCAGTGCAGCTCTAGATGACGGACGTGGTTCCCTGGCCCTTAATCGATCTCTAACTTGTCCCATAAATGTTCGATTGGGTTTAGGTCGGGACTCTGAGCAGGTCATGGAAGCCGCTTTACAGTCAACTCTGTATACCACTGCTGGACAGAGGCTGAAACATGGCATGAGCATTGTCGTCCTGAAAGTAACAATCGTCATTTCCAAGCATTTGCCAGAGAGTAGGAACAACCCGATTGTCCAAAATGTCCTTGTAGCCATCGGAGTTCAAAGTTCCCGCACCAATATGCAACGGTCCCAGGTCATACCAAGATAAACACCCCCACAGCATGATTCCCCCATCACCGAACTCCACAGTTGGAACGATGCACTCGGGTAAAAGACATTCGCCTAGCATTCGCCACACCCAAACACGTCCATCCGGCTGGAAGAGAGTGTAACGTGACTCATCACTCCATAAAATTGTTTTCCACTGCTCTACAGTCCAGTTGCAACGCTGCAAACACCACTTGAGTCTGGCGGTTCTGTTGAATGGCGAGATCTGTGGTTAATGTGCGGCAACACATCCATGGATTTTAATGGCATTCAATTCCTTTCGCAACGTATTCTGATGAACCGTAACCCCTGATGCCAGTAGAAACTCACTGTTTATGATTCGGAGGGTTTTTTGCGGTTTTTACGAACCTCGTGCTTCAGGACACGTCGATCGCGTTCGGTCAGGTTCAGGGGACGACCAACGTGTGCAGTTCGTGCCCCAACGTCCGTATTCTTCCACTTCTTGACGACATCACCAATAACTATGGTGATCGTGGTGAACGTGGCTGTGATAATTTCACCGAATTTGCACGAATAGACTTGGCAGCAATGTGACAGCCAACTATAACGCCTCTTTCAAAGTCACTATATTCCATGCATTTCGGCATATTCTTCGCATTATTCGACACTCCTACAGACGTTTCAGTAGCAAGTATCTGAATGGACTTTGCCTGATCACGTGCGCGCATGCACTTTGATGATCTCGTCTGTTTTTATGTAAATATGCTAGTGGCCGGTCCATTACTGTAGGGTAGTGTATCTGTTAGGAATAAAATGTTTGGAGTCCATATAATCTTCTTACCTCTTCTCTCCTCCTATTTATTAAAATAATAATGTATCTCTCGAATTGCATATATTTTTATTTAATACTGAAATTTTCATAAAAGATTTTCGTTTAGCTTTAAAACCTAATAATGGCTTGAAGAAGGAAAAGCATAAACATTCTTTTCCGAAAATTTGCTTATTAAATAAAAATATATGCAATTCGAGAGTGTCCCGAGAAACGGATTCTCAATGAGCAAAAAGATAAAAAAATAAAGCACTCTGCTACCAGTTTTTTTTTTGATAAAAACAAACAAAAACAAAGATTGATCCCAAAAACGATGGATTAAAATTAAAACACAGATTTAATATGACTAATAAACGAAGAAAGATACAAATAATGAAATAATAAAAAAATCCCATTGCAATTACTAAAGTTCAGTAATGTACAGGAAAAATAAAAAATTTAGGAAAATAAAAATTATAATAAAAACAATCACTTCACTTTCTCATTATTAATCAGATTAAAATCTCGGATATCCAGAGAAAGGTTGAAGTCACTAAAAGCAAAAGTTCGTGATCACTAGTTCACAAGGTTCACATTACTTAATCCTTAATGTCGTTGATGAGTTCGATGGTTGGGATCCCAAACTACTGGAGCACAAAACACAATCAAAACACCGCACGAATCACTAAACATGAACTTGTAATAAACATGGCGCCCGATCTACGCAGAACGTTTCGGAGCTTCTTGAAAACTATGGGAAATAACATATCGGGTGGCCGGTTAAGTCGACGCCACATCCGGGGTTTGATCCACCATCCAACGGCTTTCAGCTGCTTTTGAAGTCTTCGACTGCTTCCTTGCGTTTGCGATAGTTCGAGCCTGCGGTTCGTAGCCATGCCGTAGGTTCACACACAAATAAAATTGTAGGAAATGCATTCCCAAAGCAAATTCACTAAGTTTGTTAAAACAGCAAATCAAGCATAAAAGGTCGGTTTCGTGGCATCCAGCTACCGCACCTTTCTGCAAATCCAAACATTTTCAAACTTTCACAAAAAATGGAAAAAAAATAAAAGTAAAATAAAAACAAGATAAATGTATCTGAAGACTACGTTGTGAGAAACAACCGACTGCTACAACTCCGATTTCTAATCTATATTTTTTCCGAAAAAAGTAACTAAAAAAAAAAATCTGACTACGACGTCATCAAAACATACAAATAATTTAGCCAATGACGGGACAGGCGACGAATAGACTAGGCAAGTCACGCCTAGTCAAGTAAGTCGTCAAGTAATGATAAAACAATAAGTTTAATACAAAAGGAATTCACAAAAATTAAAAATAAGAGTAAAACAGTGAGAGAGAGATGGCGGAAAAGAAAAGAGCAAAAAAAAAAATAAAAATAAAATAAACCAAGAGCCAAAAATAACCGTGACAAGAGATAAATTATTCTTTTAATAAAATGTTAGGGATAAAACGAGTCTACGTGAGGTGAGATTCGGACGCCGGCCTTGCATACAAGCAGACTGTAGCTCATCAGGCATCTGAGTCCAAGGGATATTGAAACGATTGTACAACGGATCATTCTCACCAGTGGCCTCCACTGTCACGTTATTCGATGTATCATCGTCTCGTGAGAAATCTCTCACCAAATAATCGTTTTCTGCAAAGAAATCATAATAATAATTATTACTTTTCAAATTAATGAAATTGAAACAGTGACGAACGATCAAAATTGGTAAAAATCTTTATTTTATTACAAACCTTCAAGATAAAAAAAAAAGTTTATATTTTAAACTCCAATATGAAAACGATTTCTAAATACAGTAAAACCTCGATATAACGCTCCCGCTTATAGCGCGATCCCGTTCTTTACGCTCCTTCTATACGGTCCCTGTACCGTTTTCTATGTACAGTAAATATCTATTATTTACAAAAACTCCAATCTCACTTTAGTATTTAAAATACATTAAAAGTACTGCGAATTAAGAATGTACCAGCATAAATAAGAAATAGCTAAT
>JAFIDM010009631.1:335532285-335550929 GCA_023159025.1 Thereuonema tuberculata
TTTTTTTTTCTTTCTATTTCGATAAATTAAATTGTTCACGTAGTGCAAATACACTTTGATTAAGACAAGTCATTTTTCTTTCATCTACAAAATTACAGTAACATAAGTTATCTTTTTCTTAAGTCACTTGAATCATTCGTATTCCAAATAGGAAAAAAAAAAATACGTCAAAAATCGAGATCTTGCTGTCTTTTTTTCCTTTTCCTGAGTTCATAAATTTCCTAATCTGTTAAATGATATTTCTGACACCATGCGTTTTGGAATGTATAATGTTCCTACAAGAAAATCAAAGCAAATCATTAACTAATCCTGTTCATTCCGGTTAACTGACATAAGAACGACTGTTGGTTTCCATGACAACTGCCGGTGACGCCACCTAGTGTATACTCTTATATTACTACTATTTTATAGGGCTTTACATTCCGATTTCTTCGCCCTAGTCCATATCAGTCGTGTTCGTGGATGTTACTTGTATCTGAAAGATAACTCCAGATGTGGACACTTCGGAAATCACTTTCCGGACTGAATCTCCACTCATTAAACAAGATTCCATAGTTTCTTCTATAGTGAGTATTCCCTACATCCTGCCAGATGATATCTGATGATGAATCGTAAAATATCGTAAAATGAGTCCACATTTGGAGGGGTAATCAAGGAGACATGTAGAATTAAAACAATTCCAAAAGAAATTCCCAACTTGTACCAAAAGTTGTTTTTGAAGCCCTAGAAAACCGAGGTCGGCAGGACAGCCGACGGCATCGGACTCAAAACGCGGTGGCAAAGCAATCATTTGCCGACATTAGGATTAACTTACGATTCCATTTGCAATTATTTTATTCTATCCTAACGCTTCCCTAACTAATTGTTATAGTGTTATTTTAATTTGTGAGAAAAAACATCATTTCTTACCTTATTTCCTGCTGTTCTTCTCTTTCCAACTCAGTCTGTACGAGTAGAAAGGCCGCCATCATTTTGTCCTAACCGTAGCTCTCTGCTGCTTGATATCTCGTAACAAGAACTTGTTATTCCTAACGATTGAACTACCTCGTTAGGACGTTACAGAATACGAATTGTCGTTACGATCGTTTAACCGGTTGTTATCACGTAACGATATGCTTACAGAATAGGGCTGATTATTATCATAATCTCCATTAGGAATAACTAGAACCTCCTAACAAAGATTTCCGATCAACTTCAGTTGTATCAACTAATATTATTATATCCAATCACTGTTGTGTGGATCTCATTTTTCGTGGTTTCGGTACTTTTGTTCAGTATCAATCATGCCTGCTGACTTAGGAAAAACTAATAGCTTTAAAACATTAATAAATATTTTATTTCTTAATATTGTTCTGGTGTTCATAGGTCGTAAATAATGGAAGTGGACACCGGTTAAACGATCACCACATCTAACTTTCTTTATTTACAAAAAACAGGGGTTTATTATATAAGTGCGACGGATTCTGAACTAGTGCCCTCATCCAGGTCCGTCTGTGTTGAAGGAGCAATCAGAGGACCTCAATTCCAGGGTGGTCTTATTCCCACGATGCAAGATAACCCCTTGACCTTGAAACACGCATCCAGTTCACGTATGATTCTTTTGAATATTCTTTTTATGGAATCAGATAAATGCCGTCAATTGCTTCATTACATCATTATATATTTTTTAAATTATCAATGTATGTTTTGTTAACATATCTTCATAAAATAATAAAATAATAAACAAGCCAATACAAAAACTATACCACTGTTTCTGTGAAGACAATACTTAAATAGCAAAAGTAGATTTCTGCATAAAAGAAACTAACATTACTAACTAATTATTTTAAGATTAATAGATTAACAATAGATAATTTTTCAAATAAATGAATAAAAAAGAGCAATGTAATAGAATATTGCTTTTTTATTATCTAAATTATATCTAAATTTTTGGTTACTTTAATTTACGTTTATGTCGCTGATGACTCGAAGATTGGTTTATTGGTCATACCTTTTCTATTTTCTATTTCTTTTTTCTTCAAATTCCATCTCGCTGTCCGGCTTTATATATATATTTATTTAATGCATATTTAAAATTTAAAACAACTCTGAGGTTCTATTATTTGAAGAACGTATGATTCGTATTCACTTTACTGACAGTTCTTGCTCTTAATTGTAAATAAATACATTCACTGCTTAATTCTTCATCCTCTGATTCATTATTTTCTTTAGGATCAGATGATTAATTCTGATCATCTTTGGTCATTGTCTTCAGTTCTCTTTTAACAACGAAATAGGAATTTTCTGTCTAATTTACTTGTTGACAATATGTTTCCTTCTACATCTTTGAATTAGGAACTTCAACATCTTTAGCATCTGATGTTTTATTCTCTCATTTTTCATCCCTACGTATTAACTGGAATTGACTGAAGCCTTTCCATTCCCGGTAAATCTACAGAAACTTAGTAAAAAATAGTGAGACTGAAGGAAAGTAAAGCGTCCAACAATTCTGACAGTTCGTCTTTAGAATACAATCAGTGTAAGGAAAGGGAAACAGGGGTGAAGGTAATGCATCAAAGGTTCCATGTTGCATCCCCTATGCACTTCTGAGGATTTGGACTATTGAAAAACGGGGCATCAATATCATCGTCCTCGATCTGTGGAGGCCTATGGAGGGCTAAGGCCTAATTTTACTGTGATATCTGATCCAATATTCCGTATCAACAACGGAATAGAGGTTTCCTCCAATGGAAACTATGTTGTAAACTCATCGTTCGGAATCAAGGGAGCATGTAGAACACAACAGGTAGTGGAGGAAGGGAGTTTCTTAAAACTACAGGTAAGAAAAAAATGCACACTGTTATCTGCCTCAACTTTCTGTATTCTATTTGTCTAACAGTTGAAAGATATCATTCTGAGAGTTTGATGTTTATTTTAGAGTTTGAAATAATCATAGTGACTTCAAGCTTAAAAATAAAGTTGGGTAAAGATGTAGTTTGGTTTTTCTATCTATTTACCTTTCCACTCCCTGTAATTATTTCGATTTTACCTAATGCTGGGAAAAATGATTATTTCACTGTCACTTTAATTTTCAGAAGATATTATATCCAGATAAAAACAATTAAATTTAATAATAATCTTAAAAAAATGGAATTGAAATAAGATTATTACCTTTTTCTTCAGGCTGTGCGCAGAGTAAGTAATAGTTAAAAGTTGAATTATCTTTTGACACGTTGATAAAATAAAATAAAAATTAAATTCAGACATAAATGCAAAATAGGAACAGCAGCCTAAACTGAATCCAATATATATAAAAGTAGTGCAAAGAAACGGAGAAAACAAATCAATTGAATCACTGAGTAGAATTAATATAGAATTGTAGCAGTTCTTCATGTTTTCCACAATAATGTTCCAGTGTTCAGGATGTTTCATAAGAGTTTCAGTATCTTCGGAAATGCAGATGATGTAATAACCATAAATTTGGCAGAAATAAACAAAACAAGCTAATGCAGTATTCGTAGCGAGATATAGTGAAAACGTTGGTAAAACAAGAGAAATAAATGTATTTTGTTTTGTCACAACGACATTGTTACAAGCTAGGATGAACCACGGAAAACTTAGCACGAATGAAACAATAACTCCAAATACACTCAAATTGAAATAACTTCTACTCTCCTTTGATCCAAATACTTTTCTTAACGATGGCTCATAAAACGCCCATTTTTGAAAATGAGATGGGCATCTGTAACTGAAGTAGATTAATGCACCAACTAACAAACATTTTTGCACAGTTAAAATAAATCTGCAGTATTTCTGCACAGAAATACTGAATACATCTTCTGTCTTATTCAGATTGTTCAACAGAAAATAGCAATATGAAGTTAAATAGATACTACTGAGAAGACATGAATACAAAAAACTCAAGCTCAGCCATTGAAAATTTAGATTTTTTCTATCTCGAATTAAACCTTCCACTGGGAAATAACCCAAGAATTTTAGCAAAAGAGCAAATTTCCGGAATCTTTGATAAACATCTCTGAATTTATTTCTTTTTGAGCAGCCTTTGATAGATATTGTGTTAGTCAGAGTCTCAGGTGATACAACTCGATTCATGTTTCAAAGAAATGCAAATTCTGTAATCCTAATGAACAAAAATATCTTTATTAACTAAAACTTCTTTAGATGGATGAAACAGTGAAGTTTTTGATTTCGCATTATACAGACATAAACTCAGGAATTTCTGGAGTTCGTATTAATATTTCCACTGTTCATGAAAAAGTAACGAGAATGAAAAGTTAATGAAGCACAGGAAGAAACGAATTTGCAATTATTTTTGAAGAATTAATTGCATTAGATAATGTATTCTTTTAATTTCATTTTCTCTTTGTATAATATTGAACGAGAGCCAGTATAGTTGTCAAACCATTAGGGAAATTAAATTTTTCTAGCTCATTTGTCCACGTTTCTTCTTCACCAAACGGGAAAATGTTTCTTCAATAGACAACTTAATGATTTCATGCTATGTATTATTTTTTTATGTTTTCTTTCATTGCGCTGCGGGTGCCGGAAAGCAGGCATGCCTACTCCAGTGTCTGCGGAGTATGCTTCGGCTCGTGTACTAATGGAGCCCCCATCGAAGACACCGTCGGGGATGACGATACTTTCGATTTTGAAGTTAATTAGTACTTAGACAATTAATGTGGATTTCATATTGAGGAATATATGTGCCATTTTTAACAACAAAACAATTTTTTTTTTCAAATTGTCCATTTCCCCCCCTCCATATCTCCTTAAGTATACATCCCAGCGAAAAAGTGTATAGGAACTTTTTTGTAGAGAATTTTATGTAGAATAATTTATTGCAGATTTATTTAATTTATTTATAGATTTCCTGCTAGGTATTATTTTTTTTATGTTTTCTTTCATTGCCCTAGACCGTTAAAATGCTGTTATACCAAACTTAACGAGCACCATACTTAACTAAGCATTAGACTTATTAGATCAGTCATCAGAATTAATATTTACACAAAAAAAAAGACAGTTAGGAGGCGATGTCAGTTTAGTTTCCACTTTAAGATTGCTAACTATTTCAAGTTAACTTTTATAATTTGAATTTCAACTTTCGAAATTTGTTAGTTGTAATCTTAGCAATGTAAATTGCAAATTATCAATTTATTTACTTTATAATTTTTTCTCTCAATTGATTTTGTTTAGTATTAATCGATATTAATACTTCACTTTATACCGCTGTAATGACGAATATCATAAAAGTATGACAGTTTATTAGCTATGATTTCTAAATTCATCTTTGAATGCCAATTTAATTTAAGTTTTCAATATTTTTTTGTTTTTTAGATGAACAATGTTAAGAAATTATTATAATTATATTTAGTTCCCAAAAGAAGATTTCAGTTAAAAAGAAAATATCAATGAAAAACTGTAATGCCTTCTTTTTATTCCTTCAGTCGTTTTCTAAAATTGCCTTTAGTCCAACTTATTAACTAATCAACTGTTATTTTAATCTTTAAGAACTAAATAAAGAGGGATAATTGTAGAAATGTAAAAGTATTTTTTCAGTGAGCTCTACTTAAATTATTAGTTGATGTGGGATATAGAGATCATTGTGCATCAATGTTTCCAATAACAGTCTTATTGCTGGTATGATTACTTTCTCATTACGTCTCCCATCAGACACACCTACTTACTTCTTGATCTTGTCTGCATGTAAATTTTAGATTTCTTTCATTAAAACAAGCTGAATAATCTGAAAACCATTAAGCAAACCTTCCCCCACACTCCAAAAACTAAAGGGTAATTCAAAAATTTTTATAAGAATTTTATATGTAAATTTATAAGAATTTATAAGTAAATTTTATGTGTTTTTAAAAACTTGGAAAATGCCTTAAGAAAGGCTATAACAAAAGCGCCATTTGTTATGAAACCTAAACAAAAATTTGTAATTTTTACTAATCTTACAGCGTCGTATCATTAGTCACTTTAAAATGCCTCGTCATACACTCACTGGACGACACTGGCGTACCCAAGCAGAAATCATGTAAAAGTGCACCATCGTATTTTCAATACTTAAAACTGAAAATTTTATAATAATTATTTTTTTTAAAAACTTGAAAAAAACAGAACTTGGAAAAAGTGATGTAGATTGTAGGCTGGTTCGGATTAAAATTAGGATTCTATGGATTTTCCAATATAGTCGCTATATCAAATATCGTCCAGGCCTTGTAAATTGTAACTCCGTCAGTTTCGCTATACACAGTAATAACTGGCATTTTTCACCAAATCAAATAATATTATTGATGACTTAAATACATTTGACATTGTGCTAATGAGAATTTGCTTTAGGCTTTTTCCATTTGAATCTTTAGATTTGAGATGGTACAGACAAAATGTAAGTTTTCTATTTTTGATTTCTATAAAATAACAGGAGCTAAAACTTATTTTTAAGATAGTTTGGTAAAACTACTGAGAAAATACATGGTAAGAAATATATATCTAAAAGTTAAAATAGATCAATATATAGTCAGATCAATATATAGTCCAGGTAACGAAGACCAAAACAGGCCGAATAGGGGAAATAATTCGTGTAAAAGCCAATTTTGGCACAGTGGTAGGGAAAGGTGTCCTGAACAACATACTAAAAGTACTGATGGGTGGGGGGGGAGTTAAGGGGGGGGGTGAGTTTAAAGGTCCCTTTTTTCAGTTTTTCGTGAATAACTCGAAAACTGCGACCTATAGCAAAAATTGTCTGTATACTAAATTAATCTACATAAAATTATCTACAAAAAAGGTCCTACACACTTTTTCGTTAGGATTTACACTTAAGGAGATATAGAGGGGGGGGGGAATGGACAATTTGTAAAAAAATTCATGTTTTTGTTAAAAATGGCACGTATATTCCTAAAAATGAAATCCACATCAATTGTCGAATTCCTAATTATCTTCGAAATCTAAACTTTCATCATCGTTAAAATCAATGGTGAGACAGTTAATACTAACCATCTGACAATTTTCTAAAGAACCGTCATAGCAAGAAAAAGAGCGATGAAGATGTGGCAGTGCTGTTGACCCATGAATTAACTCCATTCCCACTGGCACTGTTCCTCGAGGTTGGAATGCGAAAAGGGAAGAAGTCATCCCTTTTGCCAGTAGAGAACAACGTAACTCTCTATCTCACCCAAAGCAACAATGTGCTAGATGGTGGTTTTCTTCTTCACCGCATGAAGTGAAAACCGTCCTCCAACATTTCTTCAATTTACCATCAGTACATTGCCTACGTACAGAAACATTATGGTCAACATTGTACGGTGGTTTTTGATGGTTACAGTGATGTCAACAGCACAAAACGAGCAGAGCAGAAGCGAAGAGGGCTGACAAAAACTTTCGTTGACATTAAATGTCACGAAAGCACGACCATCACAGTTCAACAGGAGCAGTTTCTCGCCAATGAAAGGAACAAAACGAGACTGATCCACTTCCTCACCGAGAAAATGACAGCAGCGGGGATTGAAACAACTGTTGCAACTGCTTATTCATGATGCTGATGGCATTATTGTGAGGTGTGGGTTGGATAAAGCTGCTGTACATACAACTGTTGCACTAGTTGGGGAGGATGTGGATTTGATAGTCCTCCTCATAGATTTGGCTCTACCATCTACCAACGTGTTCTTTATGAAGCCAGGCCGTGGGAAGGTGGAGACCAAATTGTTTTCAGTGCCACAACTTCAACAGTTCCCATTCGCGAAGACGATCCTCCTTCTCCACAGCTTCTCCGGATGCAACACCACCTGGGCGATCCAGGGGAAGAGCAAAGTGGGAATTGCTAAGCTGTTCAAAGCTAAACCTGACCTGACACAACAATCTCAGACATTTTCACTGCCCCTTCAACATTACCTGAGGGTATTGCACACGCTGGCGAGAAGCTGTTTCTGGCGATTTACCAAGTGCCAGCCCAGGAACAAAACCTCAACAAACTCCGGTACCCGGCTTTTTTGAGAGCACCGATGAAGCCGAAATCTGATATGACCACTCTTCCTCCTACCAGAGGAGCTTCGAAGCAGCACTCGTTCAGAGTGTACCTACAGGTATATCTATTTACATATCGTTGTCAAATACTGTTTTGTTTTCATTACAAATATCTATTTGAGCTAAATACTTACGTTGATCTTATTAATTTCTTACATATACAACAATGGTTCGGCAACCCCCTATCACCCACCCACTGGGGGTTGGGCCAGGGGAGACAATGGCATCCTACAGCCGGTGACAACCAACGATCCTGTGGCAACTGCCTCCATTCTCAACACAATATTTGGCCGATGCACGACTGGGTGTGGGGTGCGCTGCGGGTGCCGGAAAGCAGGCATTGCCTGCGGCGTATGCTTCGGCTCGTGCACTAACGGAGATCCCATCGAAGACACCATCGACGATGACGATAATTTCGATTTCGAAGATAATTAGGAATTCGACAATTAATGTGAATTTCATTTTTAGGAATATACGTGCCATTTTTAACAACAAAACAAACACTTTTTCAAAATTGTCCATTTTCCCCCCTCCATATCTCCTTAAGTATAAATCCCAACGAAAAAGTGTACAGGGTAGAGAATTTTATGTAGATTAATTTAGAATATAGACATTTATTTGCTATAGGCCGCAGTTTTCGAGTTATTCACGAAAAACTGAAAAAAGAAACCTTTAAACCCCCACCCACCCCTTAGCTCCACCCTCATCCATCAGTACTTTTCGTAGGTTGTTCAGGACACCTTCCCCTACAACTGCGCCAAAATTGGCTGTTACATGAATTATTTCCCCTATTTTTCCTTCGTTGCCTGGACTAACATATCACCTAAATAAAAAGAAAAGTTCTGACTTACTCACTGACTGACTCATCAACGCCCAGCCCAAACCCTTGGACCTAGAAAGCTGAAATGTTGCACTGAGATTCCCTTTATGATGTAGACAAGGAATAAGGCCGGATTTTTCGAAATTCCCACGGGATAGGGAATAAAGAGGATTTACATTTTCGCTTTAAAGTTGCCTTATCGATATATAGATACGCCAATGTACAGCCAGCCTGCAATATTTCTGAGTTATCCGGAGAAGCCTGGGAACTCGTAAATTTTCCGATCTCGATATTAATTTGCTAAATAAATAAAGTTTTTTTTTTATGCTATGTATGCAAGAGTTCCGGAGCGAAGCGACGGTACCCGGCTATTTAGCATATATAGACGTTTCAAATGAAATGGTGATCTTATTTTTCATCTATGTTGTTAAAGAATTTGGTTTCTCATTGTGGATATCATCTTGTTTGTGTAACTGTCTAAAACAAGGATTGTTCTTTATTCACATAAGATTATAATCTATTTATGTACTTAAAGCTTTTTTAAATCTTATGATAAATTGAGTGAAATAATTCCATTTTCATGTTGGGAGCATATTGTTGTTTCTGACTTTCAGGTAAGTATGGTTAATGTTTGATTAAATTTAATGTTTTGATCTTAGGATTTAATATTCTGCTTATTTTTCTTGCAATACGGAAAAATGTTTTAGAGAAAGATTTAGAGAACAAAGAAAAAATAATGAATCTTATACTAAGACTTTACAAGCTAATGAGCATAAAATGGTCATTTTTCAAAACATAGATAGGAAAGGCAAGATTTTAAACTTGAATAATAATAATAATATTATTATTATTATTATTATTATTATTATTATTATTATTAATAATAGTGCAATCAACCATAATTCAGTGTTGGTAAACAGATACTGATAATGTGGTATAATTACTAAAACTTCTCAAGTATTAGAATGAGCTTCCGCTCTCAACCTCAATAAAAATGATATCCTAAACGGTTTCTGCAGTTATGTTCAGGTTGATATCAATGTAGGTTACTTTAAAATTGTAAGAATGGTTTTTGGACAAGAAAAGTCGTAAATTTCCTCTTTCTTTTTCAAAAAAGCAGAGAGAAAAAGCGCTTTTAACTTGAGTTGGGCCTTAGTACCGGGTGGGCATAAGATAACATGAGGTGTTCAGAGCCCTCTAGCGAGGAATGTATTGGACGAATTGTAACAACATTCGGTAGACATACAGAGTGGAACATGTGGTTTCTAATAAAAAAAATATAAAAAAATAGTACCAAAAGTCGCCAACAGGTGAAAATGTGGCGCTATTAACGCACTAATTTGCATAACCGCGTTACTTGTAGAATGATCATGATAAAAAGAAAGGCTTGGAGAATTCACTCGGCGATGAACTGCCTTTCGATGGCTCTTAGCTTAGGTGACCGTGCTTTGTTAGTGAAGCTATATTATCAGTTGGACGAGAATGCCAGTGCTGCCCTTTGGGAATTTCGGCGGTAGAAGACGCTACGAAGAGGACGATGAGCATGACAAATCTACGAAAAATGATTCAACGCTTTGAAACTACTGGAACTCTAGCAGTGCAACCAGGCCTGGGACGCAAAGCTATCAGTCACCAACACGTTGAAGAATTTGCAACTGCTGTTGTGGAACAGGAGATGACGATTGTGCAGGATACCAGCAGTGCACGGGCAGTATCACGGCAAACGATATCCCATATTCAACGGTGCGGAAAAATCCTGCATCAGATGTTGAAGTTTTACCCCTATAAAATCTATCCTGTTCATGAATTGCGCCCTGGCGATGCGACCACCCGCATTGAGTTTGCATTAAGATTCTTAGCGTGCATGGAAGTGGATGAAGCATGGCCGTGGCGGATTTTATGGAGCGATAAAGCGCATCTTTATTTGAACGGTGATATTAATATATACAACTGCCGCATTTGGGCTGCGACTAATCCACACGTGTGTCTGTAGATGCCTATCCACTTGCCGAAAGTCACAGTGTGGTGCGGCTTTACGTCATCGTTTATCATCGGTCCTTATTTTTACGAGGAAACTCACCGAGTTGGACAAGTGACCTGTTCCGTCAATGCTGCACAGTATTCCGATATGATAAAGAACTTTGTGGTTTCACAACTGCAGCAGAGGATGTCTCGATTCGACCATCTTCATGCAGGCTGGTTCATCACCCCACATCGGATGTCAGGTACAGCGTGTGTTGCAGCAACATTTCTCTAACACCTGAATCATTAGTCATGCATTTCCCACAGCCTGGCCACCGAGGTCGCCTGATCTCAATTCTTGTGACTTTTGGCTGTGGGGATTTCTTAAACGCATTGTATATCAAGGACATGTCCTCGATATCCCGACGTTGAAAGATCGAATTACATTACATTTGCGACAAATCCATTGATATGTTGCTAGCCGCCGTAGAACATGTCGTGCACCGCATGCAGCTCGTGAAACATCACAATGGTGTTCATATGGAACCTTATTTGTAATTACCAATAACGTTGTTTACATTGTTACAAAACTTGATGTGTGCTGTCTCATTTGGCAATAAACCTTTGCAACGCGAAATTTGTCCCTATTGGCAACTTTTGGTATTAATTTTTTTTTTTTTTATGATTTTTATTTTTTTTTTTTTAGAAATCGAAACCGTATGTTCCATTCTGTATGTCCACCGAATGTTGTTACGATTCGTCCAATACATTCCTCGCTAGAGGGCTCTGAACACCTCCCGTTATTTTATGCCCACCCGGTATTTTTAGTTTTTGTCAGACTACTCAGCATCTTAGGTAGTCTCAAATTTTCAACAACTTTCAGAAATTACGGAGGGATTGATTCACGTTTCTTCGGTCAATTTTGATCACGTCGTAGACTTAACAGAACCCTTTTCTCCACCACCAGTTGTGTTCAATGGGGTGCCCTGCATTCTGGTAATGGCTCTCCATCGCAGTTTCCATAGAATTAGGCTGCGTTGGAGGTAGACGAGGGGATCTTGTTCCACTCTTTCTTTGTAAGCTTTCTACAGCCCTTATACTTTTTTCGGTCGTCGTGTTCCCAGAGCCCATTTAAGTAATTCGAACCCGCAGAAGTTCATTGGAGATATATCGGGGGATTTTATAGGAATCATACACGTATTCCCGTTTCAGTCGCCATATTGGCCATGTACAGCTGGGTCGCTTTAGCTATTTGTCTCGACGCCATGTTCTGATGAATCCACCCTTTCCTTTTGTCGCTGCCGTATAATGCGGGAATATCGTCACGATACAAGGGTTGAAGGGAATGCTCTCGATAAAAGGCAGCATTAATCTTGAACTTTGCAGATACCTTCCTCAGCGGAAACTTTCCTCTGTAGCTGTAATCCGCAACAATCATGAATCCTCCCGAAAAGTTTTCTCTGCATTCGCGGTACCATTTGGATCGTCCTTTGGCATAAAAGGGCGATAAAATATTGCCCATGGCTTCTTGGTATCACTAAGGTAGATCCATGCCTTGTCCAAGGTAAGGTAGTACTGCCTTTTTTCTCTCGATAAGTGGTGCTCGTAAAGCTTTCGGCTGTTGGTCTTCCTTTCAACAACGTGTCGAGGAAGTAGGCGATGAACGCAAGCTTTATGATGCTTTTCTAATTGGAGATCATACCTAATTATGCGTCAACCCAGGCTTAATTAATTGGAAAGGGCAGCTATGTACCTCTCCCAACAATTTTGAATTGTTGGCGGCATATTTAGAATGCAACATCATTGCAGCTACCATATAATCTACTATAAGCTTTTGGCCTCTGATTCGAACGCAACAATGCTGTGTCACGTGCACGTGCGGGATAGCGCGCGCCCTTGAAATCGACCGAATAAACGTGAATCATCCCTCCGTATTCTTTAAACAGGAAATTGAAATCAGGAGAATATTAATAACTTTCAAAAGTGAGGAAACCTAATAACTGTCAAAGATGCTATCAATAGTCCGGAAAATTCTTCAGAAATACAAGAATCAATTTTCTGTGAAGAAGATTCATTTGTCATAAGAAGATTTCCAATTACACTGATAGGCATTTTTTACCTTTCTGTCTGCTTCACGAGAAGAAACAACTGATTTTAGTAAACTCAACTATCCTGAATCCGAATCTGTATTCAAAATATTTGTATCAGATCTAGTTTTTTTGTAATTTACACCTTAAACTCAAAAAAACAAGAAATTTGGCGAACTTCATAATTAAAACAAAAAATAATTAATGGGATAATCTGAGTTATGAAAGTCTCAAGAGAAGTGAAAAACGTTAACTAACTAGTATAAAAACACTTGTATTGATTCTGCTGATATAAGATTGTTAGTTGTCTCTCGAAAGCTTTCGCCGTTTTGATGCTCTATGGTGACTCTCAGAAGACTCCCTTTTTATGCACCAACAATAATCCGCCAACGTAGATTCATTCCACTTGCCCTGATATCTCGTTTCCAATGTTTTGATATCTTGATGAAACCTTTCACCTTGCTCCTCACTCATAGCACCAAGATTTTCAGGGAAATAATTGATTGGCTGTGTAGAAAATGAAGTTTAACACTCATTTTGGAACCCAGTGTTTTGAAGTTTGTTTCATCAACATTTCATCAACATCTTCTTCGCAATTTTCAGCTTTTTTGTTTCCTAGGAAGTTTTCAGTCACGCACTTAAAAGACAATAATGCAGATTTTTCTGTTTCATTCATGACGGTCGTGAAATTTGAATCTTTCATCAGACCGCGTATCTGTGGTCCTTCGAATATACCAGCTTTAATTTTTGCCACGGTCTTTCTAGGAAATTTTCTCATGTGGGTTTCGTTGATGGTGGCGATCCGCGCTGGGCAGGTTTTCCCGGGGTTCTCCCGTTTCCCCTGCATTTCTCACACCATCCTTTCTCAGTCTTTCTCTCCGTCTGTCCTTATTTCCGTGGGATAGCACAATAGATCTTTGAGGTCGCGGTGCTCGGCTGTCAAGTCACCCACGCTCACCACATTACATTACATTCTAGGAAATTTCCGTTTTAGATACGGAATTATGTTGCTTTCATTGCCAAGACTGGTAACAAATTGCTTCATGATTCCAAGTTTAATATGAAATGGGGGTAAAGCACTTTTATTTAAAAGTAATAACGTCATTAATTAAAATATCAAAATAAAAATATAGTATTTTTACATGTTTTGTGTACTAAGTACAAAAAAGGCACATGCAATTATATGAATTGTAAATTTTATATTATGATATTTCATAGTTCGGTATTGCCAAAAATTATAATTGTAGTTTAATTATGTACGTATATATGTAGTGAATTTTGTCATCAATAAGCATTTCAATAATTCCGTAAAATCATAATTTCTCAAAAATTGGACCTGATGAAACAAAACTAAATATGACTTTTGTGTTTACCCATTGTCTGGAACTGAAAAATATGAATAGTTTCTCTGAAGCAAAATGGTTGCATATCAGTGTTAGCTAATAACTTATTTCCAATATTTTTACGTGTGTTAAAAATAGAGTCAATCTTAAATTTAAATACCAAACACACATTTAAAACTTTTTAAAGTTTAAATATGTCTTTGATATTTAAATTTAAGGTAATAACTTAGTAAGGGAACTAAGTTATTCATTTCTTTCATTAACAAAGTGTGTTAGTTTCTGCAAGATCTGACTCCTTACCAGGATAGTTTTCTCAGGGAAAAAAAAAATAAAAGAACTGATTTTTCTTTACAATATCCAATTTTTATTGTTGTTTCAAGCATAATTGACATTATGCTTGACAAAATTGTAATGAAGAAAGAAATGACCCTAAAATTAAAAATCTCTGAGCTTTCATTGGCGAGACATCTGGGACGTGTGGTGTCTGGGGCCGTTTCATCCTGTTTCTGCACTCGTCAGTCAGACCCACTCAACAGATGAATTTTTTTTTTTTTTTTTTGAGATGCAAATCTTGCCATGTTTTTCTGTTCATGATTTCATAAGTTAAAAAAAAATGATGATATCAAAGATACAATGGACAAAATCAGTTTTATTCACAGTTCATCATTCAACAGAATTACATCCTATAGAAAGGGGAGATCTACATTCAAAATATGATTACGAAAAAATAGAATTAAACATTGAAACTGATGTTGATATATCCCACAGAGTGTTTGTCATTTTTAAATTGAGAGAGAGTGTTGATGCTTACAAAAAAAATAAAGTTCTAAAATGATTTCCAATAACCGGCAACTTTTTTGAGAAATCTCCTTTATTTGATAAAGAACGCAAAATATTTGTTAGATTCTATTGGAAATTCGATGATAATATACTACTGTAATACTCCCAATTAGAGCTAATATTTGTATATTATATTTACTGGGTTTTAGCAGAGTGCTACAAATATTGAGCGTAAAATAAAAGAGACGAGAGTGAATTTTTTTTTTCTTGATTCACTTATTGCGCTGTTACACAAACTCCGATAGTAATAGTTCTGAAACTTCAACAGTTCCAACAGCTTATAAGTTCAATCTTCGCAATTAAAAATATTAAAACTGAATGAGTTTATAATTGTCACTCGGATAAGCTTTACCGCTTGCTCCTCGTAATAACTTTCCCGGTATCTATTCTAATAACTTCGGGAAGTGGCCCTTAACCTTATGTGAATTAATTAATTACTTTTCACCTAGTATGAATTAAATAGCTTTTCACAATGTGTGAATTAATTTGGTTTTTCACCCTGTATGAAATAATAATGCATTTCACCTTGTATGAAATATTTAATCATCGCATTATTGCATAATCCCTTTGTATCACAGTTACTTGTAATGTCACTAATCACTGACATAATTTCTTTTAGAATTCTCGCTGCACTAAAATCACTGATAGTAAATCTTTCACTATTTAATTCTAGCACTGCAATATTTTAATTTTCACTGTTTTTATTCTTTCCAATACTTGAAACACAAATAATAGAATAGTCGTATTCGCGCAACTCACGGAACAGTTCATTTTCTAAGCTTTCCTAATTCTGTAATTACTTCACTTGAGTAATATTTTACTTTCCTAATAACTAAAATAAGTCTCCTTATAATATTCCTTTAATCCAAAAGTTAATATAATTATCTTCACAACTCTTTATTTCTCACAGTCTTGTGATTTTGGAACTCGTGATTTCTTCCTCATCCAAAATCGTCTTGACAAACATAATTCCGTTTCGTCATATTCGCTTCAATGGAATACTGAATAAAGCTTTCTACTTACAGTCCTTTGAGTGCGTTGAAACATAACTACACTTCTAGTTATAGTTTAACTGCGAAGACCTTTTGAATAAACCCGCCAGATCCATCCTTAGTTCAACTGTCCTCTATTCGTTGTGATGTCGAACGCGTCAGTGGCTGTCTTCTTTCCACGTCAGAAGCTCTCGCAATAGCTCCCTCTGACTTGTCATTAACGAAACTCAAAATAATTAATTCTTACTGGTTTAATAGTTAATGGCTTAATGCTTAATACTCGTTAGTCGTAGATATTCCAATCCTTAATATTTATAAACCTTTAATACTCCCTCGAGTGACGCAGCCATCGCCTTTAAATGTTTTCGTCTATGACGTCATCACTACGTTGCGATATTCAAATCCTTCTCAAAACTTAAATACATTTTAAGCCATTTATAAATACTAATATTTATTTTATAAATAAAATAAAATAAAATCTCCTACAGATTCTTTTGTGAAATTTGTACTATACTGAATTTAATGCTGACATAACAGTTATAAGTAGAGTTTCTAAAATATATACTCATTACCAAAAAAAAAACGACGCACCTAGAAGGAGTTGTCCGATTGTAATGAAATTTCGTCTGCAAAGACATTGGGACCGCCCATGCAAATGATTAAAATTTGGTGTCCAATGAATGAATAGCGAGAGCTACAGCGCATCGGAACTGCGCACTCAGCAGGTGTATATAAGAAGCGATTCTCAATCTGATGGTCATAATTTCTGTTGCATTGCGAGTTAGGATACCTTTCAACGACTGAAAAAATGCCTCGCCGCAGGATTCGAGCTCATTACGTGCAACTGTCAGAGTTTGAAAGAGGTCGTATCATTGGATTGAAAGAGGCAGGTTGGGCAAATCGGAGAATCGCTCGTCGTATGGGTCGAAGTGATGCGACGATTAGAAGATGCTGGCAGGAATGGGTGGACAATGGCAGATTTCAGCGTCATGAAGGTAGCAGTCGACCTAGGGCCACAGCAGAGCGGGAGGATAGAGTGATTGTCAGAGCAGCTGTCACAGCTCCTGAATCATCGTTATCAACCATCAGACGTGCGACCCGCACACAAGTGTCCACCATGACCATTCACAGACGTTTGAGAGAGCGACATCTACGCTCGTACCGACCACTACGCCACCTGCCACTCACGTCTGCACACCGTCGGGCCAGATTACAGTGGTGCTTGGCTCGATCCGGTTGGAACGATGCTGACTGGGGACGTATAGTGTTTAGCGACGAATCCCGCTTGTAACTGTGTCCTGACGATCGTTGCAGACGTGTCTGGAGACGCCCAGGGCAGCGTGCCGATCCTGCTTTCACTATTGCACGCCACACAGGCCCTCAACCAGGAGTTATGGTCTGGGGTGCCATTTCCCTTGATAGCCGGACCCCTTTGGTCGTCATTAGCTGCACACTTACAGCACAGCGGTACGTCGACGACATTCTGAGACCTGTTTTGCTACCCTTCCTTTTGCAGTACCCTGGCCTTATTTTTCAGCAAGATAATTCCAGACCACATACGGTACGTGTTGCTATGACCTGTCTTGCAGCTTGTGAAGCACTTCCTTGGCCAGCCAGATCCCCAGATCTCTCTCCAATCGAGCATGTCTGGGATATGATGGGAAGGGACTGCATCCACCAGGGAATGTGGATGACCTAGCCCGACAATTGGAGCAAATTTGGCAAGAAATACCACAGGAGACCATCAGGGAGCTTTATCACTCTATGCCACGTCGTGTGGCAGCTTGCATTCAGGGTAGAGGTGGGTCAACACCTTATTGAGCTCGTTACTTTGTAACTCTGTAACTCTGAAATAAATCATTCAATATGTCTGAAAGTTTAATCATTTTCTATTCTGTACATAATCTTCCTCTCCATCAATTTTTGTCTCCATCGGAAAACTCCTTCTAGGTCGTCTTTTTTTTTGTTAATGAGTATATTTCATGATTTACGTAAAAAAGGCAGTTTATTAAAATAGTAACTTTAATTTTATAAGCTTTTAATAGTTAATTGCAAACTTTAATCTTACTTAATCTTGTATTTTAATTTTATAATGTTTACAATGTCAATATTAAAGTGGAAAAGCGTAAGCAGTAACAAACCATGCGTCTTTCACCTTAAAGCTCGTCCTTAATATAAGAATGAAAAATTACAGTAAAAAAAATAATAATCTAGTAGTGTGAAATATTCTACTTAAAAAATTTATAATTACTATATTCTACTTAAAAATATTCAGTGTGAAATATTTTACATATAAAATATGTATGGTGCAGTTTACTCTGATGGTTATGGAGACATCGTAGTCGCTGGTCAAGTGGTGGTGGTTATGGAGACATCGTAGTTGCTTGTGAAGTGGTGGTGGTTATGGAGACATCGTAGTTGCTGGTGAAGTGGTGGTGGTTATGGAGACATCGTAGTCGCTGGTGAAGTGGTGGTGGTTATGGAGACATCGTAGTCGCTGATGAAGTGGTGGTGGTTATGGACATCGTAGTCGCTGGTTAAGTGGTGGTGGTTATGGAGACATCGTAGTCGTTGGTGAAGT
>JAFIDM010009631.1:335584812-335601357 GCA_023159025.1 Thereuonema tuberculata
GGTGGTGGTTATGCAGACATCGTAGTCGCTGGTGAAGTGGTGGTGGTTATGCAGACATCGTAGTCGCTCGTGAAGTGGTGGTGGTTATGCAGACATCGTAGTCGCTGGTGAAGTGGTGGTGGTTATGGAGACATCGTAGTCGCTGGTGAAGTGGTGGTGGTTATGCAGACATCGTAGTCGCTGGTGAAGTGGTGTTGTATTTTTGGCTTGTATCGCTTGTTTTCATTTGAATAAGAAGTACGAGGTAACTTATGATAACTCCTACCACCTGAAACAAGAAAATAACATGATTCCTTCAGATGATTATTATTAATGGAATTTATTTTGGAAAGAATAAATATTTGATTATAAAACGAAAGTTGATCATAATGATGGAGTAACATTTCTTGGACGACATAAAAATTGAAGACAGAGTATTTTATAGAGTTTTAGAAATTAATAGGAAAAAGAGCATTTTGAGATTCATCCTTTCGTTTTAGCAAACAAACATTGTGTTCTACAAATATTAATCAAATATTATCAAATTATTGTTGTTGATTTTCTTGTTTCGGGGGTCACTGCCATGTGTGACGGTGGCCTTCATTTAAGATCTTGCCTTTCTGGGTCTTTTATCGGGGAAGGCGGATCGCGCTGATGAGTCCCATGGAAGACGAAACGGCCGTTCCCGATTCCTTCCGATAATTCAATCAGAAGGGCAATTTATTCATGTTCTGACTTTCGTTCTTATTCTGTTTGTTTATACATTTTCCAGAACATTAAATTTATTCCTAGGTTAATTCACCTTGTTAATGAATTTTAATTTCCTTCTAATAAAAAGCCTTCTATTCTATATTTCTTTAGGAAATTGTTTTTTATTGTGCAAATTAGCACAACATTTATTGTTGTTAATTTTTTTGTTTGAGGGTCACTGCCAGGTATGATGGTGACCTTCATTTAAGATCTTGCCTTTCTAGATCTTTTATCGGGGAAGGCGGGTCGGGCTGATGAGTCCCATGCAGGACGAAACGGCCGTTCCCGATTCTTTCCGATAATTGAATCAGAAAGGCAATTTATTTATGTGCTGACCTTGGTTCTTATTCTGTTTTGTTTGTATTAATCAAACATTGTGTAGTTTCTCTATTTTCTGAAGTATTTGAATGAAAATCTATAGATTTTATTGATTTACTTATTGGATGTATTCTCAATATGTCATTTCTTCCAAGGTCTTTACATAAATAGAACTAGGTAGATTATAAAAATTGTTTAACAACTAAAAGTTACGATAATTTAACGTTTTTAATAACCTTTGTTTATTACGACAGTTATACGTTTCAAAAGTTTTTTTTTGTTATTTTATAGTTTTAATTTATCAATGCTTATTAAAATTTAGCAGTATCTTAATGATATGAATACTATCATTAAGTTCACTTCTTAAAATAAATGAGCTTAAATGTTTATGGTTTTATGTTGTTGAAAGATTTATTTCAGTCAAAACATTTCTTTCAAAGGAAGCATTTCCTAATCACGAAAAAAAACTGTATAAAAAAATGAATACGTTAACTATCTCTATCCAGTGAGATTAGTCTCATAATAAGTGAAAATAAATAGAGGTGTAATGTTGCATTGGTAAAAATAAACAGATAGAAAAAATTAGCATTTTCATTTACAATGTACTATGAGTGAGACCAATGGGAAGCTGATCTGATTTGACCTTATTAAGACTTGACAACGTGATTTACCGAATTGATGAACAAAGTGGGACCCAAAAAGCAAATAAGTAAATAGCAATAAGAAAATTTACTACAACTAGTTCAGAGTCAAAATCTTGACCATTGAAGGCGAGGTGGAAATGTAGCAAATTTTGCCGTTAAGAGTGGAAGGAAGATATGTTTTATATACTGTATGTGATATCAACAAAACAGAATTTTATAGCCAAGGATTATAATGAATCTTATATTATAAAAGCGTTATTCTGTCTGTCATAAGACTTTACGTTTTTCCAATTTTGTGACCAAACTATAAGAGATAGATTGGTCATGTAAATGGATAAAATGTAGATCTTTTTAAGACAAACAAAATGCTATAAAAATCTTTCGAAAAAAGTTTTTGGTTTCCAAGATGGCGCCTTTTAAAGGGTCAAATTTTGACTTTTTCTCAATTTAAACGAAAATTATAAAAGATGGAAGAGAACATTATATTGAGAAAATGTTGGTATTTGAAAGTTCTATCGAACGATACATCACTTATTCACAAACGCTTCAGCATTTGCAAGATACATGCAAAAATGGGAATTTTCGGTGTGTGACGCCGACCCGCAGTACATCCGAGTTATTCGGAGAAGCCACAACGGGCTGGGAAGTTATATATTCCCCGACGATCACAACATTAATTTGCTAAATAAATAAAGTTTGTTTTTTGAATGCTATATATGCAAGGGCTCCGGAGCGAAGCGACGGTACCTGGCTATTATTACTACATATTTTAAAAACGTTATTCTGTCTGTCATTCTATAAGCAAAATGTTAAATTATAAATTACTAAAACGTCGAAGCAAGGAAATCTTTTGGAAAATGATTCAAGAATTTTCACAAAACATGTTATTTATCACGAAGTTTTGTAATAAAACCTAATATATTTCGTTATCAAAAATGTGTTTGTGTTATCAAACACAAAATATTAACATTTTTGCCATATATAAACCACCAAACACAAAGAAAGATAAATTTACTGAAGAATTAGAGAATCTATTCATAAAAAATGAAAATATATTAAACAACTGTCCAACCATACTAATTGGCGACGTAAATATAGATCTTTTCAAAATGAATAAAAAGTGCAGCAATACCTAAAACTTATGTTGAATAATAGAACAACAAGAAACAACTTTATTTAATGGAAATACGAAAACAAATATAGATCACATTTTCATAAATAAGCATGATATCGAAACACCAGCAATAATATGTAAAGAACGGATCTCGGATAATAAGAGTTGAAATGAAAAAATAACAGATCCAAATATAATCTACAAAGAACTAATCAAACAAAACAAAATTCATGAAAATCTACATATATAAAAAGGAAAGTCCTGACTGACTAACTGACTGACCCATCAACGCTCACCCCAAACCCTTGGAAATAGAAAGCTAAAATTTTGCACAGAGGTTCTCTTTATGTAGATAAGGAATAAGGCCGGATTTTTCGAAATTACCGCGGGATAGGGAATCATCTGGCAAACTGACCATGACGTGTGTGG
The DNA here is from genome assembly GCA_023159025.1 of Thereuonema tuberculata. Taxonomy (NCBI): domain Eukaryota; kingdom Metazoa; phylum Arthropoda; class Chilopoda; order Scutigeromorpha; family Scutigeridae; genus Thereuonema; species Thereuonema tuberculata. The sequence continues at coordinate 335,588,047 of JAFIDM010009631.1, forward strand.
CAGCAACCCCAGGTGTGTGGCATCAACCCGCAATACAGCAGAGTTAAGCGGAGAAGGCTACAATGGACTGGGACGTCGTATATTCTCCGATTTCAATATTAATTTGCGAAATAAATATAGTGTTTTTAAATGCTATATATGCAGGGGTTCCGGAGCGAAGCGACGGTACCCGGCTAGTATAAAAGAATTTTCTACAATAAAATATTACTGTAATGAAATGTAAACACATGAATAGAGTAACTGGGAGCAATTTTATTCTCTAAAGCTGGGCGAACACACGGCAATTATAGGCAATATTATTGAGACAATATGGCCCAATTTTATTGCTGACAACCGGGATCAAGCGCGAACACAGAGTTTTTCCTGAACCAATATTGCCCTGAATATGTATAGTTACGGCGCTTCTCACTAGGGAGAGCTAAAGAGAGAGCGTGTTTTCGTACAGAATTGCTATAGTATTAAACGCCGTCCCTCTGTGATTCTTTCTTTATTTATTGACAAAACGTTGTTGTTGGAATTATCTGTTTTGGGCCGACCCATTTTGCTGATTTTAAGCCTTGTTTCTCAAAGAAAATGGCCGGCGTGAGTGACTGAATTTCCGATGTTCAAAGTCCCGCCTCCTTCGACGTCAGCATTGTCACGTGATTTCATCCGTTCATTTGATTTGCTTTCGTACCAGCAATATTTTGCGACTAAAATTGGGGCAATATTGTTCAGTTTGGGACAATCAAATTGGGGCAAACGGTTGCCAGCAATCAAATTGGGCATGATTGTCCCAGTATTATTATTATTATTGGAATCCGCTGACATAGGTCACCACTGTGACCCCTTGAACAGCTTAACATGTTCAGTTCAGTTCACTGATGATCACACAGTCCATTGAAGCACACCCGACATCCTTAAAAATCTGGGTAAAGTGGAGAGCTTCAGCTCTCTTATAGTGGCATGGTTTGGGAATGCTTCCCCAAAACATTGTAGTCTGGCTCTCCACAAAGCTGGGCATGATGATAAAATGTGGTCTGCAGTCTCAGGGGCGGTTGCACACAGTCTACATGAGATGTTTTCAATGGCCAGAAGATGTGCCATATGTGCACGGAAAGGTCCGTGGCTGGTCAGAACAGAGCAGATTAGCCTTATCATGGCCCTATTTTCCTGCAAGAGATGCACTCCATAGGTAGGTGATGGATCTCTGATGTATTTCTTTGAGTGCTTCAATTCCTGTGTGTTCCAAAAATGTTTTATGAAGTCTCGCTGAAGCTGGACTTGAAGGGTTTGCTTAATAGTCCCGGTGCCTAGAGGTAAAAATGGCTCATTGCCTATGGGAATTTGTGAAGAGCCTAGTCTAGCGAGCCTGTCTGCTTCCTCATTACCTCTGTGACCTCTATGTCCCGGCACCCACACCAATGTAACCTCTACATTACTTAGGGAATTTAGCACCTCTCTGCATTCCAAAATCAGGGCAGACGTTATTGTTGAGCTACATAGTGCCTTTACCGCAGCTTGACTATCAGAACATATGAAGACTCGGCATCTACTTGGTAATTGCTGACAGATATCCAGGGCACATCGTATGGCGTAAACCTCCGTTTGGAAGACAGAGGCAAAAACACCTAGGGGCATAGATATTTCTGTTAGTGGATGTAAACAGTAAACGCCAGCTCTAGCCTGGCCTTCTCTTAGAGAGCCATCTGTGTATATTATAGTATCTGTTTCCCTAATAAAAGTGGGCATTCCTCCCTCCCAATCTCCTCGGAGAGGTATTCTATAATTAAAACAATTGCCTGGATTGGTTATCGGAATGATCTTGTCTTGAGGCATTTTGCCGAGTTTCCCGAAAGTCCAATCAAGTGGGCCAAGCCATGCATTAGTGTTTTTTAATCTCCAGCAAGCTAACTGTGCTTGATTTTGAATGTATAAATGTAACGGAGGTAAGTGAAGTAGTACTTCCAATGCAACCGTGGGTGTACTTCTCAGCGCACCAGTGGCTCCAACGCAGATAAGTCTTTGCAGCTTCTGCAGATGTTTTTGCTCTGTTATAAGTTGTGTGCGCCTCCACCACACAACGCAACCATACGTTAAAACAGGACGCACAACCGCAATATACAACCATCTCGCAACTCTTGTTTGTAATCCCCAAGTAGAACCAAACAGTCGCCGCATCACAAACATAATATTAAATGCTTTTTGTGTTATTTTTTGCAGATGAGATTTCCATGTAAGCTTGGTATCCAATGTTATTCCGAGATATTTTAATGAATCTGATAGAGGTACAATGTGACCGTCCAAAGTAAGGGGAGGGATAGACCCTTTTGCTATTCTTTTTCTCGTAAACAGGACCACTTCAGTTTTCTTTGCATTGATATGGAGGCCTTTGTCGCTACACCAGTTCATAACTTTTTGGAGAGCTAGCTCCATTAGTTCGATTAAAACACTGATTGCAATCCCAGTAATTAGAATAGCTAAGTCATCGGCATACGCTTGTACATAATATCCAGAATCCGTTAGTATTTCCAGAAGTTGGTCCATGACTAGGCACCACAATAAGGGTGAAATCACACCTCCCTGAGGGCAGCCCCTATTGGCTAACACCGAAGTCTTGTAATATCCTCGCTTTGAGCATACAATACGGTTTCTTAAGACAAATGTTAGCCATTTACAGATGAATCTTGAGAATCTTCCTTCTAGAGCACGCACCATTGAATCAAAGGATACATTGTTAAAAGCCCCTCCTATATCCAGGCATGCTAGAAGGGTCATTTCTTTATTTTTGATAGACTTGTTGAGCTGATAAGTAACAGAGTGCAGTGCTGTTTCAGTAGATTTGCCTCTCTGATATGCATGTTGCGCCGGGTGGAGAGGACGCATCTTACTCAGTTTATTCCTCATATACCAGTCTACCAATCTCTCTAAGGTTTTAAGGAGAAACGAGCTTAAGGTGATAGGTCTATATGCATTTGGAGACGAATAGTCGGTCTTCCCAACTTTCGGTATAAAGATGACTTCTACTTTTTGCCATAGTTTCGGTACATATCCTAATTTTAGCGAAGTGCTAAAAATTTGGCACAATAATGGAGACAAAGAATCTATGCCATACTGTAGCATTGCTGGAATAATTCCATCAGGTCCCGGTGATTTAAACTTCTTGAATTTAAAAATAGCAGTTCTCAGCCTAGCTTCCGTCACAATTTCTTCTACGGTATCTTCTTGCATTGGTAAATTAAGCTCAGGCACTTCGGCCTCATCTCTTATTTCTTCGGCACCAGGTAAATGAGTGCTTATTAATAGGTGTAAGGCTTCTTCGTCATTTTCAGTATACTGGCCATTAGGTTTTAAAAGAGCACAATTGCCAACTTTAGGTATTCTCTGCATACATTTTTGAAGCCTAGCAGCTTCCGGTAGATTTTCTATTCCTGTAGTAAAATTTCGAAAGGAATCCTTCCGAGCTTTATCAATGTCTTTCTTATATAAATTCCTAGCTTTTTTATATGCCTCAATATCTGTTGCATTTTTTGACCGCTTTTTGCGATTATATAAGCGGTTGACTGTAGCCTTCTCACGGTCCAGACTTTGGTTCCACCAAATTGGTTTTGAGCTGCGCTTAGCAATGGTCGGATTACTGCTAGCTTGGTATGACTCCATAATTGCTGAAGTGATTAGGTTTGTTTTACACTCAAGGTCTTCTACATTGGTTAAGGCATCAAGGGGGATAAGTGATAAATTCTGCTCTAGTTCTTCTTTGTAAGTGCTCCAGTCTGACTTTCTTGGATTAGTGACTCTGATTTTATGCTCGGACCTCGGTCCATTTTCTATAGTAAACAAAATATGTCAATGATCAGATAGTGAATCTTCCTCGGAGACTCTCCACTTACTAATTTGTTCAAGCAAGTTTTCTGAGACTATTGTCAGATCTAGCACTTCGCTCCTGATAGCATTTTCAAACGTAGGTTTACTACCTCTATTTGCAATGTATAAATTATTTCCAATTAAATATTCGATAAAATTTTCGCCTCTTATATTAATATTGGAACTTCCCCAAGATATATGGTGTGAATTAGAGTCACAGCATATTATTAATGGCAACTTTTTAGACGTGCAGTATGTAATCAGTCTGCGTACTTCTTCTGGAGGAGGGTTTTCTCCTTGATCATGGGGGAAATATGCCGATGCCATTACTGCAAGAGTACCGTCGCTCCTAGTGATGGTGACAGCAGCTAGATCATGGGTAAGAAATCCTGTCAGAACCGTTACTGGAAAACTAGCCAGTATAATAGCTCTTGGTTTCCCTTTTGTGTGTGCAAACACTGTAGTTCCGTTATAAGAGCCAAGACCAAGGAGTCTATTATCGAAGCTTACCCATGGCTCTTGTATCACAGCTATGTCTATTTTATGTTTGTCAACATTATTTAGCAGGGTGCTGGTCGCAGCCTTCGCATGTTGTAGATTAGCTTGAATAACTTTAGTCATTTTAATTGTTTTTACATAAATCGTCTTCCGACGGTTTTACAGGAGCATCTGGTATAGGGGTTTTACCTTCAACATTTCTGTCACTGGTATTTAAACAAGGTGTCGAATGGGATCTTTCCCCGGTGAAAAATTCTGTGATTTTGCCCCTTGAGACCTCTAGTGCTAGTCTTTTCGTTGCTCGACATTTATTTAGAGGCGAACGTGGCAGACTTCTTGATGGCATAAATGGATCTTTACTGGTTATGATGTCATTCGTTTTCAGGTATTCTGCTGCTTCGCCCTGACCCTCGGTTCTGCCAGCCGTATGCAACTGCAACGACGTTCTCTTCTGCATTATTGTATTACCAACATTTTGATCTCCATCTTTAATCTCCGTGTCTAAAGACTCTATTTCCGTCTCTCTTATTTCCACGGAGAGGTTAGCTTCTCTTTTTCCCAGTTTCATGGGAATTTTTTATGAAGGTCTTGGTTTCATCCACACTTTGAACTACTGTGCTTACTTCATTAGAATTTAATTTTCTGTCCTCTTTTTGTTTCTTCTTTCTGAGAATAATTTCTGAGATTGAAGTATACTGAGCTCTTGCTGTGGACCACTGCGGTTTATTGTCTATTTCTATCAGACGCTTTTCGGAATCCTCGTCCATGGATATTAGCAGCCGGGTACCGTGATTCTCCTCATGCCTTGATAGTATTAGCCACTTCTCGACTCCAAAATTTGGATTTTGTTTTGTAACTCTTTCAATAATTTCTCGATTTTCGATCTTTTTACGTCCCGGTAACCATAATAGACCTTTTTTCTTTTTTGGTAAGTCTTTCACTAATATAGTTTTAGTTTTGCAATCAGGCCAAATGTTTAAAGTAGGTACAACACTCATAAGCCAGTCACGACTTTTTTTATTTTCAGCAGTGACTATTATATTCTGGTCTCTCCGAATCGTTGAACGAAACGTTGGTAGGCCATGTTCTACAGGTGTTTCAAAAATTGCTTCACCCATCGCATCAATAAAATTCAGCTTATCGTTTTCGCTAAAATTCTTAGATGGTATGCAAAAGATAGCTACTTGCATATCTATATTAGTTTTTACTTTGTCAGCGAAAGATTCGACTTGCGAATTTTTTGTCTTGTATAAATCCATGTTTAATGGATTCAGTGGGCTGGGAGTGCCCTTTTCCTTCTCCTCCGATACGTTAAGTAAATCTTTCTCTTGTAGTTCCATTTCATATTCCTTTACTCCGCCCATAGGGTCTACGGCACCCGTCACAAATTGAGATTCCTTCACTCCCATCTACTTAGGTCCTTTGATGCTAGTAGGACGTCCTTCGCAGTGCAGAAGTCGGAGGCGTGACCTCGGATGAGCCCCCCGTTCACCGTGGTATGGTCCCATCCGGTCGTCAATCGGCAATACACACAAAGTCGGGATTTTCGCCGCATGATAGGGCAGCCAGGAAGGTTGACTAAGTCTCCCCGGGCCCCTGTACTATACGGCAGCCTGGTGTGTCATCCCAGTTCTTCACCTGTATCCTCGACTTCGACCCTCTACATCGCTAGCTCCGTCCCCAACAAAATTCTTTGTAGAGCTCGTTCCGGTCCTTCTTCTTTGTTTTTGGTCCGCATCTGCTTTTCTGTCGGGGTGCTCCCTTAGCCTCGTGCTTCCGCCGAAGACTCGCCTTTCACCCTCTTCCGTTTGTCACCTTAGGTGTCCAGGTTCCACGACGAGGACGTGGAAGTAGGATTTGCCAGCAGAGCTTATAAGATACAGACGGGCGTCTTTCAGGATTTTAAGTGTCACAGAGTTGAGACAGACTCTGTGACTCCTGAGACCCATACTGGCCTTTGGAACCCATGATTGTCCCAAAATATCGCCTCGTGTTCGCCCAGTATTACTGAATAAAATTATCTATTTAATTCGATTATCCATTTACAAGAATTTGGAAACATAATTAGTATTTTGAATTAATAAAATATGTGGCTCTAATCACTATCTAGGACGAACCTAGAAAATTATGCAATTATATTTCTTGAATATTTGCGATACGGGATTGGCAATCAGCGCCGTTATCCCTATTAAAGTCAAACAGTCATTTCCATCTTTTCCTGACGAGCAATAATTTATTTAAGACTTATTAATGTAATTTGTATTAGAAATAATTCTGACGACATTTAACAGCTAAAACAAATCAATGTTAATTCAATATTAAACAAGGTAGGGATAGCGATTAGTAAACCAATCACTAAGCTTCGCAACGTCTTCTGATGCGTATAATTGATATTGCTTTAATTTCCTTATTATTATAAATGGGATTGTTGCGCATGCAAAAGACGCAATTGTTGCGATTGTTGTGATTGTTGCTAAGGATATTTTAATGATACTTGTCCACAGACAGACAATAATATTAGTCTTCTGATACTTATCAGAAGACTAAAAAATAATAACAAAAAAAATTATGTAAAATAAACTTACTGTGGTAGTAGTTTGAACAGAGATCTGAAATGATGAACATCCATGAAACACTGTTGCTGGCAAAGAAGATGTCACCAGTAATAAAAATGTCTGAAACAAACACTATAGTCAGTTAACTAGCAAACATTTCATTTTGGAAACCTTAAGCCTAAATTTTAAGATGTTATGTTATGTTATGTTATGTAATGAATGTGGGTGGCAGAGAAGCCAAGCACTGCGCCCGGAGGTCTATTGTACTATCCCACGGAAATATGGACAGATGGAGAGAAAGACTGAGAAAGTATGGTGGGAGAAGTGCAGGGGAAACGGGAGAACCCCGAGAAAACCTGCCCAGCTCGGATCGTCCACCATCACGAAACCCACATGAGAACCGAACCCGGTACTCAGAGGTAAGAGGCCGATGTCATAGAGAAAATTTTAAGATTGAATTAAATTAATACCATATGTAGAATGTGTTTATCACCAATAGTATATTGGATGTCATCTTTGGACTTCTGAATCATGCCCTTTGAAAGGAGATTTTTTTTTTTTTTTTTTAATTTCCACAATAGTTCCTTCATGCATGTAGGAAGTGCTGTGTTCACCAAAGAGCACAGAGCTGTGTTTATCTCCTTCGATGGGAAAGATCAGTATTCATGTTTCTGGTTAATGTCTTATTTATGAAATTCAGAGTTTCTCCATTTCAATGTCTTAGATAAACGTTTAGGCTAATCGTTTGGCGTCTAGAATTATGATGTAAAGCAATAACAGAATCTATAATAAATAGATTAACGTGCGGGCAATATTCTGAGATTATAGTGTAAAGATCCGCATTTAATAATAAAATGAACTGAATATACAAATAAAAATGCATCCTGCTAGTTGCATCCAGAGTGCTGACTGGACATTCGAAGGGGAATGGTTACAGACAGGAAAACACAGATATAAGTAGGGTAATAGGACCAATGAGAAAGTGGATAGTTACAGGTTGATCCCCGTAGAATAATGAAAGGGGGGGGGGCGTGGTTAGGAAAAAACAATCAGGAGAGACCTCAAACGTTGACCGCTAGAAGCAATCGAACAGAGCAATCTTGATAAACAAACGATTGTAGCAAAGTACGTGGCAATGTTGATAAACAAAGGGCTATATTGTGGCGAAGCAGATGGAGGGAAACGTTATTGTAAGTCCTTCAGCCGGACTAATATCAAAGCCATATTGATAGATATTGTTCATCGAAACGTAGTGATTGTAACAGGAGTCTGTGATTACAATAAATACCAATTCCATACACTTCTGGAGGAAATGTGAATCAGCTACAGCAAGTACTGTCGGGCTATGAAAGTTGATAGAATGTCCGGTGCTGTTGATATGTGTAGCTGTAGTATAAGTAAGGCCACCTTTTGCACATGCTCTGCGGTGTTCATTCATCCTATCAATAAGGGGACGCCGTGATTCGCCAATGTAATAACAATTGCTTTCAAAAGGATCTATTTCCCAACTTTAGCAGAGATTTTTAGTAAACGTATAACGAATCACTGTTATTTTAAGAATTAACTGAAAGAAGTTGGCATTTTCAACTTTATTGATTTTCTTAAATATATGGAAAGTGGCTACCATGATTTCATAGAACCACTACTATCACTTCATTAAATAATCCAGTCCCTATCCTGTTAGTAAGTAAATAGTGAATAATGGTGGAAACTGAATTGCCTGCACGTTTATTATTCTTATAAGGTCAGAAAAACTGTAACTTTCTATAGTCGCAACACTGTAGTAGATCATGCTTCTCGCAGATAATAATTTAACAGCTTCGTAAATCCTTGAATTTTATGAGCTGTAACTTTATACAACATCGAATGACATATAAAACGCGGGCCTTTCCTGCAAGGAAAAACTAGGATCCAGTCACAGTTATTCATTATAAAGCTTCTGTGCAGTTTTCTTCTGTATCGTTCTGTGCTTTGTAGATCAATGTTAACTTTAGTTTCTTAGGAATCCTTGTTTAACAATTTAAAGATACAAAACTTTATGAAAATTTTTTTCTCAAAGTTAATAAAAGACGCAAAGATTTATATTTTTTTATTTTAAAATGTTATCGAAGTTTCAGGTGATATTATTTAAGACCTCAATAGGAAATAAGTAAACTTCAGTATAAAACCATTATAAAGTAACCAGTATAAAGTAAAATCATTACGGTACTTCATTTTACCAAATTCTATTCTCTCAAGGATGAAGGTCTCTGATGCGAGAATTAGATACGTCCTTTCAGAGGGCCTTTAGAAATCTGCTAACTACAGGTCAAGAAAAAGTAAAGTCTCTCAATATTGCTATGATTCAACGTGCTACATAACAAATGGTTCTATCTTGTTATCTACTAATTCAGCAAAGCACAAGAAACTACATTTAAATTGTTTGATAGACTTCTGTCAAAATAATATTTTTCAGAAAGGCAATTTCTTCTTTTTTTCTCTTATTCAGGTGCGGATTTTCTTTTTCTTTGTTACTTATTTCGCCGCACGTTAAGCTTTGTTTTCATAAAAGTATTATTTTTCATAGAATATTGAGCTATAAATCATCAACAATTTTGTGTTTTAAAATGAATGTTCTACATATTTATATTTAAATAGATTTTGCGATTTTACAAGAATGAATTTAGATTCAGTTGTTCCTGTAAGCTTATATAGAAAGATAGCTAAGAAATGTTAGTTGGTTTAGTCTAAGAAAACAAGCACAAAAATGAGATTCAAGGATAGTACGGACGCTAAATTATATGGCTTGGGGAATAAAGACGAACGCGCATTGGGAACCACGTATCCGTAAATAGGTGAAATCGTCATTCCGTATGATACGGGATTCTTGTCCGTCGATTTGTGACGTCAAACGAACGTATTCCGTCACTATACGGGAATCTTGAACAAGCTTGAAGATTCCCGTTTTCCGTATCCGACGATCGTTAACGTCACCAATCAGAATGTTTCTTTTGTTACAATGGGAACCAATCACAATGCAGCTGCGCGCTTTGGCGGAAAATTGTCATTGTGTCTTCATTTCAAGATGACTTCCAATTTCAAGGAGGTGCTTATTTCAATAGTTCAAAACTATCCAGAGCTTTGTGCTGTTTGTTCCAAAAATTACAAAATGAAAACAGTTTAATTACGGGAAATGTTCATTTCCTGTTCCGGTTTAACAACCGGAAGACGGGAAACACAATGCGCTTTAACAACGGTAAGAAGTGATGTATCGCTGTCGATACGGAATACATTGCCAATGAGTTTAGGCCTTAACTGATTGAAATTTAGAAAATCAAACGTAAAGAATTCAGCCTCTAAATTTAGCCTACGATATTTATATAAATTAGTTGTCAATCAATGCAGAGGTGAAGAACAAGCACATATAGGAGTCAGAGGGCTCTTGGTTCCTCCCACTGAAATCTCGAATGTATAGAATTAGCTCTATTTTTTTTTCACTTTTATTTACTTTTTTTTTTTTGGTTTTGAAGACGAAATTTTGAATTTTTTTATTTTTGGCTATTGGAGGTTGCTTTCTCTGAAATAAATCCCATACACGTCCCTGACGAAAGCATCATTGGAAGAATCTGTGATAAAGGGAGTTGATTCGATTCCTGCTGCTGGCTTATGTTATTTATTACTTTTTATATAATTTTTAAGCTTTTATTTTTCCTGATTAGTAAATTTAAAATATATATTTTTTTTATTTTTGTTCATCTTTATTTCATTTTTTTAATTAGAATTGCTATTTTTTTTTTTCGTGAATTCTTTGTTTTAGCTTTCTATATTGATACAGGTAATTGCACATTTTGCAAATTTTCCGTACACGTTTGTAGTATAAAAAATGTAGTAAAGAATTGTGTTTTGAATGCTTTTTTTTATTTTATTTTTTTTTTTATTTTTTTTTTTATAATTTTGACTCTAACTCTGTTAATTAAAAAGAAAAACAGGTAAATAAAAATTTAACAAAAATTAAATAATAATTCAGAAAAAAGTTAAAAAGTTTGCTACACAAATAAAAGTAATATACACTCATATTTGTGAAAAAAGCAACACTATGAAGGAAACATGCAAATAAAGTAAAACTTATAAGAAATGTAAAGCAGTGTACGATATGCAAATGATTAAAATTTGGGAATAATTGAGCATGTCTAGACTCAGCAGCGCCCTCTGAACTGTCGTGTAAGAGCGTGAAGTAGAGAAGTGTTTTGTATCCAGACAAATAGTTTTCATCGTCAGTCAGCTCTGCACGTGCCTACTGGAGTCAGTTTCCCTCGTCGACGTCAAAGGGCGCCTTATAAGCAAGCTATGGAGTTTGAACGAGACCGAATGACTGGCTTGTGTGAAGGAGGATTTTCATACCGCGAAATTGCTGCTCATGTGGGCCATAATGCCACGACGATGCGAGTGTGGAAGCAGTGGACTGACGAGAACAGGACGAGTGGAAAATCTAGAAGTGGACCACAAAATGTGATGACACCACGTGTTGATAGAAACCTCACCAGTATGGCAGTGACGGACCATTCAGATTCTTCTCGAATGTTAGCACAACGTTGGAACACTGCAACAGGTCTGGTTCCATGGTTCTGCAGATATTATCTGGTTCCATGGTTTGACGGCGTCTGCTGCGCAGAGGACTGCGTACATGCATTCCTTTGCGGAGAATTCCCTTGGGTGTGAACCATTGACGCCTCAGGCTACAATTGGCTCATGAACACACTCGCTGGCTTGCAGATTGGCACCATGATGTGTTTTCGGACGAGTCCCACTTCAACTTGGATTACAATGTTGGCCGCATACGAATTAGACAATATCAAGGTGAGCATCTTACAGACTGCATTGGCCAGCGTCATACTGCACGAACGATGGCGTGATGGTTTGGCGAGCAATTAGATATGATATCTCGAGTACATAGGGCGATTGAGAAAGAAACAGCATTTTATAGAACTCTTTATCAAGAAAAGAAAAAAAAAGGGTGATAATCAAATAACTCTATAAGCGATCTTGGTTGCTACGAATTATGGGTACTCTCAACAGCAACCGCTACATCAGGGAAGTTGTGGAGGCTGAAGTCCTACCCTTCCTTCAGCACACTCCTGGCGCCATATTCCAACAAGATAACGCCCAACCACCTGTTGCCAGAAATGTCCAGGCCATCTTCGAAGCAAGGCAAATTGCCCTTCTTCTCTGACCTGCATGTTCGCCCGATATGTCACCTATTCAATATGCCTGGGATTTGGTCACCGGTAAACTAGCCTGTCATTGTCATCGTCATCCAGCAGGCAACACCGATGAACTGTGGACTCGTATAGAAGCAGCCTGGCATGCGATACCCTAGGAACATATCCAAGGCCTGTTTGATTCGATACCACGACGTACAGTAGCTCTTATTGCAGTTCATAGAGGCTTTACACCATACTATTTCTTGCAAGTACTTAAGTATCCAGAAAAACAGACATGGCTAATAACAAGTTTTTATTATTGGAGCTAGTTTAACTGAAAGATATTCTTATTCGATTATTATATACTTAAAACAAGATACAGGCGGCCCTTGACTTTCGCACGTAATATAATGGCTCCTGAAAATGTGTTCGAATGTTGAATGTTCGAAAGTAGAGGGATGTAAAAAAAAAAAAAATCAAAAATTGTATTTTAAAATACAATATAATTAAGTTAACGAGGCGTGTTTAAGTGCTTTCAGATGTTTTCTTTATAAACTTGTCAAGAGTTATTTGATTACCACCCTTTTTTTTTCTTTTCTTGATAAAGAGTTCTATAAAATGTTGTGTCTTTCTCAATCGCCCTATGTAGTCGAGATATACGTTCTCCATTGGGATCATATTCTTCCATGATAATCATCTACATTGAATATTTGGTGAATATTCTCCATCTACAATAATTTTGGACAAGGAGGAAATAAAAAAAAATAAGAAAAAATAATTTTTTTGCAGTTTCTTTATATGCATCAGCCGATTCTCTAGTGAATTTAATCTATATATATAAAAATGAATGTATCTTTCTTTCTTTCTTTGTTTCTTTGTCCTTTATACACTCCTAGGCCCTTTGACCTATCTGGACCAAACTTTGCAGAATTACTCTTTAGGACACTGCGGAAAAGATAGGCTACCTTAGAACCCGAACCCACCAAAAGGGGTTGAAAAGGGGTAAAAGCCCTGAAAAACCCAATATCCACCTGGTGGTGAAAATAAGAACTACAGAAATATTGTGTAAAGTGAAAAATTCGCTCTCCTATGGGGGGCAGGGACACCACACTTGGGTGGGAGGAAGCCAACACAAAGGCTGAAGTGTCCCACCCAGACCGACACCGGGACCTTATTTTTAGGGCCCCTTCTCGGGCCCCCAAGTCAATTGCAAATAAGGAAAAATTCGCTCTCCT
>JAFIDM010009631.1:335639284-335658629 GCA_023159025.1 Thereuonema tuberculata
ATTAAATCCTTCGTCTGATAAATTGTCTGGCACTGCAGTTCAGAACTGGGTTTTTTTAAGACTCTTTCCATTTTTCATGGGAAAATTTATTGAAGAAACAAACAATCCTGTGTGGTTATTGTTTGTTAAACTGAAGGAAATTGTAGAAGTAATTTCATCTCCCTCAATTGCTGTAGGAGAAATTGCTTATTTAAAAGTATGTATTGAGGAATATTTGTTTGATAGAGCAGCTCTTTTTCCAAACAATCCATTAAGGCCAAAACATCATTTTTTGTATCAATATCCAGCACTGACATTAAACTATGGTCCTTTAATTAGGCTTTGGACATTGAGATTTGAGAGTAAACACTCATATTTCAAACGGTGTGCAAGAAACTTACATAATTTCAAAAACTTGTGCAGAACTTTAGCCAGACGCCACCAGTTTTTGCAAGCTTACTACAATGCAGGATGTCTGTTTCCTTCCATTGTTGAAGTTGAACAAGCAACACCTTTTTACAAGGATATATTAAATTCAAAGATTCAAGAAGCCATTGACAGTATTGATTTTAAAGAAACTTGTGGACCCAAATTACAAAGCAGTAAATGTTCTTACAAAGGAACTGCATATTGTAAAGATCAATTTCTTGCAATTACTGAAACAAATGAAGGATATTTATTTGGAAGAATCTTGCTAATTTTATTAACCAAATCTTTGATTTACTTTGTAGTTGATGTATAGATGTTTGTTTACGAACCTGCTCTTGGCATATATAAACTAACTACTTCAGATTCTAAATTACTCTGTATTAAAATAACAAATTTAAGTTATTTTTATCCCCTTTCATGTTATTAGTGTGATATTGCTGGAAGCTGGGGCACTGCCATTTCTTTACACCATGCCATATCTTGGAATTCAATCAAAGAGGCTTAGCATTCTTTCACAAAAGTTTTATTTACTCTTTTAATTTATTTTTTTTTAGAAATATGATTTTAAAAGTGCTAACAAGGATATTAATATTTGGTTTTTGTATTTTTGTATCTTTCCACATTTTGAAATGTAAATGGAGTTCAAATGAAAAATAAAAAAAATCAGTATCTGAATTTAGAGAAACAAACAACAATCAACTTTTCCTTTTGCTATAATGTTAGGATATAGTCACGATTCATAATTAATCGCCTCTTAAAATGATGATTAACAGTTTATTGGAATATTTAAGTCTCTTAAAGAATAGGTAATTTAGAATAACAGCATTGAAATGGGTTCTCCAAGCTTGCATTTGGAGGTATTTGAATAGGTTGTCATTCAGTATTCTAATACTATGTTCAATGTAATGTTTGGTTCTGACAGATTTTTGGTTAAATTTGAATTTATTCTGGAAATTTAAAATTGTATGTTTAATCAAAATTCCTTCTTTTGTAGAGCTCAGATTTTTTTTAATTTAGCATTTGTTTTATATTTTTCTGAAAACCTTCTTGCTTGATTTTGGTTACTGTAATATTCGATTATGCCTATAATTTTTATTGGTTTTATCTGTTCTAACTTATTTTAGTAATTCCTTGTTCTGCTAATACTACTATACAATGTTTTACAGCAATCTTTTGGTTTTGTCTACCTTATTAATGTTCCCCGAAGCAAAATGGATCAAGTAGCAGGACACACAAAAGATATTCTTCCAGGGCTGAGTGACATTATGGTTTCAAATGAAATAGACACATTAGTGGATTGTGGTGTGAAAGGAATAGAAGATCTTCGCTACTTATAGGAAAATGACCTCACTAACATTTTAAAGCCTATTCAAGTGAGGAAACTTCTGCAGTGTTGGAAAAATGAAGGTAAATATTGAATCCCTGTAATTTTATTTATTTTTTTCAAATAAGCTTTAACTTTAAATTTTTGCTTTTCTTTATATTCAAGAACTAATTACAATTGCCATTAATGAAATTTTTATACTGCAATTGCATAAATTACTGTGTATTAAAGTCTTACAAATGGCGATATATTAATTTTAATTAGTAATATTCTTTCTTATTTCAGAAAATAGTGCACCACTTCCACTACAAAGCATGTCTTCTGAAGCTTGCATACCTTCAGAAGTTCTTTTAGCTGATCAAAGTGGAGAACAGTCTAAAGACAATTCATCTTCTCTTGCCAATGTATGCCCAGAATGGGCTCATACATTTCAAATTCCCTGGGAAGCAATGCACAGAAGCTTCTTGCTTGTTTAAAAAAAGCAGAAAGACCCAATCCAAAGTGTCGAAGGGATATGGTACGCATACTTGTACATCATATACACAAGGTGTGTAAGAGGCCTCTTAAGAAACATATGGAATTAATAGCCAAAAAGGTGGTGGATTTCCTGGATAAATTAGATGATATTGTCATAGGAACTGGCTATTATTCTCTTATGAAACACCTAGTTACAAGATCTGAGAACTTAAACAGAAATTCTGAGCTTGTGAAACATGGAACCCCAAGAGACACCGAGGATGCTTCTAGGCCAAACAAAATATCGAGGGACAGTTATGGATGTGTGAGTTGGCAACCTGAAGAACCTCATCCTGATGATCCAAGGTATTCTTTTTATGAACAAAGATACTTAATAAATTCTGGATCATCAATAAAGGATGTTCAAACAAAATATCCAGAATTATTCACAGAGATGGGAATTTTGGAACATTTCAAAGAACTAACAAAAACAGATCTCCTTTCTGCCTTAACAGAAAGAATTGCTTCTAAAGGAGAGAGAATTTTTAAGTTCTTTGAAAATTACAAAAATGAACAGGTGCAACGTATTGTCCGTAAAAGAGAAACTTTTGAGAAAATGGTGAACTGTAAATTTTGTGAAAACCCTGGAACAATTATTTCATTACTCCAATGTTATTTTGAGGAAGATGACGTGCTCTTCAAATTTGTTGAGGTATGATTTTGTGTTAAAAGTAACTGTTAATTGCAAAGAGCAGTCCTTAGTATATCTACAATATAATGATGTTATTGGTTAATTGTTTTTTTTTATAACTTACTATCCCACTAGCAATTAATTATAAATTAAGAGTCATTTTCATTTATTCACTGAAACATTAACCAATATTATTTATCCTTTAATTAGGAGACAACACTTCTTCAGGAAGTTCAAAATGATGTACTGCCCATGACACCTTCCATTATTGTTTACGGTAAATGTTATTTTTTACTTTTTTTTTATTATTATTCATTCATCAAAAATATTACAATTCAGTCCTACTAGGTTATAAGCCTGTGTTGTAGGTGCTGAGAGTTATAATGGTATTATTTACAAAAATGGTCCTATATGCTTATTGTTAACATAATATTGAATTAAGTGTACAAACAAAACAATAATAATATTTCAAAAAGATTTAAGATAAAGATAGAAGCTGATATCATACATATACATACATACATACATAGTTCTCTGCCAAGGGCAGGTCCTTCACTGCAAACCCAGCATTCTCCAATCTTATTTTCTGCCTTCCTCTTCGTCTCCACATAAGATCCATTTACCATAATGTTGTCGATCATCTTAAATCTTCTTCTGCCTCGAACTTTTTTACCGTTCACCATTCCTTCCAGTGCATCCTTCATTAGGGAGTTTCTTCTCAGCCAGTGACCTACCCAGTTTCTTTTTCTCTTCCTGATCAGTTTCAGCATTATTCTTTCTTCACCCACTCTTTCTAGCACAGCTTCATTTCTTATTTTGTCTGTCCATTTCACATGCTCCATTCTTCTCCATATCCGCATTTCAAATGCTTCTAGTCTCTCTTCACTGCGTCGTAATGTCCATGTTTCTGCCCCATACAATGCCACACTCCACACAAAGCACTTCACTAGTCTCTTCCTTAGTTCTTTTTCCAGAGGTCCGCAGAAGATGCTCCTTTTCCTATTAAAAGCCTCCTTTGCTATTGTTATCCTCCTCTTGACTTCTTGGCAGCAGTTCATATCACTACTTATAGTACACCCTAAGTATTTAAAGTTGTTCACTTGTTCCAATGTCTCATGACGAATACTTATGTTTATCTTCTTTGTCTTTCTTCCGATAACCATAGTCTTTGTCTTGTTTACATTTATCTTCATTCCATATTGTTCACAGCTGTCATTCAGCTGCTGTAGCATATCCCTTAGTATCATCTCCTCTTCGCTAACAATGCCATATCATCAGCAAATCTTATGCACTTTATTCTTCGTCCTTCTTCTATCACCCCTCCCATGTTCTGAAAACAATTCTTCACTAACTCCTCTAAGTAGATATTGAACAGCATAGGTGATAGAGGGCATCCTTGTCGCACCCCTCTCCCTATTCCACTTCCCTCTGACAATTTTTCTCCTATCCTGACTTTGACTCGTTTCATATAAAGATTAGTTATTAGCCTTCTCTCTTTCCAATCCACACCAATTTTCTTCAAGATTTCCATAAGTTTATTCCAATCCACTCTGTCAAAAGCCTTTTCCAGGTCCACAAATACTGCATATATGTGTTTATTTTTTTCTAGATATCTTTCGCCGATTGTTCGCAGCAGTCCAATTGCATCTCTCGTACCTTTTCCTTTCCTAAAACCAAACTGCTCTTCTTCCAACTCTCCTTCCACCTTAGAATATAAACGTCTGTTCAGTATTCGCAGAAGAATTTTCGCTGAGTGCGATATAAGGCTGATAGTCCTGAACTCACTGCACTTCTTTGCATTATTTTTCTTCGGTATTGGTAGCAATACTGTTTCCATGAAATCATCAGGCCATTCACCTTTCTCATATATTTCATTGCGAAATGATAGTATTTGCTTCTTGTCTTCACCCAAGCATTTAACTAACTCAATGTGTATTCCATCAACTCCTGTTGCTTTCCCATTCTTCATTTCCCTAATCACTAGCTCAACTTCTTCCCTTAGAATACAACATCCTTTTTCGTCTTCTGATACAGCTGTTTCATCTTCTATAGCTAAGTAATCTGGACGATTCCCTGTCTCATATAATTCTTCTACATACTTCTTCCATCTGTTCAAAATTCCTTGTTTGTCGGTTATTTCATTGCTGATTTCGTCTTCTATCAACCACATGGACTTCTTATTCTTATTTGTGAAATCCAAACATTTTACTTCGCGGTACATTAAATCATATCTTCCTTTTCTCTCTAGATCCTCTACTTCACATTTCTGTTTCATCCAGTCTTCCTTCGCCTTATCAGTTACTCTTCTTAGTTCGTTGTTTAGTTTCTTATCATTTCTTTTACCTTCTTCTGTGTTGATGTTTTTCCATTTTCTCCTTTCCTCCATCTTCTCCAACATTTTCCCTGTGACCCAAGGTTTCTTATTACTCTTACCTTCTCTGTATCCTATTGTTTCTTCTGCTGTTTCCTGTATACAGCTTTTTAGATGAGTTCAGTATTCATTACTATTTTCAGGTGTGGATTCTAAATTAGAGGCTTTCTTTTGAAAATGTTCTTCAAATTTTCTTTTTTCCTCTTCGTTCATAAGTTTTTCTATATCAAACTTCTTCGTCACTTGCCTTCCTCTTATCTTTTTCAGACGAATGTAAAGTAAATAATTATAAAGTATTTTTTTTTTTTTTGTCTCTTCAAATTAGTCGACCCATATGATTTTTCCAAATATTATATCTCTATATATTATTTTTTTCAAGATAGATATTTTTTCAATTTTTTTCATTTCTGTTGAAAATTGATCAAATATTTTATTAATTAGTCTGTTTTTAATTCTTAGTCCGAAGTTATTTTTTGGATTATCAAAGACTTGTTTTTTATATAGTCTATTTCTTCTTGTTGCATTGGTATTATCTTCTTGCATATTATAACATATTTTATAATAATTCTGTATAATTAAATTATATATCACTTTGTTGAGGAAATAATATTTTATTATTTACTAAAATTTGATTTTGTTGTTCAATTTGCAGTTTGTTAAAGTTAGGAAAAATTAAATTTATTAGTTTTTTTAAGATTCTGTTAATATTTTTCATTTCATTTTTATTTACGTAAATCCAGTTATCAATACCGTAATTTATTATTGAGTCAATATATGATTTGTATAATATAATTTTTGTTTTTACTGGAAAGATGTCTTTGATATGATAAAATAAATATGATAAGTAATTTAGTCTTTTTAATATATGAATATAATGAGTATGCCATGTATATTTGTTATTTATATATTGTAACGGTACCAGGGGTCGATTGGTATTTTGGGGTGTCGTTTGTTTAGTTGTTGGGCGCCAACCGAAAGTCCGTTTGGTAAAATCTTCCTCTACCCCCTCGAAAGTCGCTACATGCCGGGTTAACTAGCTTCAGTCCATTCCGGGGTGCGGGGGAGCCACACTTCACGTCCACGTGTAGGAGGCAAGACACACTCGCAACGCAGGTTAAATTCAACAATTTTATTTGACACTAAAATAATATAGATGGTAATAACTATCGGCAAAGCTATGGCTTACAACTTCATAAGTCGCGTGGTTAAATCACTAACGCACTGAATAAATAAAAACTCACACTGAAAAAATAAAGCTCCCTTCACTTAATTGGACTCTCCTTTGACTGGTGGTCGCACTGACAAATTGTATATCACTAAATAAATTTGACGGACACTTACTTTGTCGAAATCACTGAATTTGCAAGGTTTGCTTTTGCAAATTGGTTGCGATAATTTCACTCACAAGTATTCTTAGGAACTTTAGGCTATCCACAGTGCCTGTCTAGCTAAAATAACTTATTTTTAACACTTATTCTGACAAACGAGTGAGTATAATTTCTGTTGCCAAGAACTAAAGGTGCGGCTGCAAGCTATCGCAATACGGAGATCGATGTGTAAAATGCATAGTATCCACAGGTTAACGAAGCATAGTATCCGCAGGTTGGCGTAGCAAGAGACCGCAGGTCGGCGTAGCAAGAGAATCCGCAGGTCAGCGTAGCAAGAGGTCGCTCTCCCTGGAACATGCGGTTAAATAGCTTCGTCCCTGCCGCCAGTGTGACGTCGGAACTTTCCCGTCCACTGAGATAACAGAACAGCTTATCTGCCCAAATAAGGGAGATTACCTCATGTGAGGTGATAATGATAATTATCCAATGGGATTACAGTGCATTAAACGATTCCAAATATAGAATGCTGATTTCATGGAAATTTCCAAGAACAGAAATTCCCGAAACTAAAAACTAAATTCAGCTAATTTAAAGCAAAGAGAAAATTAAATTTAAATTTAAAATCCTTAATTAAATCTAACTTAAGCTAAGCTAAAATTATTCAATTGCCTAAAATACTTAAATTCCTAACATTAAATCCTAATATTTTAAATTTAAAGATTTCGCTCCTAAAACCTTAAGCCAAGCTCAATTAAAGTCTAAATTAAAAGCTAAAATAAAATAAAATCACTGACAATAACTAAAACTAAAATAACGAAGTCTTTTGCCATTAGCCTTTACAAAACAATTATTTTGGAATTATTTCTCTTAACTGACATTCCTTTTATCTTTACAATAATAATAATATTAAATTCTAATATTTCAAATTACAATAAATCAACATATGAGTATTGTCACAATATAGACCTGGATATTTATAATTATTTATTATTTCTATATTTTCACAGTTAAAGTTTTTCATATCTTCTGGTTTTTTGTGTATGCAGTTGAATTCATGATATTTTATTTGTGGTATAATGTTTATTTTTTTATTTTTTGAATTAATTATCATATATTTAGTTTTGTTTTTGTTAATGGCTAATTTATAGTCACGTGTCCATTTAATTATACTTATAAAATCATTTTGTATTTGTTCTTGTGCTATTAAAAAGTTTTTTGTTTGTGTTTATTAATAGTAAGTCATCTGCATAAGCAAAAATATTTGAATTTTTTGAATTTTTAAAGATTGTATTAATATATATTAGAAATAGTATTGGGTCTAAGTTAGATCCTTGTGGTACGCCTTTTTTTAAATTATATATTTTACTTATTTTATTTTGTATTTTAATTTTGAATTTTCTTTTTTTTTAATAGTTCTTTAGTATTTTAAGCATTGGGCCTCTTATACCAATATTATTTAGTTCTTGTAGTAATATGTTGTGATCGAGACTATCAAACGCTTTTTTCATGTCTATATATATAATTAGAATGAAATTACTTTTGTTTAAGTTTTTATTTATAATTTCATTCAAGTTTTGTAATAATAATGTTTTACTCTTTTTTTTTTGATATGCATATTGATTTTTATTTATTAACTGATATTTTTCAATAAAATTATATATTGTGTTAAAAATGTAGGTTTCTGTAATTTTTGATAAATTTGAGTATTGATATTGGTCTATAATTTGTTATATCCATATAATTTCCATTTTTAAAGATGGGAATTAATTTAGATATGAGTCATTCCATATCAAATCACCCAATTTTGAAAGAAAAAAAAAATTCATACCTCAGAATTTGAGTTTGATTTTTTTCCAAGTTCTAGAAACAAATTTATGAGACCCGTATTTTTTTTTTTTTTTTTTTTTGCATATGTAAAAAATTAAAGAAGTTATAATTTTTTCTTGAACATGCTCTTAAGCCTAATTTATGCCCATTTAACATTAGTGTCAATGGGAAAATAGGTGTAAGACAAAGGTGCATAGCTCGAAAGGGATAGGTGGTAGCAGCATGAAATTTTTTATGAAATACTATTATTCTTAGGGTAACATTTAGAAAAAAAAATTAAGTTGCTCCCACTATCCCTTCTTCTGTCTTCTTTCCCCGATAAAAGACTCAGAAAGGCATTAGCTTATCTGAAGGCCACCGTCACACCTGCCAGTGGCCCCCAGCAAAAGAAGCAAGAAAATAAATTGCTGTGTTATTTTACACAACTGAAAGGCCTTAGCCTATAACTAATAGGCAAAAAGGCTTTTATTAATTGAACTAAAGGTTCAAAAAAGGTGAATTAATGCAAATAAAACATTTTAACGTGCTGGGAATATATCAATCAAACAAGATTTATTTTCTTGCTTCTTTTGCTTTCGGGGGCCACTCCCAGGTGTGACGGTGGTCTTCAGATAAGCTCATGCCTTTCTGAGTCTTTTATCATGGAAGGCGGATTGGGCTGATGAGTCCCTAGAAGGACGAAACGGTCGTTCCCAATTCCTTCCAATAATTGATTCCGAAAGGTAATTTTATTTATCCATGTGCTTTTCTTTTCTTATCTTTTTTTGATTTTATTGATATAATCACAGCACATTAAAATGTTTTATTTGCATTAATTCACCTTTTTTGAACCTTTAGTTCGATTATTAAAAGCCTTTTTGCCTATTAGTTATAGGCTAAGGCCTTTCAGTTATGTAAAATAACATAGCAATTTATTTTCTTGCTTCTTTTGCTGGGGGCCACTGGCAGGTGTGACAGTGGCCTTCAGATAAGCTGATGCCTTTCTGAGTCTTTTATCGGAGAGGGCGGATTGGGCTGATGAGTCCCTACAAGGAAAAAACGGCCGTTCCCAATTCCTTTCGATAATTGATTCTGAAAGGTAATTTATTTATCCATGTGTTGTTCTTTTTTCCTCTCTTGTTTTGATTTTATTGATATATTCACAGCACGTTAAAATGTTTTTATTTGGGTTAATACTATAGTGACTTTGATAATTTTTTGCAGAAGAAGGGATAGTGGGAGCAACTTAATTTTTTTTTCTAAATGTTACCCTAAGAATAATAGTATTTCATAAAAAATTTCATGCTGCTACCACCTATCCCTTTCGAGCTATGCACCTTTGTCTTACACCTATTTTCCCATTGACACTAATGTTAAATGGGCATAAATTAGGATTAAGAGCATGTTCTAGAAAAAATTATAACTTCTTTAATTTTTTACATATACAAAAAAAAAAATATGGGTCTCATAATATTAAACATCATCCACCAGAAAATAAATGTCATAAACTACATTTATTAACTGAAAAAAAAACGAATTTTCAAGGAGATAAAATTCACCGTCTCCCCTTCTTCAAGCCTTTTTACATTATAACAATAAATAGACGAGATTCTTTTACTACAATGACTTTAAAATATTGATATTAACAATTAAAAAACGTTAATACAATAATAATAAAAGATCATACTCTACAATATAATAATCGCATATTATTAATAATCACAAATTTAACACTTTAATTTTTCAATTATTACCTTTTTGTTAGAGGTTACAAATTTTTTGTTAATCATTTCTCTAGCCAATTTTACCAAATTTTCACTAACTTTAATTCCATCACATCTATTGAGATTTTTTTCTTTTGAATTTCTGATACATAGGCTTTCTATTGTTCTTCTAATTTTTGTATTTGTTTCATTATATAAAATGTTTACTTCACAATTGATACAATGTTGCTTGTCTTTACAGTGTTCAGCAATTTCTGATTCCTTTACTAATTTTTGTCTAATATAATATTCGTGTTCCCCCATGCGTTCTTGAACTGTTCTTTTTGTCTCCCCAAGATAGAACGAATCGCAGTTCATGCAATCTAATTTATAAACAACACCCATTTCAAACTTCTTTTCATTGCTATTTATCTTTTTACACAAAATATTTTTTAATTTATTTCTATATTCAAAATCGATATCTTTACTCCATATCTTTTACCAATTTCTTTTAATTTCCAGCTGTTCTTATTCAGATACGGAATGAAAAATCTATTTTTATTATGTTTATCCAATTCTTTTATCTTAAATTTATTATAATTTCTTATTGAACTATCTATGAATCTGTCAGTATAACCATTCTTTTTTAATTTTGATTTCATATCACTTACTCCTATATTAAAATCTTCATTACTGGTATTATTATCATCAATTCTAATTAAATAATTCTCAATTATATTCCTTTTTATTTTCATATTGTGTCCAGAATCAAATTTTAAAATATGGTCACTTTTATAATCTTTAATGTAATGTTTCATTGTTATTTTGTTATCCTTTTTTATTAGTTTCAGATCAAGAAAATTTAATGAGTCATTGATTTCTTCTTCCATTTTGAAATGTATGTCTTTGTGTCTCTTGTTAATGTCACTAAAAAAATTACTAAATTGCCTTTTTGTTCCGAACCATAATATAAGTATATCATCTGCATAGCGATAATATTCCATTCTAAATTTAGTATCTTTCAATAATTTTTGTTCAAAAAAATTCATATAAATATTGCACAATGTCCCTGACAAAGGTGACCCCATAGGGAAACCTTTGACTTGTTTGAAAATCCTATCTTGGTGTTTAAAATATGTGTTCACACTTATTAGTTTTATTAACTCTATCAATTCATCATAATCCATTTTAAGTTTCTTCAATTCTTCCCTATTCTCAAAAGCTAAACTTTCTAAAATCATCATAGTTTCATTTACAGGGATATTCGTGTACATGTTGTCTACATCTAGAGAAAACATGTAAAAAATTTTAGTATTATTAAAGAAATATCCAATCTTATTAATTAAGTCTTTTGAGTTCTTAATAAT
Organism: Thereuonema tuberculata; assembly: GCA_023159025.1. Lineage (NCBI taxonomy): Eukaryota > Metazoa > Arthropoda > Chilopoda > Scutigeromorpha > Scutigeridae > Thereuonema > Thereuonema tuberculata. Next base: position 335,650,739 of record JAFIDM010009631.1, read on the forward strand.
TACATCTTCTCTTGGTAATTTGAAATTTTTTACAAGTTTATTTGCATATCTAGCCAAGTTGTGAACCGGTGAGCCATATGCATTAATTACTGCGGGAACAGGCCTTCAAAAATACTTATCCTGCAGGCTCATACACTGTTACCAACTTTAAAGAGACAGGACACACCCCCAACTTCTCAGCTGCTAAATCCCTTTCCCACCATAATAGACTATCCCACCGTCTTCTTGCTGAATCTTTCCATATAATACAGCTTAAAGCTTACAACCCAATAACCGGCAGGCAAAACGCCTGTCACTATTGCTAAACTTTCTTAATCCTCTTACTTCCCTCACTTTCAACATACCTTCCCTCATCATCTTATCGTAAATGTTGTCCTTATGTCCTATATGTTTGTGCCGTCCCTGAAAGAATACGCACAGCATTCCGAAACTGTTGAATTAATTCCATGTACAACTTTATATTCAACTTTTTATAAGTAAGTGCGTTTTATTCATTTCCATTTTTTATTCTTCTTTAGGCTTCTTATGTTTAAAAAAACAAGATTTAAGTTAGTATCATAAGAGACAAAATTATTTTTATTTTTTTCTTTCTAGTTATATAAATTATGAAAGTTGTTAGTTTCAGGATACATATTAATTTCTTCCATTTTTTTTGTCTTTCTTATTCAATTTTTCTAAGTTCATTTTCATTTTCAATTTTTTGAATTGTTGAGTTTTCGTCTTTTTTCACAAGTATTTTTTGATTCTTGATCCATACAAATTTATAGTTTTTTTTTCTTTTGTTTTTTGTTTTGTTTGCCAGAATAGTTTTTTCTTCTTTTTTGTGACTTAATTGAAAGAGTCAAAAATTTACATATTCTTTTTATTTGAGTTCTTGAAAAGAGCTGTGAACTTAAATTAATAAAGAAAAAAGAAATGTATTAATCCATTTTTCTTTTCAGGGTCATCATTGTTATTTAGCAATTCTTTTTCTATTGCTGTTGATGGAAATATCACATTCACAAGAATTGAGAGTTTCATTACGGCTGTAGCAATTGTTTTTGCTACTTTCTATGTTTTTAACATAGAATATCCTGAGGGTGCCTGCAAAACTCTGGAATTTATTCAGAGGTAAGTTATCAATAATGTATCTGTAGTGTTGTCAATAATTATTTCTTTAAAATGTATTTACTAGTCCTGAAAATTTGAAAGTTTTCTTATTCCATTAATTATTTATGAAAATTAATGCAGCTTTTTTTTTTTCATTTGCAGGTGCTTTGTCGGCATTCACCCAGGAGAGGGGACGAAAACAAGGAGAGGGAAAATAAAAAAAATTTGTAGATATCCTCCAAAGTTCTGAAATTAGTAAATGCCATTGCTAATTATGAATGGCTAGTTTGAAAATGTTAATTCAATGTTAAGATATCATTATTAAAACATTTTTAAGTGTTATTGAATTTCTTCTTTTTTTCGAATTTGGGCTTAACATATCCTGATATATAAAAATACATGACATTAAAAAATAAAAAGCAACAAAAAATATGTCCAACAATTCTGAAAAACAAAAATGCCAGTACTTTTATGTATATTACTAATACACACTGAATACTTTAATTCGAGCAACAGAAAGACAAAAATATTAGTAATATTTTCGGATTATTAAGTGCATGAAATACATAATAAAATATTGGAGATGGGATGAAAATTGTCACCATATTTGTAATAGTTTACAGCCGAGATTTTATTTTTGCTAAAACGGCAAAAACCTGTTGCAAATACGGTGACAATTTTTTTAAACAGTGCTGCTCAAATTACGGTAATTTACTGTTAATTATGCGGTACCTTACTTAGAAACATAACGGTCAATGTAGAAACTACGGTAATCTACTGTTCAAAAAACGGTGGGCTTACATGATATAATACGGGCACTAAAAATTACGGTAGTCTACCATTACAAATACGGTGCCTGTTCTTACAAATATAACGGTGTACAAATAACAGTAATGCACTGTTAAAAATATGGTGATCGTTTTTGCAAAATTTTATGGTGACCGTAATATTAACGGTTAATGTCGGCAGCCATAATTGAATAGTTGAAAAAACTACCGTTTTTTCAACGGTCAAATTCTTACAGTGTACCATGTGTCTCAATATGTAATGAATCCGTCAACTAATTTCAAAATGGTGGACCCAAAAACCTAAATTTATGGCACTTTCAATGATAAATAGGTTCATCCAACCCTAACTCAAAAACCGATTGATAGGTGGCAACACAAGACAGGCAACACAGGGCAGTTACAGCAATTTGATAATCAATTATCGGCAAATTGTTTTTGAGAAATGATCAGATATGCATTTTGTAAGCCGGTTATATTGACGATGACCCAAATGTTGGTCATTTTCAATCTCTAAAGCAGGGGTCGGCAACCTTTTGTTGTAAAAGGGCCAAATATTTTATGTGGGGATTACTGCGGGCCGCACTTGGGCCAAAAAGGGCCAAAACCTTATTTTAACAACCAAAAAAAAGGAAAATCTTAAGACGCCTCGCGAGCCGCACCAAAACGCTTCGCAGGTCGCTGGTTGCCGACGCCTGCTCTAAAGGATATCTGCTTTTCATTTCCTCAGCAACACTTGTGCTCACAGTCTACGGAAGCCAAAATGTCAAAAAGTCTACATTGTAGCCAAACATTTTTGTTATGTAGTCACTGTGAGCTTCCTTTGTGCTCTTCATTAATAAACATTTCAATGTTAACATTTTATAAAGTTTTTGTTTTTGTTAATTTTGTTAATCAGTGTAACATATAAAATTTGCAAAATAAATTATTTAGGAAAATTTGACTGAAAAATTACTTACAATTATCTTTTCCATTGAAAGTGCCATAAATTTAGGTTTTGGGTCCACCATTTTGAAATTAGTTGACGGATTCAGTTCATATTGACACACATGGTAGTCATGTATGCGAGTAACATAAATGCGTTGGAATTTTTATTCTATCTCCATTTGTTAAAAAGTTATAACAAATTAAAGTTTTTACGCCCCCATGCAGATATCTCGAAAACTATTAACCGGAGATGAAAATCAATATCAAATTCGGACTCGGCGTTAAAAAGTCTATAAAGTGACCCATAAACCAATATCAAATTGAGAGTAACACTTCGCGACGTTCCCTTGTAAGTTGAGTTCGGACGGTCAGCCCGACGTCTCTTCGCCTTTAAGCCCCGGGAAAGTAATTCGGTACCCACATTTTACAGAGGTCTGTATGGACCCTGAGACCTATTTGGAGGAGAATTCAACGTGGAAAAAAATCCCGACATCCGCAGGGGATCGAACCGGCTTCTTCAGCCCGCCGCAGTCAAGTGGATTACCACTTGGCTACTGGGCCCCAAAATATATAGTATATTAATTGAAGGGGCAGGTGTTATTTTACAAAAATGTACTTTTGAGAAAAACTAATTTAAGTTTTTGTTCTACCAAGTTTTCTGTATTAGAAATACCTTTATCCACCGGATATCTACGGATCTAGGCATCCAACACTCTCCAAATGAAAATATGTGTTAAAGCTGCACAAAACTTTTTCATCCATAAAAAAACTCATTTTTTTACAAATTGTAACATAACACTTTCATCCACTTACCCCTTCAATTACATCAATTAAATTATATATTTCACATTAGTATTAAGATAAAAGTTTCCACAATTTATTATTATCGAAAAAAACTTAGTAGCACTACTAGGAATACTGTGACACTGAATCGTGATTCACAAGAATTAATACTTTAGTTTATAAGTAAGTATTAAGAGAATAATAAAAATAATGCAGTAAAAAGTAAATTTTACGAAAAAAAAAATCGATAAATTGGATGGCTTTCCATTTGATTATTAATGTGCGAGATGTAACGGTATTTTTATCGTTATTTTTATAAAGTCATATTTTTATCGTTGTTCCATTCGTTCGGAAAAATTTGTAATTATTTTTTGGAGGGCAAAACTTAAATCGAAAACAATTTTGTTTTTGTTTTTTAGCTTACTTTTGATATCAAGCAAAGAGTAATAAATTCCTTAAATTCCTTGAGAAATTCCTTGAATTTCTTTTTTCTTTATATATTTTCAATTACATTTTATGTTAAAAAAAAAATTAACTTGCTATCTTAAATAATTATCTTTTCTGAGATAAAATTATTATTATTTCATGTATTCAACTTTATTGAAGCAGAAGTTTCTCAAAAAATATGAATCATTTTTCTACAAACATACAAGAAAAAAATTTTTTTTAGAAAGCTGCTTTGTGTTTATTTTGAATTTATTATTTAGAATTCAGATAAAACATAAAATCTTTAGAAAAACAAAATCAACTTTAATATGAATAAGTAATCAGAAACATCTACTTAGAAAGGGAAGATATTTGACATAATTAGAAGACTATGATAATAAAATAAGCAAAATTAGTAACCGATATTATTTTATTAAACTTATACATTTAACAAGAATTATTTGTTTTAAAATTGTTATTCATAACTATTAAAATTTACTCAATTACTGATAGTATATAAAATCATCATAAAATTCACAAACAATTTCCTGAAATAAAAGTAATAAGTTTTAGGGAAATACATGAAAAAGCAAGTTCTAAAGTCCTAAGACTAATCTTAAGATTTTAATAAATAATAATTTATTGCTGTGATGATTTTATTGTAGAGATCTTGTTAACATATTAAAATTTCGTTTTGCATGCAAGCAAATAAAATGAATTTTTTTTTTAGAAAACAGTAAATTTCAATTAAATTATTAAACGCTTAATACAGTAAGGGTTTCCATCACTGTTGTACTCTTCCTCCTCTCTCTCAAAAATATTGTAGTAAGGCTGTCTGTAGCTTTTAATTCAATTCAACAAATGTAAGTAAAAATTTGTCTCCATCCATCTCCATGAGTATTAATATCAATAATTTGTAGAAGCTTCATTTTTATAAAGATAACAAATGTAACTACATAAGATACTAAAAATTTTTAAAATCTCAAATTGTAAATCTTTGATTGCTATCATTCCTAATTGGAATTTCGTAATTATTAGATTTATTTTTTATGATAAATAGCCAAAGAAACAACGACTAATACGAAGGCTGTAACGAAAAAAACATTCAACTTCAATGAAAAAATAATCAGTGACTGTGTAGTTGTAACCAACATTGCGCACGAGATAAAAAATAGCCTTGTTATGTTACTGGAATATTTCATAATTGCTGACATAATTAATCCACTTGTAGCTTCGAAAAGAATAATGACCCAAGTCAAAGTGGAATAGCCTTCAAAAAAATTGCCAAGTCCTTTATCTAAAAATAAATAAAAATATATGCATTTTATAGTAATCTTTAAAAAAGCAAATTGTAAGTTATGAAATTAGAAAACTGAAACTAAACAAATGTATATATATATATATTTTTTTTTTAAACAAATTAAAATTTTATATTAAATCAATAAATGATATTCATTTTGGTGAAAGATGAAGTAATGCAGATATTACTTCATTAATATCTACTAAGATAGCAAGAATAAATAGATCTAAAGAAAATTTGATTTAGTTCTGGTGAGATTTAGTTCTTGCCTTCAAAATTGATAATGTCTGTATTATTTTATCCTACTATTTTAGAATTAACACAAATAATGTCAATTTTGAAGTATCCATTTACGTTAGCTGCTAGTAGATCAATTTTCATAAAATTTTAAAATCCTGCAAATATGTCTGATATTTATGAAAAATCTTTGTTAATAATTATGTTTTTTGCTAATTTTTGACGAATTATTATATACTAACATGAATTCTATAAAACAAAGTATTCTTTCATTTAAGAATTTGTGTCTTCTATGTTTCTGCAGCAAAGTCTTTATATTGAATTTCTGTTTTTATAATATAACTACATAGTTAATTTCTCTATAACTAAATTATTAAAATGAATTAGCTAAAAGATTGCCTTACTTTTTTCAGCTGAAAGCAGATACATTGTTCCATTGCAGAAAAGGCCAAATACGTAAAGCACCATATTTTGAACAGGGAGTGACAACTTGCAAAAAAAAATAAAAAATTATGAGACACTACAACAAAAGTACAGTAGATAGGCGCGGGGGAAAAAATGTCTTTATGAAGATCTAATAAAATGATTGAGATCTTCAAAATTTTGTACCTAAGCATCCAACAAGCATTCAATAGTAATTAAAAATTAAGTAAATTCAATTACATTGAAAACTGATTTATTGAACAGTTTTCACGATTCCGATTAAATTAGCATTACTGAACTGAATTGAAGTGTTTTAACTCAGCAGTTCAGGTGATCCGGTTTTTACAAACTGTAGGTCATTGGATAGTAGTCGGTAAGACTGTCATCTTAACTTTCCCGTAAAATAGAACCAATTCCTTCTATTTTATATATCAGCCACTTCGATTGCCATTCATGTGTACTTGCAATCCGACACCAGCGCACCTAGTGTTGAAAAGCACAACATGTACCTCAACCGTATTTGAATCTGTTTAATCAAAATCATTGATAACAAAACTGGCATTCATAAGAAAGGTCATCTTTCAACAATGTTTACTAGGACGCTTCCAGAATAGCTACGTTATTAACCAAATAGGCTGAAAAATAGAAGCCAAATAAAGGAGAATGGGTAGATCTGCCCCACCCCTGCATAGCGATAAGATATACGTAAGGAAAGATCTCCATCAATAGAACAATTTTTATCATTACGACTTATCTATATAACTCCGTGCGGAGTTATATACGTCTAGATATGACGTTTGAGTCATTACTTGTAATGAGTGTGGGTGGCAGAGAAGCCAACCCTCTACAGCCGCTGGGTGCTTGGCTGTGAGTGGTTGGCTTCCCTGCAACCACACTCATTGCAATCAATGACTCAAACATCATATCTAGACATATATAACTCCGAACGGACCATTAATTGAGACGAGTCGTAATAATAACATGTTCTATATAAGGAGATCTTTCTGTAGGTACATATCTTATCACTTTACAGGGTGGGCAAATTCCCATAGAATTTGCCCATTCTCCTTTAAACTGAAAATTGAAGCTGCAGGGTGGATTGTCTTCTGGAAAAAAAAAAATAGCCTGTTCCAACCGAGATATTTTTGGGAAATGACAAATATGAATACAAACTAACTCAAAGAAAAAAAGAAGTCCCAAATTGTTTTCTTATACTGTATTCTCAGGATAGTCAGCATATCTATCTGCAACAACTTTTTAATTCACTAAATATGAGGAAGTAGACTGAATTAACACCTTATGAAAATTTCTTTAGTATTTCTGCTACGGATGACTTATATAAGTCGAAAACTACAATTCCTCTATTCACGCAGTAAATACTTTTTATCTTCTAAATTATGCTTATATTGGGGTTTTGTCCCATTTTTTTTTTTTTTTTTGAAAAAGATGGGTGACCTTGAGAACTAACAAACATCTTTCAATCTTAAATTTAATGCATTGTTTCTGGTAAGTTGAATAAAAATCAATAATTCTATTAAGATAATATGATTATAAAACTGACATTCAAATTTTCAACTTATCAAAACACTCATTAAAATAAGGACCAGCAGATCTTCAAACATAATGTGGTCTTCGACATAACAGGATATGTCCAAGGTGACGTCAAAAGTGATAAAAAGCATCAAGCATTATTTCTGGAGGTTATTTTAAATTCAAAAATACACATAAAGCTAAGTTCGATTTGCAAAATCGCTAACTATATGGAGAAAAAAAAAAGAGATACAAAGAATACAGGGCCCCCACAAGGGTAGGGTCAGTTGGTCCCTCAGCACCGGGGCCCGGCCGTCATGGGGCCCCGGCTGAGGTCTTAATCGAAAAAAAAAATATATGAATTAGCCTATCACTTCTATACTTTTTATAA
>JAFIDM010009631.1:335665154-335679679 GCA_023159025.1 Thereuonema tuberculata
GGGGGGTGGGGGTGGCCTAGTAATAAAAAAGATAATATACATCTAATGTATGAATGCGAGGAGAATTCAAAGTTCAAAGGTTTATCTATAACGAGATGGGAAACCAAGATACTCATGACTGAAAGCTTAGTTTTCATACTGTTAGTCTTAAATAAGACCAGTGGCGTAGCAAGGGGGGGGGGGGCGGTCCGCCCCGGGCCTCCGCCTGGGAGGGGCCCCATCAGCCAGCCTTAGGGGCCCCACCTAAGGAAAATTTCCTTTTTTTTTTTTTTGGTTGTTAAATACGAAATTCCCTTTTTTTTTTTTTTTGGTTGTTGCTTAATAATGGAACTCCCGCCAGTGGCCCCCTCCCCACTGAATGAGACTTGACTGGTCTCGAAATACTTCACTATCAATATGGCCAGTATTATATAATCATCAGATTACTATTAGGATCATTACCAGGAGTGCTTTTGCCACGTTACGCTAAGGACAATGTTCTCTATTCATAGATTAGGCCAGGCACAATAGCGAGGTAAGCAAGGCACGAGGGGACCATATTCGACCAGCGTTTTTCTTTTCTTTTTAATTTGGCTGGATGGAGTTCTATGGCTCGATGAAGAGAGGGATCACTCTTATTAATAGTGATGGGAGATAAAGGCAGCGATTTATGTCTTGCAGGAGGGCACCTAAAGACAAACCCCCGCCCAGGACCACTGTAATTTTGAAACTATCCAGTTTCTTTTGGAACAGATTCGAATTGATCCTAATTCTTCAAGTAATGTCTAGGGCTGTTAATATTAATATCGATATCAGATGTAAAGCAGATGTAACTTCAAAATCTAAAGTAATTATGTCAATTATATATTTACACCTGATTCTTGTATTTGTATTAAAATTTGTACTATTTTTTTTCTTCGCAACCTGTCATATTGTCAAAGCAGCTGGAAGTAACAGCACAAGCCAAAGACTTCATTACATTACTTTTAATTCAAAATAAAGGTCTTTTGCATCATTTCATTTTAAATTAATTTTCCTAATGCAAGATTGATGGAAGCAACATGATTAACATTTTTTTCTTGTAGAAAGTTTGGAACATTGCTGAAATTACTAGCTTGTTCAGATGAAATGGGTAAACGGAAGATTCCCTGTCAGCACGAAAACACAGATCAGTCTGGCATCGACTGCATCAGCGTACAACGTTCTTGGACTATAGTAGGTACTCTGTCAACACTGTCTCGTTTACAAGCATTTCAGCAATTCTAAGCTTTTGGCTTGATTACTCTAAAAAAGAATAAGATATTTCCGTCATTTGCCTTTATGAATGAAAATTTAGTTGAACAGTAACACAAAAGAAATTGTTAAAAAAAATCAACACAACTTTTGGAGAGGGAACGATGTCCAAATCCACCGTATTACGCTCATTCGCTAAGTGATCATTACTTAAAAGCACATTGGCTTTATTCACCGTAATTAGATCTGCTATACAAAGTTGATGAAATAGCATGGCCAAAGGTTCTGCATCAGTCTGTGAAACATAATATCATCCATTCGTACTGATGGAGACCAATCAAAAGACGATCAAGAAGTTTGATTATAAGGCATTTGAACAATCCGTAGTCTACGGATTTGGCTTATATCAGCTACCATCTTTTAATGTATTTGGAATACTATTGTTGAACAGGAGCTCCCACAATCAGACCACTACAGCCTTCGGTTTGGAAATTCCAACCCCTGTTTCTTTCAAACAGGCATCTGTAAGCTAATGACACACTATATTGTTTGACTGCGTTGAGTTTGCGTAACACTTCAATCTGTTAGTTCGAAATCCCCATTTCAATAGATTGTCTTTAATAATTTTTCTATTGCAGGAACACTGTTCTGTAATTAATCTTCGATCATATGTAAAATTATACGCTTCAACTTCTGTATTTCTTTATTTGAAAGATCTTACTTGATTAATTCAGTACTTATTCTTCAAAATGGCTGTTTATTTTTGCTATTTATTTTTATTATTCACTCTTAGCGCCAAGAATTTATGTTGATGTAAGAAATATCATTTTCACTTTTCCTTTGATACTATTAAGAGACAATTTTACAGCATTACTTCAGCAGTGTTTTGAAACTTCTTAAACTTTAAACTACGTAATAAATAGCATTTAATCGAAGACTTATTGTTTCATGTGGCCTGATTTTATTTTCACAAAAAAAGATGGGCATCTCTGATTTTAGCAATTTTTTTTTTTAATAGAAAATCTTCTAAACTACTTGTTGATGTTTTTGATAAAAATCTTATAATTATGTGCAATGAACAGAAGATTTTAAAAAACTTATTAAAAATTTGATGCCAGAGATTGTAAAATCTTGAATTAGTCCACTGAAAAATAAGTAGTAGGTTTAAAAAATGGGTCTTTTGAATTAATACAAATTGAGCATAATTCACGTAATATCTCCGTCATACTAAAACTACGGCTATTTTTGATATCGTTAGTTTCTTCCATATACAATAGACTCGTTTCCTGAGGGAAAACCATTCTGTTGGGGTTTTTTTCATTTTTCAGCTAAGCGAGTATTAAATTACGACATGTAAATGTTTAGAATGTGGACAGATCATTTAAAAGAAAGTTATTTTCCAAGCAGCGTTCAGAATGAGACTCGTTCAGAATGAGAGAACTGAGTTAAATACTATATGTACAAATTGCGCTAAATATTTTCAGAATTAAAAATGAAAGCAATTTTAAAACTATATTCTTCTTATGTATGTAATAAATAATTACAAGAATCAATTACCTATTACTGGCACCTGCTAGTGTTAATAATGACAATGCTAACCACTGCATAGAAGTGATAGGTCTATAAGAAAGAGTGAAAACGAAACGGCAATTTATATGATATAATAAAAAAAAAAGATGAAAATCTTAATTTAGAAAATAATTTTAAAAAATTAAACATTTTAATTTCCTATCTCATGATTTTTTTTCTTTTAATTTTTTTTTTTATGAAATATGATTATTTTAATTGAAAAAGATTGTATTGGATAATTTCTGTTTTTTTTTTTTTTAATATAGTCCAACAGAAATACTTTTACTGATATACTTACATTCCCAACACAGTACTCATCAACTGCAATTAAGAATTGCCAACATTAAGCATACATGCCTATGCCAATATTGCAAAACTCTTGTCCTAACATTAGATTTAGTCAAGAAAATTAGTTCTCGCATCTTTAAAAAATGCAGTTTGATGTTCTTAAACTATTGTGTACATAATCCTTCATCAAAACCAGAAAAATATGTTACCAGATCCCAACTGATATGTAAAGGATGTATATAAATACCTGTAAAGTTTCCTTAATAAATTAAATACAACATCCACAACATGGACATATTCAAAGAGCTAGTCTTAACTGTTCCTTATAAAAATGACGGAAATATCAAATAAAAGACAACCATAGCTTCAATGAAATTCATTCATTCTCATACTCAACGTGTATCTAAATACATTATTTTCAACGTTAGTAAATATCAGTTGGTAAACAGATAGTAGGTCAGAACAATTTCATTGCTTAGATAATCGTTCAACTTGGAGAGTTACATTAAATCGTTTATATCTTTTAAAATTCTTATAAATTTAACTAGTCAACCAAATGACTGAAAAACAAACTAATATATGATCTCTATGTTTAAGACATGTTATTTATTGCGCTTTATTTATTAATATCATATATATGAGGGTATCATTTTGTAGCTTTAGTATTAGCTATATATAAATGATATATATCCCTTTTATTTTACTTATTAACTTGTTATATTGATTAAATGCAAAATAAAAAAGAAAAATCTATAATATAAAAGGGAAATTTGATGATGTGTGTGTATATCTTTCAAAATGTTTATCATGCTTTCCAATATGCTACAAACTTGAAATTTCGCATGTGGATAGGTTCCACACCGTAGACAATGTAAAAAGAGTAAAAATAAACTTTTTTTTGTTTTTATTTTTTTTTTTTTTTGGGGGGGGGGGGGGGGGGGGGGATGACCATGAAGTGTGTGGCGCAACCCGCAATACACCTGAATTAAGCAGAAAAGACCACTAAGGGTTGGGAAGTCGTACATTCTCTGATTTCAAAATATTAATTTGCTAAATAAATAAAACGTTTTTTTACGTTAGATTTATGCATGGGTTCCGGAGCGAACGACATACCCATCTAGCCTTTAATTACTTTGAATTACTTGCAGTGTTAGCGTAATTGTTCAAACTTAAAAGCTTTCCAATGACCTTATTAAAATTTGAAATAAAGTTTAGTAAGTTTTCTTTGTGCTTATTAATATACTTATTTGTAGGGGAATGCTGATTAATTAAATTACCTTCAGATAATTGTTTCTAATATAATTGCAGTTATACTAAACGAGGTTCAAAATACGACCAGATAAGATCCTTGACCAAAATGCCAGTATTAAAAAATATATATATTCATTATTTAACAAGGAAAAAAAAAGTTCTGAATTTCATCACTTTTTCCTTAGAACTGTTCCTTATTGTTGTAATATCACAGCACCACTTTTAGAAATAAAAAATAATCGTAAAGTAATTTAGGAAATGAATGCCATTTACCTTTTAATTATTAATCTATACAGCAAAGCAGTTGAAATAATTTTCATATTGCAAAGAACCTGAAAATAACAAATATATATTTATTTACTTTATAACGCAATATATGAAAACTTTTAATGACTGCATTTGATGAAATTGTAGATGCTGATAATGATGATGTATCACACAATTTCATACCTATTAAAATAGGTATTAAAATAGAAACTCTTCTTCTCTTACATGTTGCGTGTATTATTCTATTTATCTGAGTATCTCCTGATACATCAATTACAGAGATCAACAGAATTTACTATACCAAGAATTTGTAGACCTAAACTCGGGTAATTTGCAAGTAACTCTTTTGTATTGAGTTTACTGCGAAGTTGTCCGTGGATTTCTGAGATCCAAAAAAAAAAAAAAAATCCCGATAAATGGCAGCAACTCTTGGACAGTGGAACTTATCACTTTGCGCTCTCGGCGGAATTATGGGAAGTTATTTTCTAAGGAGATGTGTAGATTTCTTGCAGGCGTCATCTGGGAAGCATTGTTATGTTTTTGTGTTGTTATTAACAATATTTGAATAATTGTAAGTATTGAACAATATTAGCAATATTCTTTATATTCATCTGATTAATTTAAGCTTTCGCCTGTTGTCATATTCGCATTGGTTAGCTTCAAAATCACTTTTGCCTGTTGTGCATTTCTTAGCAATTTCATCCTGTTGTGACCACTAACACACACTACCTTGAACGGATGGTCGGCATTCTAAAACATGTTTTTTGTGTTATTGTAGTATACTAATAGGGTAATTAGTTCTCATTTTTTTTATTTTTAAGGTCCAAAATCTAACTATACTTATTTTCATTTGTTGTAGATGTCAAAACCGAAAGGGAAATATGGAGAGCGATACCGTGATAATAAATTAAAAGAGACTAAAGCCGCTTTGATGTGGAATCCACAAAGGTCAAGGAAGAGAGGAAGACCACGGAATAGTTGTCTGCGATCGACCCTTTCTGAAGTTTGGAAAAAAGTGTTGGAGTGAGGTACGACCTATAGCTATCAACAGAAGCAAATGGAAAGACCTAGTTGACAACTTATGCTCCTGATGAAGCGATGGTCTTTATTATTAATAATATTTTTATCATAAAATGGGCTTTAAGAGATGGATGGTCTATGTATAAATCCAGTAAGGAATTTCATACGAAGGGTCTTCAATAAGTTCGTGCAAAATAATAGAAAGAATACATTTACTAAAAAAATTTTATTCACAGCTTTTCGAGATAATACCCATCGTCATCTATACATCGTTGCATTCGTTTGAAATAACTACAGAAGCACCCAGCCCAGCTCGCAGCAGACACCTCACCTATTTCATATAGGTATGCCTCCAAGGCCTCTTTTTACAAAAACGTCGTCCCCGTAACTTTGATTTCTCCTTTGGGAAGAGAAAGGAGTCCAGACGGGCTAAATCGCGAGAATAGGGCGGGTGCCCAGTTCCTTGAGTTTGTTTTCCGCCAAAAACTGCTTGGTTAACCTCGCAGTGTGTGCAGGACAATTGTCATGATGCAGTAGTAGGCCTCTGCACCCGGTCCTCGGACGAACCTGGGCGATGGTTTCAGCATACGGGATAGGCAAAACTATCCCATTTTGCACCATTTTGCCGTGACAGATTTCTGTGTTTCCATTGGTACTGGGCATACATGACCGCTTCGACGGATGAACGTTGCAACCATCATTTTTTTCACACTTCGTTCGCGCTTGAACTTCAATGGCGGAGGTGCCCCTTTTTGCTGCCATACGGGACAACTGTTGTTTCGGGAGTTGGTCGTAGTGATAGACCCACGTCTCATCATCTGTTATTAGTATCTCACTCAACGCATTCGAAGTATCTTTGTTGAAACGCCGCATATTTTCCGTGACCACTCCACACGATTGGATCTCTGTTCAGCAGGCAATTGGTGGGGTACCCAACGACTGGATACGCGGTTGAATCCCAAATGCTGATGGAGGATAGCCGAAACACTTCCCGATGAAATGTTCAACACATGGCAAAAATGCTGACATGGGGGACTGATGCAACAGCTTTCTGCACTGTGGTGATCGATTCCGGTGTCACAGGGCGACCTTCTCTACGTGCATCTTGAAAGGCTTGCACTCCGCACCGGAAATGCCCATACAACTTTTAAATTGTACGGATGGAAGGTGCATCATCCCCAAATACATGCTTCAAAGATGGGCGACATTCGACAACTGCAAGATCCTTTTTGAAGTCGTAGAAAATCATAAGCACGAAAGGCTTCCTGAGCCATTTCCATTGCGGAACAACTTCTACGTGGCTTTCGTGTCACAATGAATCGGCGCGTGCTTAATTGCATTTGAAGCCAAGTGCGCGAAGTCTCGCGCGTATTTTATTCTAGTAATTAGACTTTGGCGCTTCTGATAGGCTAAAATTTTTTTGATTTTTCACATTCATTTATATACTTTGCACGGACTTATTGAACATCCCTATACCCTATACAACACCCTCAAAGATCGATTGAAGTTACAGTAGATCCTTCAGACAAAGGTCATCCGTTCTTCCTTACAACAGAAGAAGAAACAAAGTTAGTTGCATACATAATTGAGATGCAAGAATTAAGATTCGGCTTGTCTGCCACTGAAGTAAGGCATTACGCAAATCACATAGCATCGTCTCATCCTGATGGCAATCCTTTTGGAAATTATTACAGATAAAGTAGGTTGGGACTGGTGGGGAAGTTCGCTTAACAATTCATTTAATTACTACTGTAATTAAATATAATCATAATTATTAGTTTATATTAATTATTTTAGTTTTCAAAACTGCTAGGAAGTTCATTTTTGAAAAAAAAAAAGGTAATTCTCATTTCATTAAAATAAAAAGTATGAAGTATGAAGAAACCCAGTGAGTATTGTGAAATTGTCCCGAGGTCTTACCGCGAAATCAGCTGTATATCTGAATAGACAAAAACAGCAATAGTTTGTAGAATTACGTTTCAATATTTAAATAAAATGTTAAAACACAGCATCATGCTACACATATCAAGGCCTCCTTATTGCTTTGTTAACATGAGCTGAAAGAATCTTACGCCTCTTAGTAAGATAGCTGAGTTTCCCCTACATCAATGTTCTCAAATTCGTGAACTTCTTCACAAATTTTATAATTTATACATTTTACCGTCGATTATTTGCTTCTTTTTTGAAAAACGTATTAGTCCTCTACAATGTTGTAGATGAAGGCTTTTTTTTCTAATGCATTATCTTACTAATGAATAGGTGTATATACTAAATAATAGGTGCTCGTACTGCGGCGAAATCCCTAGTGTAAGCTCTCTAATCCTTGTTTTTCTTTCTTTAATTTACCTCTTTCGTGAACAAAATATGAAACATTTTGAGATAATTTGTATATGGACAGTTCATTTCAGACTTCTTGTCTACCATTGGTAGATGGCTATGATCTAAGCTTGATTTCCGTTACTAATAATATAATGTTAATAGTAGTAATAATGAATATTGCTAATTAAATCAATTCTTACGATGATCAACAGAAATAAAGCATGCATCAATATAATTGGTAGACACCTAACAGTCGTCCATTGAAATCAGAAGGACTATTACAATTGGCATCTATGACATGATTAAAAAACTTACTAATAAGAGTCGAAACATACAACAACGAAATGACGCCATGTTTCAGTTTATCATAGCATTTTTTCACATTCTGCCAACAATATTTTGGTTTAAGTAATAACTGATTACTGATTGAAGAAGGGTCCATTCAAACAAGGAGGATTGGCAAATAAATATTTTTTAGTAATAGATAATGCATTTTTTCCATTTCTTTAATGTGAATTAAAAAAAAATAATGAACAATCAGATCTTTCTTAATCATTAATATTTAAACGATGTATTACACTGATTTTTGCTTTTAAAAAAGTTCAGAGTGGCAAACCCTAAATATCTTAGATCCATAAGGAATATGTTTTCGCATTCTATTGTTTCTTCTTGACTCAAAAAAAAAATACTTTTACTGCGATACTTATGTATAACTAATAATTGAAAAACATAACGAAAAATTTGGCTAAAAATTAATCTTACTAATTTTAAATATCATAGAAGGCTTAAAGTAAAAATTAAAAACTTCAACAGCAAACCTGATATGTCGCAGGGTCCATATGTTTCTGTAAATGAATTGCAATGTTATTGTTAATACAGTATAATATTGCAGGAATGCTGTAAGGTAAGCAGGAACTCAGTTTTAGTTCATAACAGGATTGGAAATTTCTTGCGTCTATAAGGGAATACAGAACGGAAACTAACAGCTGAAGAAGAGAAAAGTGAAGACGAAATTTTAAGTTATAGGAGATCAATAATTTATCCTTAATTATTAATAGTAAATGATCGATATTTTTTAAATGTCAACTAACATTTCAGTTATAAATACATAATAGCAATATTATTACTAAATTAAGCTTCACAAGAGACAATCTTGTGTGAAATAATAACTAGTAGTGAATGTTAGCTAATTACTGCAAACTTTCTAACCAAATAAATATTAACGATGACTCATTTGGAAAATATTAACAAAGAGCAACGGTACAGTACACCTTTCTACAGTATATCTTAACTTTATACTGTAAAAATCTTGGATAACTTCTGTAAGCTTTCCTTGCATAAAAAAGCTGGTTTGAGCCGGAGAAACTTTTTATTGTAGATATACATTCAAAAATCTTTCGCAGAAGAAGACAGATAAGTTGCAACTAAGTCGGTACCTAAAATTCAGTAAAATCCCAAAATATATTCTATGCTTATATCAGGACCTTGATAATATCTATATTCTATTTATCACTTGTCTAGTATCGCTTCGGGCGCTAGAGAAGCAAAGAAATGTAATTCTCGAAATCCATTACTCCAAGCCAGTTGGACTACTTTGTTTTTTTTTGTACGGACATCAGATACACAGACAGCTCAGTATCAAATTTAGTATGCAACTGGGATAAAGTTATGCCGAACTGATACCCTAGCTCAACATTTCCTTAAAAGAGGACAGACAGGATGTAAAGGCAATCTTCAAAAATGATTACGAAGAATAAGATTCGTTTGGCAAAAGCGATTTATAAATCCCGAATGGGTGGACAAAATGCGCAATATACCAGCAGGTCATCATTGTTATTGAAATTTACAATGGTTAAGATTTGAGGAATCAGATAAAAATAAAAATTGTTTGAAAATATATTCTCGTTTTTTAAAATTTTTTCTTAATAACAGAAGGATACTTACTTTCCGATTACGATTCGTAAATGTAAATAAATTTCACATTTAAAAAATTACTTCCAATAGCCTAAAAAAGAAAAACTTCATCCCACTTTGTTCAATATTTGCAAGAAACCTCAGAAAATTGGGTGCTTGCAAAGAGTTTCTCATTGATAATGAATTTAGTTTCATAAAGCAGCAGCATTATTAGTGGTGCAGCAGGCTTCTTTCTGCTTTCCAAGTTGAAATTAAGATTGATTCGGTAGTTTCTTTTTTTTATCGTTTGTAGAAGATTGTGACAGCTCAACTTAATCATATGTATACGAGTTTTCCAAGTTTTTTTTCAAAATTCAAATGAGTTGCAAGCTCAAATGCTATTGGGAACTATATTGAAAAGACAACATTTTCAAAATAGGGAAGAGTGTTGTACCTTAGTGTATCTTCGACGAGTTTGAATATCTGGGGTATACTGGGACCTACAATGACCTCTACAGTATCACCTTTTAGTGATCTCTCGTAAAACTATGTATTTCTTAGTGCCGTACTTGACCATCAGTCTGCGTTTGGACGAGTTTGGGTAAGGATTACATTTGTTGGAGCAAAAAAAAAAAACGCGCACACAAGGATTATTTAGTGCATACTCGTTGGAATCCCTGTTTTTTGATGAGTGTAATGGTGATAAAACTTTGTAATTTGGTTGTAAAGTAACGTGCAGGCATCCATATTTGTTGAAGTATAGACTCGTGTAGCTCTGGCCACAACTGCGTCTTGTATCTTACGCCAGTGGTTTATGGTGCAAGAGTTTACAATATATTTTGTGTTTCAGTGGTTGATACCAAGGAAAACAATGTCTCTGAACTAAAACCGGGAAGAAAAGGGACGCTGTAGACTTAAGTGCATTAAAAAAAATGCTCTTGAAGCGATTCATTCCGATGGCCAAGATAAAAATGTTTCTTACAGAGAAAACTGTAAATTAATGGGTATGAATTGTTAATGTAGGACCTATACTTCGTCTTCTTTCCATTTAATCTTCCTTTTTAAGGGTGGTTCAAGGTATAAGATGGTTGTCCCGAGGTACACGACCATATTGCGCCTTGGTCCACTACGCAACACAAAGTTGTTGTTGTTTTGTTTTTTTTAATTGTTAATGGGTTATTTCCAAAGCAAATGTGAAAAAAAAAGTATCAAAGAATTAATTGAGTTTAAAAAACCCGCAAAACTATTATTAAGATATTTGAATTTATTACGATAGTTCAAAAAAGTGTCCCAAGATACAACACTCTCCCATACTTAATGAATATATTTTATTCAGTTTTTGACTTAATTTATTCGGGCTCAATTATTTTTTGGTTCACTACAGATAATGAATAACAAAGATAAGTTCATGAATTTCGGAATCTTACGCTTTGTTGGACTTATATAAGAATTGCCATCCTATAGCTTGAACCACACTTACATAAATTGTAATATGATACTGGTCGTGTTTAAATGTACCTATCAACTAAGCAAAAAGGGAAAAAAATGTTTTGTTTCAGCGAAAACATATCAACCGAATAATATCTTAAAATAACTAGAGGATACTATATAACTTTCTATTCAATCTATCTTTTTAAGTAGCATTAGAACAGCTGAAGTTCATGGATGACTTCAAAGTTAGCTCTACTCAAAGGAGTAACAGATAATCCGGCCACTTTAAATGCTCTGTTTTCTCCTTCTAACTTCTTCAGAGCCTTTTCCAAATGTATTCAAGTTACAATATATCAGACTTCTTAAGTTCCTATAAGTTTATACAGAATAAAATTCACACATTTTCACTTTTTCTTACTTATAAAAAAAAAAAAAAAAAAAAAAAATCTGTAATTCAAAAATTCCACAAATTAAAAATATCCTTAAACTTTCACACTGTGAGATCCAAGTTTCTTCTTAATCACAAAAGAAAAAATGATAAATGTATGTCCTGTTTTTTCCTTCCACTCATTGAAAATGAAGTTCATAGTTTAAAATCAATCGAAGATTCAAAAATCAAATCCAGCAATTTTGGATGCAATGCTACAAACTGCTGAGATTATTAACACTTTATCTTTTTCATTTAACATATTAGTAAATGTAATCCTCTACTTTTTGCTTTTGGTCAGTCCAGGTTTCTCTTCCTCGTCATAACCAAATGTTTTCACTGGAATATCATTGAGATTCACCTATTTTGTACAACAGAAGGCTACTAATCAATCAAGCTTGCAAAGACAATCTATTTTGAATTTAGTACGTTTCAAATTTTAATGTACCGGTATTTAACAGTTTTCAAGATTATTTCGGTTCCTAAACTTTTCTGGTAGACTGAAGACTGGTGATCCTTACTAGAAGACTATTCCCAACATCTGGAAAAGCGAAATGTGACAGCTCAGCAGATGTCATTACTGATATAATTACTTCTTTGGGTGCTGTTTTTTTCAACACTTGTTACCATCAAAAACGAAAATCAACTAGATATCAAAAACTATTTCATTTTATTCAAGCCAAGCAAAGCCATTTTTATTTGAATTTATTTAATTCAGATTAACTTCATTTAATTTTTCCAGGAAAAAGCCTTCGTCTTTCAATAAAAAAAAAAAAAAAAAAATAAGACTGAGAAAGCTACTTCTTTGTAAGAACTGCTTTCAATCCTATCTTTGCGAATAAAAAAAAAAGAAAAAAGAATTTTCGATGCAATTAAATAAAGCAGTTACACAAGTTACGATGCATGCGTTTATGTAGTTTTCTGAAGAAGAACTGTATAACTATTATCAGATTTTCAAAAAACAGGCGTGTAAACCAAGAACTATGATAGGCTTTCTGATAATAACAATGATGGTCATCAACCGTGTTTCTTCGTTTGCTTTTTCAGATTTGTCTTTGGTGTTTTTCAAGAAAAGGAAGTTTCCAACTAATAGATTAAGAGATATTGAAAGAGCGCAAGAGAACTTTGGTAGAATGGACATTTTTTATTACATTTAAACAAGTGTTTGCTAAAATGATACATGAAGGAATCTATTAAATAGCTCTCAACTTTCTCTTTGTAACATTCAAATAAAATCAAAAATGACTTCTTATTTCCGTCAGTTCTTTAGGTCATTTATCTTTAGAATTTTTTTTCTGTACTACTAGTCACCCAGCAGGTTCTAGAACAGGGTTGACAGACCATAATTTATTTGTAGTTGATACTTTGATCATAGATTGAGATTTTTGGATGGCATTTATGCTTCCTATTTTTTATTTCATAAATTCTCATCACCATCATCCATCATATTAAGATAATTTTATTCTGAAGAATGAGGAGGAAAAGTAAATTTTGAAATGTTAATAATTTCATCATGTTTTTGTTATTTATTCTTCTACCTTCTTCTCTGCAACTCAGTCGCTTAGCAAGAAGTCAACTATTATATATTATACACTTTCTAAAAGGCACAAAGTTCCGGTAAATGTTTACTATCTTTAAAGAAAATGTTATTTACTTGTCATTTTCCCTTTGTAATTTTCTATTGATTTAATAACATTATAATAATGTAATAATCTTAACTGACGAGCAATAATAATTGCAAAACAGATGTCCTAAGATGTTAACAATGGCTTGAAATACATTTATTAAAAAATGAAAAGAATATTTAACTCTCAAAATGGAATTTTAATTCTAATATTCTTATTATCATCTTCGATACATTTCCAAAATTAGTAAAATTTTTGTTTAATAAATGAATAAATTTTATATCTATATACATAAATAAGTAAATTTATAGACATAAAAAGAAAAAAGCAAATCTTACTTTGGTTGCTTCAACCATGAATACTACAGATAATGAACTGAATGGTAGAGTATTATTAACTTCACAAAGATGTGCAAGGACAGAAAAGGAGCCATAAACAACAACGCTACAGAGAAGAAAAATAATATTCAAAAAATTTAATTTTCTTAGAAGCTAAATTTTTTTCCCGAAATAAAATATCACAAAATTTTTCTTCTTTGGGAAGTAATTAAAAGAAACAGGCTGTTTTCAAATCTACAAAAAATAAATTACCATACAAAGGAAGGTAAAAACTACATTTAATGCTATAATAAATAGAACTTTTTAATGCAATGAATAGATTTTCGCCATCAATAATCTTTATTTGTTATCAATCTTGACCTAAAGGCATTGTTTGATTAACAAATTAACAAACTTCTGATATAATCTCAATTTAAAACATCCTACTTTTAGCTGTGGTTGCTCGTTTAGCTTTTTTGGCTCGTCTTTTAATCTATTTTGCTCCATATTCTATCGCGTTTATGAGATGACAAAACAGTCACAGTAGAATCATTTTCAATGGCGTCCATTGAGGTTATTGGGAAGGGATCAAATCCATAGCATCAATTGTTTTCAATTTCAGTTTAAATTGTCTGAATTCATTGACTGAATCTAATAGAGGGAGTATCAAGATGGCGGCATTAAAGAATCAGAAATAGTAGCTACAGTAAAACCCCGATTATCCGAGTTTCCGCTTTAACCGAGCTATCAAATATTTCTAGGATTTTTTTTTTCGCAAATTAATCTAGTCATATGACCCACTACCTGGAATCGGGGAATGGTTTCGACACCAACAATCCTGAGTTATCCTTAAAAAAATGGCGAAACATTGCTGTAGAAAAACGCCAAAGTAACGTAAAACAAAAA
>JAFIDM010009631.1:335684679-335716341 GCA_023159025.1 Thereuonema tuberculata
TCCATTTTTTTTTTTTTTTTT
This sequence comes from Thereuonema tuberculata, assembly GCA_023159025.1. NCBI lineage: Eukaryota > Metazoa > Arthropoda > Chilopoda > Scutigeromorpha > Scutigeridae > Thereuonema > Thereuonema tuberculata. Next base: position 335,684,701 of record JAFIDM010009631.1, read on the forward strand.
TTCACCTGAGTGAAATATTTAGAGTTCACTATTTACACTGTTCACAGTCTAGAAGCACGGATTTTCAGTCTTACGCTATTGGTCCCCAGGTAGTCCATCAATTTCGTGACTAGTGCGTCCCTCACATCCCGGGTCGATTACCCGAGTACAGGTCGGAAATCCCCGAAGTCGGTTACAAGTTGTTTTACGCTTTGCGCTTTTTATTTTTTTATTTATCACCTCCGTAATCAGGTGGATAACTTCACCTGCGGACTCGTCGGCTCGACCAGGTGCTCCTTACATTCGGGTGGGTTGGGGTATCCTCACAACCTCTAGCGCTCCTTTTTGGCACCCCCTCAGGCAACACCATGGCCACGTCGCGTTCATCGGTTTATTTGTCAAATGAACGGGCGCTGCTGACTTCTATCTGTAATGCTCCCATGGTGACAATTGGCACCTTTCTATCACACAAAGTGCTCTCTCTAGCACCTCCCCAGTCATCTTCTTTAAAAGACATTACCTAACACCAACCTCGGCAACTCCTTCACCATAATTAAGCAAATCGTCCGTACGCCAAGTCCGAACCACACGAATGAGGACTGCCCAGTGAACAAAAACGCTCGACTGTGTGTCCTTCTCGCCGAACGACACTAGTTTTTTCGTACCGTAGAACAACTCTCCCCTCCGTCTAATGCAATTGCTGTACGAAGATTTCTGCCCTCATCTAAGCCTCTTGAGGTCGATTGGCTATTTCTCCCTTTACTCGGTTCGTGATTCGTCCAACGATTTCCGCCGGTATCCCTTTGTATCGGTCTGTCTCGATCTGGGCTATGCTCTCCCGTTTTCATCGGGTTGCTTGGTGGAGACTCCGTCCGATCACTGTTTCTGCGGTAACCCGGTCCGTTACTCCTACTTGTAGGCGATGACACGCTGTTTACGTTTGCTTTCCTATCGGGCTGTGTGAAGCTTTCACTGGCGTGGTCGTAATTCCCTAGCATGAACTGAAATTTTTCGATGGTCATTGCGTCCACACTCATGAGCAGATTTCGTATATGAACTGGAAAATGTCTCGTGAGTAAGCTTATAATGTCCTGCTCTGACATCGGCGGTTCACACTGCCTCAGCGCAGCTATCTTGTCCTCTGCGTAACCACGCATACTACCATCTCCTCTCCTCCAGTAGGAGTGCATGAGGTCGAATTTGAATTTGGCCTGTGCCTCCTTTCCCCAGAATCGAGCGAGAAATTTACTCTTAAACTCGTCCATGGTGGTGGGAAACGGGTCCAAGGTATCCATCCACGTTTTCGCCGCTCCTTTTAGCATTTGGTAGATTATTCGCGGCTTCAGTGCCTCTCTGACATTCGTTAATGCGAAGTAATTTGTGACAGCCTTCATAAATGCACTGGGATGTTCGCCGGACGTCCCATTAAAGGTCAATGTGGGTGGTATATTGGTCAATGCCGTTGCCAGCGTTACAGGTGCTGTTGGTAGGCGTTCCATTTTGTCATTCATGTCCTTAACTCGTTCTTCTACGAGCTGTCGAACCTCCTGTACTTGTCGAACAACCACTGTTTGTACATGTGTGCTTAGCTGGGCATGTTTGTCAACCGCGTCGCGGTGCACCTGTCCGACCTTCTCTGTTATTCCTATTATGCTCTGCTTGACTTCGCCAATTTGTCCATTGACTTGGCTGAGTTCGTCGGCTACTTTGCCTTCTAAGGTGTCGCACTTTTGCTGCACTGCTGATTCGACTTGGGCTATGCGACCGTCGAAGGTCGTTTTGAATTCACTGATTGTACGTTGGACGTCATCCTTAATATTTCGAAGACCTTGTTCAAGCCTCTCGGACAGCTTTACTTCTTGAGCATCGATTTTTGCACTTTGTTCACTTATTTTTGCATCTAATCTCTGCAGCGTTTCTCCAGTCTTTACACCTAGCTCCTCGACTATGATATTCAGTCTCTGGATTGACTCGTTAGTTTTGGCCATCTGTTCGTCCATTTTGACATTTAATTTTGTGTTTTGTTCGTCCATTTTGGCATTTAATTGCTTGTTTTGTTCGTCCATTTTGTTACCTATGTCAGCTTTCAATTGCGTGTTTTGTTCGTCCATTTTGGCACCTTGTTCGTCCATTTTGGCACTTAATTGCGTGTTTTGTTCGTCCATTTTGGCACCCAGTCTAGCCATAGCTTCAAATAGCTCTGCCAATCCTGGTTGCCTTGCCGGACTACGCGGCGCTTCCGCAGCTAGTGTCTCAGGCGCGGGAGCTACAATGTGAACTGGTCTAGGCACTGCCACGCTAACGTGTGCAGCCTGCTCTTCTAAATTTAACTGCTGCATCAAGCTAGAATCTAACGACTCGGGATCGCTCGCTTCTCCATTACTGGCGTAGGTTCCAGCCTCCCTATACTGAGAAAACGCGTCTTTGGGCGTCTTTCCGTCTGAATCACCGTTATTGCTCATGACGACTCTAAACTAATTTGCTATTCTAATTACTTAACTCCTTAAACTTGCATATACGTCCTCACAACATGTAATGGAACACACCTCTCCGTGGGCCGTGTCCACTTCGTGATTCAGTCCGCTGTCTCCCTTCGGGCCGTGTCCACTTCGTGTATCGGGTCCGCTGTTATCGAGCCGGGTGCGTCGTGTATCGGGTCCGCCGTCTTCGAGCGTGGGCGCCTCGTGTATCGGGTCCTGCTGTCTTCGTGCGTGGGCGCCTCGTGTATCGGGTCCTCGTTGTTGTCGGGCCCCACGTTGGCAAGCCAAATATGTAACGGTACCACGTGATAATTTTAGTCCTTCAGGGGTTGTTCGGGTATTTTGTTGGGCGCCAACCGAAAAGTCCGTTCGGTGAATTTTCTATCTACCCCCTCCAAAGTCGTTACATGGTATGCCCTGACTAATCCAATCCATTCGGAGCGTGGGGGAGCCACACTTCACGTTCACGCACAAAGAAGCACAACGCATTCACCACATTAACTAAACATAACCATTTTTTATTCGACACTGCGAAATAATAATATTACACAACACTGCAAGAATAATACTTTCAGCGAAGCTATGGCTTATAACTTCTTGAAGCATAAAGTTAAATTACGACGCACTGAAATTTCACTTACGAAGCACTAAATAACTAAATTACGAAGCACAAATTTTACTTACGAAGCACTAAGTAACTAAATTACGAAGCACAAATTTTACTTTCGAAGCACTAAATAACTTGTGGAATCCTACTAAATTACGAGGCACAATTTTCACTTACGAAGCACTAAGTAACTTGTGGAATCCTGCACGGGTGTACACGTGCATTGAACACAAAATTTGCAAGCTTTATTTTGCAAATTAATTTCAGTAATGTTTCGCTCAAATAAATTGTATAAATTGTAGGCTATCCACGGGTTGCCTATTCTAACTAACAATAACTTGATTTAACACACCCTATTTCTAACAAACGCATCGAGAATTTGAGACGCGGCTGCCAATACATCGTCCGCGGCGATCGTCGAGGCCGGGTGCATTGTAGCAAAGGTTAAAAGAGCGAAACTGCGGCGAGAGAGAGAGATCTAACTCGAACACCCCGTTTTATAAACTTTAAGAGCGCCGCTGTGTGACGTCACGCGTCGCACAGACCATACGGATAGCAGGATTGCCTATCTGCCCAAATAAGGGAGATTACCTCATTATTACCTCACATGGAGTGATAATGCTAATTAACCAATAGAATTACAATGCTTACAACAATTCCAAATATGGAATGATGGCCACAAGGAAATTCCTAAGAATAGGAAATTTCCGAACTCAAATAAACTCAGCTTAATTAAAGCAAAAAGAAAATTAATTCCTTATCAAAATCCTTAAATTCAACTAATCTTAAATTACACAACTACTTAAAACACCTAAATTTCTAACACCAAATTGCATTAAATCCTAATAAGTTACATTTAAAAGATTTATCTCCTAAAATCCTAAATAAAAATAAATTAAAGCCTAAACTAAAATAAAAATCACTGACAATAATTAAAACTGTCCCTAACGAAGTCTTTCGCCATTAGCTTTTACAAAATAATTACTTTGGAATTATTTTCCTTAATTGACATTTCTTTTGTCTTTACAATGATAATAATATTAATATTCTAATATTTTAATAGTTATAATAAATCGACATATGAGTATTGTCACAATATATATCCATATATATACACGAAGATCTTGTTACTTTGGTTACAAATTAGAATCATAAATACACATTACAAATTCAATACAAATTAAAGCCAGAATGCAAAACTTCACAATGAGCATTGCCCTTACAGAACAAAATTTATTTTGATAAGATATAGGCTACCTTATGTAAGTTTCACATTTATTTTGTACAAACTTCGCCCATAGATTAGGAGCCAAAACTACCATTGACGTTAAATATGGTATTTACGACAGCCATTTCGGAAACTATAAAAATATCTGTTAACAGAGTTGCATTTTAATAATGACTTTAAGCACAATGTATTGATATCAGAATACAGTACGAGTTTGAAACAAAGGGCTCGTAAATAGACCTACAGTTAAAAAATGTATAGGTATATTCATATTAACACACCTGAACCCTTTCCAGACGGGTATTCGAAAGTTCTCACACTAGCTTTCTTGTTTAGTCGATAAGCTTCTCTAGGATTTATTTTTTTCCAACATTTTTATATAAAACCTTTTAAAACACAAGCACACACTAGGTACTTACAATTCACTGTTCGATTACTTCTGTGGAATTCTACTGTTTTTAATAATATATAAAGCAAATTTCTTGGTTTTGTTTTATAATGAAAATGCTGGAAAGAAAATATTTTTTCCCATCAAGTTGTGCAATCAATGTTCTATTCAAGACCTGTTACTTATGAGCATCGTCCCACCGGGGTTTTTTTTTTTTTTTTTTTTTGGTGCCGTGACATATTCTAAGACAATTCCAACAAAAGAATTGTTACATTAATAGAATTCAAAATAGATTCAAGTTTATTGTGATCGTTTTATGGGAAAAATACAACAACAAAAACGCAATTTGCAACAGTTATTGTAAACATCCATCAACTTTTATTAGGCGATAAATACATAAAGCATTTTTTATTACGATTAAAATGCAAACTATGGCTTAAAGTCTCTTAATCATGAATTTTAATGGCAATAAACGTATTTTAACTTAACGAGGATCCATTTCATTTGAAAAATATTTTTCAGAATTGTCTAATATATCTAAAAGAAAAATAGCTCTTATTTCTTTCCTTCTTTATTGCAAATAAAAAGTATGACGATTAAATCTGCATTGAAATTAATAATGTGACTGATTTGAAAACATTGTTTCAGGGTTTGTTTTCTTCATTTAAAATAACCCCTTCCAAGCTAACCCCTAAATAACTGACTCCAATAAACTTATTAAAAAAATTAAAAACTTCTGTTTTATAAGAACATAAAGAAATCTATAGTCATAAAAAAGTATTAAAATTTCCTCACCCACATATGATTATCAATTTCCAAACAACTGGATTAAATGGATTAAGATTCTCTTCTGGGAGTGGCAACAATGATTCTTTCTTAGACATGGTTGCATCAATCCACTTGGCTTTACAAATTAATGATTATAACTTCAAATAGTTCAGTTATAGAAAACTATAAAATAAGAAATAAAACAAATTACATCTTATCTATGATTCATTCAATAATAACTTTTGATTGCTTATTTTCTCAACAAATAAAAAACCAAACAGAAGATTGTTCAGAACAGAATCATAATTAAATTAAATATAGTAAACAAACACAATTACATTTCATATTGTATGTCTTTTTCTGGCAAAATAACTGTCTTTGTCATCTCTGATAGATAAAAGTGCTATAATTATTAGCCAGAGTTCTAAGAGATGCACACTATATGTTGAATTCGTCCCAGGAAATTATATTCTTAAAATTGAGATTCAGTAATTGATAATCAGCTTCTGAAATATTTAAATAAAGTGTCTGAATATTTGTTTCGTAAAACAAAGATCAGCTACAAACTCCACAGCAAAAGGTGAGAGGAAAGAGAAGATTTGTATTTGACCTTCAGACCAAGAAGCCACTGCCATTTTTGACGCAAGTGCTAGTATTATCATATGATGTCTCTGGAATAGGAAAGGCGTATGCGCCAAAAAGTTTCTAGTTAAAATGGGTTCAAGCTTTCGCTGTGGTGCGTAAGATTAAACATAACGGCTTTTTCAATGAAACTTTCGTTCTTTACGAAGGCGTATGAACCAAATAAAAATCACACGAATGAAAGCGTTAAGTTCTTATTATATGCTACAATAAAAAAGGAAAAATGGAATGTTGGCGGATACGCCTCTCCTATTCTGAGCGCCTCATATAACCAATGCTTTCTGATTTCATGGAGGCCTTTCTGCTATATTGGCTTTATGTTGTTCGTTATGCTTCTCCTTTCCAAAATTCCCTTTTGAAACTTTTCCTTAATTAATTAATAATCGTATATTTATAGGAATTAGCAATAAAAAGATGTTTTATTTTTATTAAAAAAAAAAATCTAAAAAGGGATTTCTTTTTCTTCTTCTCATAATTATCAGACCTTCTAAACTTTGGCAATACTTATTAAAGATTTTGTTCCTCTTCAACAGATTCAACCAAAATGTTAAAAGTATCATTTCAGTTTTAGTAAAATTATCCTATCCTATCATTGCAATACATTTACCAAAATGTTACCCCTAAGTTCAGTCTCAAATATGTCCTTTCACTTAATTTAATTCGTCAGACAATTACCATTGATGTCATTATTCTTCGACATTGTAACAGAAATTCAAAATAAAAAAAAAACCTGATTTTTGTTAGAAATATTTACATTTTATTATGTTTATTAATAACAACATTTCAAATTTAAAATAGTATATAAGATGTTACATTTATTTTTTGTCCACTGCAGGACTCAGTTTCCCAATTTTTAATTTGATTTTCTGCTCTGAAGGGCTCTGTACTGCCCAGGAGGAAAGTAGAAAAGATGGAACGAGAAAAAATTAAAGAACAATCGTCCAAACTATCGTTATAACAGCATTAAGAATAAGAGTACGGGAAATCACTTATAAGTCACTGCAAGAGGCTTATAAGTAGCCTGCAACCTTAGATAAGGATGAGACAGGCACAATAAGCAGATATTGATTGGAAAATAAGCAGGAAATTGTTATTGATCAGCTTCAAATCAAATACAATCGATGTGAAGTTCAGAGAACAGGGCGTGCGAAAGGCAGATACTCTGTTCACTTTCACTGGCAAGGTAAAGCGTACGACTGCGTCACCGGAGTTGCCGGGCAAATGGCACCTTTCCTGAAAGCTTGTCCCAGGGGGAGTTCACTGGCAGAGCTTGCCGGGCAGACAGCCAGCAGGAGAGGAGGAGGAGACGGTCAAGTTCGGGAACAGGTCAGCCGGCCGGACAAACGCAGAGCAACTCTTTCTGCTGCCTCTCACTTCTCTTTGCCTCTCCACATCTTTCTCACTCACCTTCTTACTCTCTCCTCACACCGAAAGGTACTTTTTCTTGTTATATGTTTTTGTGTTGTGTTTAATGTTATCCTTAAATGTGCTCACTGTGAACAGAGTATCTGCCTTTCGCACGCCCTGTTCTCTGAACTTCACATCGATTGTATCTGATTTGAAGCTGATCAATAACAATTTCCTGCGTATTTTCCAATATCTGCTTATTGTGTCTGTCCCATCTTTATCTAAGGTTGCAGGCTACTTATAAGCCTCTTGCAGTGACTTATAAGCGATTTCCTATAGGCCACCATGTTAACTTTGACCCCTCATAGCTCCTATACCCCTGGCTGTCTGCCGCTAAAATTTTGCTGGTTGACTTATGGAAGATCTTTCGAATGCACATGGTCTGAACCGGCAACTCCGGTGACGCTATCGTGACCTTTACTTAGATGATATATTATTGATATATTAACGTAGTTTTTTGAAAAATCCCCAGTATATAAAAAAGAAGAAGAAGGTTGGGTAGGGGTGGTGTGGGCGGTTGTAGGGGTGGGATAGGTGGGGTCCTGTGGGCGGTCGTGGGGGCGGAGGGGGCGAGGAGGCTCAGCGTCCACATCACTTTGGACGAGGTATAGAAAACAATATAAAGAAAACTCCCGATTATCCGCGGACCTCTCCTGTTTCCATTTTTTTTTTACTGTTAATTACAGTAAATTAAATTACTGTAAATTACGGAATTAACAAAAAGTTTTGAAATCTAGAATAAGATAAGCAATAAAAGAGGCACATTTAGCGACGTCCAAGTAAGGGGTTTTCGTGTTTCGACACGAAAAAACAAAGACAATTAACCGATTTTTTTTTGTTAAAAATAAGAAAACAAAGTAAAATAAAATAAAATAAAATAAAATAAAATAATTGTTTATAATGAATGTATGCCATTTTAAAGTAAATAAAACATGTTAAAAGCATTTTTGTGTTGCTTTTCGTCCTATTTCGGATTATCCGCGGAATTCGCTTATCCGCGATTGCCGCGCCACCCAATTCCGCGGATAATCGGGAGTTTAGTGTATTTATAATTACTTTTTATTCGAAATAAACTTACAAAATAACTTATCATTAATTTAAATTTCCTCTAAAACAATCACAGGGGATTCAAAAGATTATTTTTTAATATAGATTATATAAAGATCGTCTCCGACTAGCAGCCATTAATCTATTAAATTAAATCAAAATAAACACACTTAAATCTCCATTTATAATGAATTTTCGAGGTCATCTCATTTATTTCTGTTCCCCTTTGTCAAGTTCAATGGAAAAAAGATACAGAAACTGAAAGAAAATGGATGAAAAACTGAAATTTAAAGAACTACTTCAAAAGTAAAATTAAAAGAAGCTCTACTCACTTTGAAAGCTGTAATGAAGAACTATTAAATTAATTAACATAATGATTGAAATTAAACATAATATTTTCTGTTCACAAGTTGCATACAAGTCAGTAGCGTAGCTAGGCATTTTGGTGGCAGAGGCAAATGATCAGAAATGCTAATCACGCTATCCAATTTAAAAAAAAAATCACCACTGCTTTCAAAAGAATCCTAAAATAAAATATTATTAGATTGCCGTCGATTTTATCGCCCAAGGCAACCGCATCGCTCGCCCTCACCCATCTATGCTAACGATTCAAGTACAATTGTTACACTGTTATAACTTTTAACATTGAAATCATAATTTCTATACTATTTTTTTATACAATCCAAGTAAATTCATTTGAAACAGAATGCGAAACTTAGCCAAAAGTATTTAATTTATTTTCATAATGATACTTTTAGTTTAGTTATAATTTTATCATTGAGACTTCCTTGTTTTCTGGCGATTACACCAAGCTGACGACCGCCAAAGAGCGAGAAACATCTGTCCTGGGATGTCACTTAGTAAACACTTGGTCTCAACCATTGCTTATTTATGTATACATATTAGGCGCTTTTTATTCTTTCTAATGAAGCAGAGAAAAATACTGTTTATTAGAAAATTTAGAAATCCCAAGATACTGTAATAAGTGCCCTAAAAAATTACTTGACCGGGGCCTCGCTAACGTTGGTGAGATCCTGTTCCTATTAAAATCACGTATAAATTTGAATATTCGTACAAATTTGAAATTACAGAAATTCTGTATATGCGAAAGGCCGCAGGTTCCTCACCCCTGTGCTAAGTAATTTGAAGACTCTGAAACTGTCGAGTTTCACTTTCAGCTTCTTTACAAATTAAATAATCAACGCAAATAATAGAGAGCACGATTGATTTTGTTAACATTGAATTTCGAAGGTTGTCGTATTATTTACGATAAAATGTTTGTCAATTTTAAATGAAGGCTATTTTAATTAAAATGAAAGCAGCAAAGAATCAAAGCTGAGCGGTTTTTCATTTCGTTGAAAATTAAAGATAAATGACAGAAACTTAGAATGTTAAATTACTTATTTTTCTTAATTATCTTAAGGTGGCCATTTTTGTTTTAAGAATTGAAATTAAGAATTTCAGAAGTAATTTTTCATACCACATATTCTCATCAAACATTACATGCTAATTTATATATATATATATATATATATTTAGTGTCATATGAAATTTGAAAAGCATATTTGCATATGCAGATAAATTATTAAAGTTTACATAATACACAGAATATGCATATTTATGATCCTTTGTATTCTAAAAAGAATAAACTACAAAGCAAGGCTTAATCAAATGGATAAGGTGCTGGTCGACTGTTTGGAGAAGTCGGGTCTATCCCAGACATTCGCTGGACATTTTGTCTCCTATATATGAGTCCTAGGATTCACCCAAACTTCTATCTGGTGGGCATCTTTTTCGTTTTCGGATATCAAGTCGGACGAACATCCAGCTAACATCCCATTAAGTTTAATCAGTTAATCATAGGAGCCTGTACTGAACATCCTCATTTGAGAATATGGGCGTGATCTTTAAAGGCAAAAATCGGTCGGTAGGGTCCATGTGCAATGGGCTTAAGGGAGCGTTTGAGACCAAAATTATCATATTGAAATGAAAAAAGGTAAGGTGAATGAGATATGTAAATTTTGGACTGAATCACCCTATACGTAAATTGTTCCAAAACACCCTCATTCATTTCAATATGATAATTTTTGATCTCAAACGCTCCCCTTAAGCCCTTATCAAATGAAACAGTCTGTTGTGAGTTGCAGAACTGTGAACGTCCACAACCACCTACTCACCAGCTAAGACAGCGCTGGCAGAGGAATAGGCGATATTACCCCAAGAACTTATCAACCACTCATTCTAACAGGGGTGGCCATATCCCCTACTAAGAAACACATCTTCCCTTTGTTCCATCTTTGGCAGCCAGTGCTCTGTAGCCATTTCTGCAAAAAGTCCCTCTGTCTCATTTTCTATCCGATGTGTTGTTTCTTTCATCATTTCAGTACCTCTCGAGGTAAGTTTTGCACCTCCAGTGTATTTCCTTGCTAACTAACTACAGTAGAGTTCCGATTATCCGAGTTAATGTGGACCAAGACTAACTCGGATAATCGAAAAACTCGGTTAAACCGAAAATTATATATAAAATAAATCGTCTAGGTTTAAATGTATATTTCAAGTATGGGCATACATGAGGTCAATGAGAGCCACATTTGGGATTTTCATATATATAAAGAGCCACACCATAGTCACGTTCCTTAATATTAAATACACAAAATCAAATTTAATTAAATTTCTACACACATCGTAATTGCTATATAAAGTATAAGAAATACATTTATAAGAAAACAAAAAATTAGAAAAAAAAACACAAAATAATTAGTTCAAAATTTAATATTTTTTTTTTTTTTTTTTTTTTTTTTAATTCTATATTTTTATCAAGAGATATTGGGAGCCGCACTTAACCCAACGAAGAGCCGCATATTTGCCCACGTCTGGTATATTTTAACAAATACAAAAATTATACAGATACACCACATACAATTCTTATATTGAAAGATTTCTTTTACTTAAAAAAAGTCCTTAATTGTTTTTTGTTTTACGTTACTTTGGCGTTTTTCTGCAGCAATGTTTCGATATTTTTTTAAGGATAACTCAGGATTGTTGGTGTCGAAACCATTACCCGATTCCAGATAAGGGGTCATATGACTAGACAAATGAAGATTAATTTGCGAAAAAAAAATCCTAGAAATATTTGATAGCTCGGTTAAAGCGGAAACTCGGATAATCGGGGTTTTACTGTACTATAAAAAAAAAATCAGGATTTCAGACGATCTTTACATAATTTGTAAGGATTTCAAATCGGGCGATTTTTATTTTTCTGCCAGTTTTGAGGAAGACTGATGAATGGATCAAATATGTCAATAATTTGATTACAGATAGAACAGTTCTGTAATCAAAAAACTAACTAAATAAGGCTTATAAATAAGGCTTATGTGGAAACAATGAAAAATATGAAGATCCATAGAATCTGGACAGTAAAATTCTATAGCTGACATTATTCGAAACTTAATTTATCTAAAAATATACGTCAATAAAAAAATTACTTTATAAGAATATGTGATATGATAGATTGGACAAACCTCTGATTCTGCGAAACAGCTACCATATTATAATTAAAAAAAAAAAATTAAAGAAGAAAATCTAACAGGCATAATTCCTGTCATCTGAGGCTTCTGGCAAATAAGCAATCTTTCATTCATATTAGCTGAAAAGGCAGCTTCCATTTTATTTAAAATTTATTTATTTATATAAATTTATTTTCACACAGAAAATGACTTGGCGAAAAATAAAGTATCCCGATTGAAATAAATTAAAACAATCATATATATTCAACGAAATTCATCAGAACTGAAGTATTTAAAAAGTCGTCTTCAATAGTAATACATAAAAAGAAGTTTAAACAGTTTAAATTGTACCTCGCATTCTAAAACTAAAGATTGGTTCTTCTTTCTTAACCGGAAGTTGTTTGGTTGACCTTTGAACTTAGTCGTATTTCCGGTTGCTCTTCGATTAGGTCATATGCTCCGTTTGTTTTGGTTCTTATGGAATGGAAGAGCTTCTTATTTCTTCCACTTTTAATGAATTAAATTGAAATGCCTTTGCTGAAGTTTTTGGGAGTTTTAGACAGTGATTCATCAGTAAATAGTCCAAAGAAGGTATGACCTATGGTTTCGAATCGTTGTTATCGTATTTTGAAATGACTTCAATATACGATATCAACTCAAAATATTTTAGAAATAAAACTTTTATCTTTTTTTAATTTTAAGAATTTTTGACGATAAAATAAATAAAATGCCCATTGAAATTTATAGTTATATCTTAGGACTTTATATCATTAACAATGTGGAACATGCAAATTGCAAAGTGGTTGAAAAGAGATGGAGTCCATAAACCTTTCTTCTTGCTGTCATTTTCAATCTTGTTTCATTGAGTTTACTTTTGATATGAAAACAGGGAAGGATTAAGATTAAACTATTTGCCGATTTTGAAGTCCAGGGGGTGTCAAATCAGAATCTGCAGAATCACAGATCTACATGCAACAGATTATCGTTTGAGGAAAATCTAAAGGAATGGTCGTACCTGACAGTACAAAATTGCAGTCAGAATTTTTGGAGAGTTTTATTATTAAAACGGATCTGCATTTTCTTCTGTATATTACAAATAAACCTTAAGATCGCAACGGGATTGAGAGAAAAGAATGTTCCCTACTACTGAGTTTCGAAGGTGTGCATTATGATTGATATTAATAAAAACGATTATATTTAAATATTCAGTACTTGGTGACAACTGGATAATTTATTTAATGAATCAAAGTCTGGCATATTCATAGTTCACTAAAATTATTAAAACATAAACCAATAGATAAATATTTGTAAATCTAAGCAATATAATTGTACTCTTTGAAGAACATCTTGAATAGAGATTACTATATAAATTGATTTCAGAATTTGTATCTTGATGGAGAAATTAGGGTCATTATTATTAATTGAACCAAAAGCATATTTAATATATTTAGTAACATTGCTCAATCAATTATAATAAGCTGCAACCCATAATATTGTAGGCCTATCCATTATCTACATCAATGTAAATGATTGAGATAAATAATTTCTTCTGTGTAGCTCCAGGAGGATGGTAACGCTAGACTGAATAAAATAAAGCTTTATTTATAATGTTAAAATAAGAGGAAATGGGAGTGAATTCTGTAATGGGTACTAGAACACTTTTTCAGAGATTAAGGTAAGTGAGCATTATACAGGCATCCTTAGTTACAGTCGATTCAACTGATTATTGCACAACTATTGTGCTTCCCAGCTTCAAATGGGAATATGAACATGATGCCTTAAATCCACCCAGTAGTAAATTATCAGGGTGTCTACAGAATCAAGAAAATCAGGGAATTTTGTTATTCTGGAAAAAATCAGGGAATTATCAGGGAATTTTGCAATTATTACTTTGGTTGAACAGATCGGTTTTTTTTTTTTTTGGTTAAACAGATCGGTTTTTTTGGTTGAACAGATCAGGGAATTTTAAAAGAAATTGTTCATGAAATCAGGGAAAAATCAGGGAATTTTTTTATTCAGATTTTGTAGACACCCTGATTATATTCATTAGTTTTTTAAATCTGAGGTTTCTACATCTACACATTTTTAACATGAAGGATTTTCAAAACAAGCTGTATCATTACCTCAGACTTAAAAAATTATGAAATAAAGATAAAAGGATGATATATTTTATCCATGCCAACCAATTGTAGATATAAGTGTAAGGTGCCCTTGGCCTTTTGCACGTTTCTGCAAACTACAAACTACTGCCCCTCCTTTCCTATTATCATTAATTCCTTCTTTTCATCGGGCCATTGAGCTGTGTAAAGCCCCGCGAACACCATGCAATTTTTCAGCAATTTAGTCGTCCGATTTTGACGTCACGAGCTGAATAATCAATAAACAGGCTCAAAACTGCTCGTGACGTCAAAATCGGACGACTAAATTGCTGAAAAATTGCATGGTGTTCGCGGGGCTTTAAACTAAAAAAAACAAAAAACTGCTAGACAACTATCCCCTGCCTTTTCTTATCTTGCTTTCTTATTGTGTTGGCCCTGCATAATGGAACATGCCTAATGGAATTATTTTGGAACATTTGTTTCTTGGGATTTTGGTAATCTTGAGAATTAATATCTTTTTATAAGAATCCAAAATTCCTTAGCAATTCATGTTTGCCTTTAATTCTTCAGTAATCACTGCTAGTTAAGTTATAGCTGCTTTGGGCAAAAAAAAATTCAAAAGGACCTTGTATGTTAAACTAGAGTTGTACCTTTTTTTTTAGCTGATCAGATGTATTTTTAATTTTAAAGATGAGTAAACATTTAATAATTAGCAGACTGAAAGAAAATGTCAAATGATTTTAATGTTATAAATATGTTTGTTGAGTCTTGATTTTGTAATAGGATTATATATCCCATTCTTCTTTGATATTGTAAATATCTCTACAATCAATTACACTTACCTTTCATTTCTGGTTCTCGTTCTATCAATCTGGAGATCTATTTATTCAGTGCTGTTGGTAGGAATGACTAGATGTAAAATCATGTACTTTTATGAAAAATTATTGATTTTCATGGTCTTCCCTTTGTAATTCATGTAAAGTAAATTTGACATTTATTTGGAATAGAAGACTGTGATGCTTTTGTGTTTGTATTCAATATTAAGCTGCTTGAAATTGCTTTTGAATTGTACTGCCATGTAGCAGTATTGAGATATCTAGCTTGAACAAAGTTACGATAAATTTAAAACCATTAATTGTTCTAAAAAAAATTTAAATAAGCAAAAATATATATAGGTCAAAAAATGTCTGGTTTAAGAATAAAATAAAATAAGATTAAATAATTATGTTTAAATCAGATAATTATTTTGGAGTAGTAGTATAGTACATTCAAAAGGCTATCCATGTAGATTTTTCACTGCAGAGATGGATGAAAGTTTTGTGCAGACAGAAGTACAAACATGAATTGAATAGGTGAGTTGAAAAAGGTACATACTCCACAAATGTAAACTTTTGGAAAACTAAAAAAAAACTGTTTTTTAAGAAAACTAATTTTTTTACAAAAAAAAATTTCTATTATCGATTTATACCTTTAAGTGAAGCGAACTCATTGTGCTTTGTAAATATATAGATATATAACTTTTTATAGCATAAAACTATGTAAATATGTTGAAGAATATGTTCCTTTTTCAACTCAATGTTTTTTGGGTTTTTTTTTAAAAAAAACTCCTAAAATTTTATTTTTGTGTATTTTATGTTACGTAATGTAATATTATATCATGCCATGTATTGTGCTTTGTAAATATTTAGTTATATAAATTTTTATAGCATAAAACAATGTAAATACGTTGAGGAATATGTTCCTTTTTCAACTCAATGCTAGTGCAGCTTTGAGTTGACAACAGAACATATTCCTGGAATATGTCCCTTCTTCAACTCAATCATTTTTACATGGCTCTGGAAAGCAGACTTAAAATTGAGAAATATGTTTCTTTTTCTGTTTAATGCAAAGAAGAAAATGGCTATCTCAGTTTAGTTTGTCAAATTTATGGAATATGTACCTTTTTCAACTCACCCATTCAATTGTATTATCTCATTGCAATTTCAACATTATAGTTCAATCACAACCAACTATACCAAGCAATGCATCCTATTCAAACAAGTGCAAAATGCATCAAAATCAAAGATGGTGTTTTGGAAAATCTACTTTAAACTTTATTAAATAATATAAAAGATCATATTTGTTTCTCGTCTAAATGATAGGATAAAATAATTTGTAACTTAAAAAAAAAATTACTAGAGAAATATTATATACTACTGTTCGTAAAACAATAGAATGACTGAAAGGATATGTTCATTATGCAATACAGAACAAATGATTTGGTATCATATATATCATGTGCATCGATGCAGCTAATAATCAGTGTGGCCACTTGTACCACCTGCTGTGCATGCTGAGACATCAAATCAAATAATGTTTGAATGATACTCTATGGAATAACCATCCAGGCTGTTTTGACATATGTCCAAAGTTCAGCAAGGGTTGCTGGCAGTTTGTCGAACTGCTGCAGCCGTTTTTTGAGCATATCTCAGAAATTTAGGTGACAAATCTGACAGAAGTGGAATGTCATTATCCCTAGAGAAGGCATGTGTTGTCACTGCAACATGTGGTGTGGCATTGTCCTGCTGAGACATTCTGCAAGTATGGAAGGGCGTAGAATGTCATTGACTTTATGAGCACTTGCTATGGTGATACGGACTTTCACGAGAGGTGATCTACTTTCATACCCAATAACACCCCTGGGCAAATGCCTGATGTAAATACACTCTTCCCTATGCGTCTCCTCATCTGTATTCTACTGACAAAGATGTGGCCATCATTTTGGCCTAAACAGAAGTGTGAGTTATCAAAATATGATATTCGTCATGCCACTCTCTTTGTTCAGTCCACCATTGTAACCTGGCAGTCCGAATTATGATAGCTTGCAATGCGCACAGTTCAGCTGACATGGGTGAATGGATCACAGTTTGCCACTGTCGCGGCAGTACCTTTGATGATGCAGAATGGTCATGCAAAGACATCCTCATCAAATGACAGTTGTCCCTTTTCATTGTCTGTGTACAACAGTCCAGAACCTTCTCTTCATGTCCTATGTCCTTCATTGTACCATTCCCTGCACATACTTTCCACAATGGATACACTGCGCCTCACACAACTGGAGGGAAGCATTGCAGTCTCATGCCAATCAAGCGACCTTGTCGAACTCACTAATAGCTACATTTATCTTACATGATGACGAGTCATCCTTACCTACGCTGAAGAGGCACTGATATGCTGACCAAGCCACATGGTGCTTATAAGAGAATAGCAGCCAATTTACTGTCTGTGATATTGTGCAATCTGATTTGCCAAGAGGTGGAACGCATGAAATCATTTGGTCTGTATTGCCCAATGAACATATCTTGTAAACATCAAATCATAGTTAGACTCTTTACAGGTGTTCTGTTTATGTACAGTAGTGTAGGTCTAGAAGATTAATTTAAAACACAACAATTTGGTTGCATCGTATTGATATTTTGTATTACTTATTTCATATTCTCTCTTAAGTACATGATTTTTTCCCCTTAAATTCAAAGTGTTACAACTCCATAAATATTCAGAATTAAATCTTTTTTGTTGTGAATTTCTTTAGTCAGATTACCCCCCCCCCTTTCACTTATTCCTCAAATTATGTCTTTTCATTAATCATCATCTATTAATTTATTTAACTGAAATCAGAAGGTCTTATAATGTGATATTGTATTCTGCAGTAGATAATACAGTGTGTAATATCCAGTTGAAACATTATTTCTTACAATATAATTTTTCTGATTTCAGAATGAAGTTCCAACTATTGTAGATGAGCAACCTTGTAATCCATACACAGAAATCCAAGTCCTCCAGGCACATACAAATATTGTTCGATTTTTATTGGTAATTGATGATCACAGGTAATTTAAAATAACTTTCATTTTGAAATTTATTATTGACAAATAAGTCCTTTTAAAATATCGGCAATATTTCATACTTTCTATTTTTAATAAATGTAGAAAGTATGTAATAAATGATAAGACTTTTTGCTCAAGATCTTTTACTTGTGCTAAAATTATGTATAAAATAACAATAAGGGTAACACAATACTAGACAATTAAAAACTGAGCAAATTTACATTTCACCTTAACCTGCAAGGCCTCATCAGAATAAAAAAAGTTACGAAAGATTGGAGTTAAATGCAGTGGTAAGTGGAGAGAGAACTAATGAGGTCAAAATAAAATGAACCAGTCCTGTGAGAGGAGAGCCCATGACATCAGACAACAGCCTATTGCAGTGGAACTATTCTTCATTAAGGGACTCAGCAGAATAAAATGGGAAAAAAATATTATATAATAAATTATTTGTCTCCATTTTTCTTTGGAAATGAAATTTCTTAGAAAATTTGCATATCATTTAATGCCTTAATCAAAGGCAATAAATCATCCAATACACTAGCATTGATAAAAACCGAATAAGATCTATCTTTTAAATGTTGGAATTCTACTGAAATAAGGTCATACGATACAGAGGTAAATAATGGTTGGATGTCAAGGGGAAAGAATGTGAAAACCTTGGATGAACTTTAAAGTTATTCCCTATATTGAAATGGGCCTTTTCAGTTGTGCTCTACTGCTGGACTCGCCTGTCAGAGGTACTGTTGAAAGAATTGTTAAATACTTTGCTGCTCGTACTATTAACTTTTACTTTATTAGTCTTTTAGAAGTATAAGCCCTAATTCAGCTATTATTGAATGACGATCTTTTGGTTTTTCTAGTGGATAAAGGGGGTGAAGCAGCTGTTCTTAAGTGGGACCTGTATAGTAATATGGGACATTCGTTTTTAAATGCTAGTAAAGGTGTATGTCTACTTTCCCAAGGCTGTTTTGAACCACATTTGGAAGATTGATTGACATTTATTTAAGGATAATCTCATTTCTAATGACTTAGATGTTAAAATGAAGGATGCTTATTGGCATATTCCCTTCATAAAGTTTTTTCCTAAGATCCACTACCCAGGAATTCTGATAATTTGTTCCCGTTGAATCATTATTTACCTCTATATCGTATGACCTTACTTCACTAGCATTCCAACATTTGAAAGATAAATCTTATTCTGTTTTATCAATGCTAGTGTATTGGATGATTTATTGCCTTTGATTAAGGCATTATACGATACGCAAATTTTCTCTTTTGAAGGAAACTATTACCAACAAAACAGTGGTTTATTCATGGTTAGCTGCCTCGACCATGTTGGCCGACATCACTATGATTTATGTGGAGGATATGGACCTCTGCTCCCTTTTTACTAAACAAACTCGGATTCCTCTTTACAATCGCTATGTGGACAACTTGATCTTTTATACTGATAGTTCGGTTCAAGATTGCCTTTTAGATGCCTTTTCATAGGTACATCCTAATATTCAATTTAAAATTGAAAAGGAACAAAATGAGGGTATGGCCTTCCTTCACGTTTTTAATTCGACAGTTTATCAAAAAACCATAATAAAGGTATCATGTCAAATTTTCATTCTGCTTGCCCCATATCTTTTAAAAAATCAATATCATCCCCATGGTGGTTGAGAGAGCATTTAAGTTGTCAAGCTCATTGGAATATTTTAATGTAGAGGTCAATAAGGTTAGAAATATTTTAATTTCAAATGGTTACCCTGTTGAATTTCTTAACTTTCATATAAAACATATATAAATATAAAAGCCTGTCATAAGAAACAAGGATGCTAATTCGTGTTTTGTTTCTATATTTTATCACTGCATTTCATACCCTGTCTTATTCCTGTTAAGGAAAATTCTTATCCCCTTTGATGTAATTTTAACTTCTTCAATTCGTTTTAATATTTCTAAGTTTGTTAACCATCAATGAACAGAATCCAAGAGGGTCACTACAAGGTGCGGTTTAAGCTTTATGTTGCATTAGGGAACAATGTAGATATATTGGGGAGACCGACCAATTGTTAAAAAAGTGGATTGCCCAGCACGCTTTGGCTGTACTCAACTCTGATATCAATTATTTAACTGCTAGTCACATCAGATATTGTTCCCATAAGTTGGACTTCTGTAACCCCATTGTTTTTCGTGCCGAGGTCAAGGAATTCTTATGTAAATTTAAGGAATCTTTTTTTATCCTCACTGATGGTTTATGTTGCAACAATATCGTCTCTGTTAAAGCAATATACAAATATGGTTTTCCAAAGAAAAACAGAGACGAATAATTTATTATATATTTTTTTTCCGTTTTATTCTGCTGAGCCCCTTCACGAAGAATCATTCCACTACAGTAGGCTGTTGTCTGACGTCATGTAGTCTTCTATCACAGGATTGGTTCATTTTATTTTGACCTCATTAGTTCTCTCCTACTCACCCATTGTATTTTCTGTCCCGAATTTTGTAACTTTTTTTATTCTGATTAGACCGTTTCAAGGTGAAATGTAAATTTGTTCAATTTTTAATTGTCTAATTTTGTATGTTAGCCTTATTGCTATTTTTACATTTCTGTTCAACTAAAATTAATCAGCTTTGCTTATTGAATTTAATTAACAATTTTTCTCTAAGCTTTGAAGAAAATGCATAAATTAAAGAAATGATTGAGCATACTACTAATAATTAATTATAGTATACCAAAAAAAAAAAAAAAAATGAATACTTAGCAATAAATAAATGTGAGGATTTCTATGTATAGTTTTATCTAATGTATTTCACATATTTTTCTTGATGCAAAGTAGCATTCATAAGGAAAGAAGAATGTATTTTTGATCCAGTATTTTTACTTAGATTTTTTTTTGTTTTTTTAAAGAAAAATAAAAATTCTTAGCCTAATAAATTGTTCACTAAATCTTTGTGAATTTTTTGAGAACTAGGATAATTGCTATTTTGCCAACATTGTTTTAAAATAATTTTAAATCAGAGTGTCTACAGAACTGGGAAATCAGGGAATTTTGCAATTATTATTTAAAATCAGGGAATTTTTTGGTTGAACAGATCGGTTTGGAGGTTTTTGTTTTTTTTTGGTTGAACAGATCATGGGGAATTATCAGGGAATTTTAAAAGAAATTGTTCATGAAATCAGGGAAAAATCAGGGAATTTTTTTATTCAGATTTTGTAGACACCCTGTAAATAACATTTGAATTTGATCCTAATGATTTTTAATATTACATGGTTTGATAATTATTTTTTATTTAAGTCAAAATCTTTATTTTTGAAAGAAAAAAATCGATTCCTTTCAAAATATCAGTCTTTTGTTGCTGTGTAGATAGTCAGTATTTCAAAGAAACTTTCAGTGACTGATTGTTCAGTTCTGATTTGCCTTAGATCTTTTGAATAACATTTCGGAAGATGTTTGTTGCTTCAACTGCCTACCAGTGGTTTTACAATTTGAGTATATTTACTGACATTGGTATTTTCTCATGTTTTGTCATTTTTCACGAGTTTATTGCTATCCTGAATCCTCTCTAAAACTTCCCTGCCTGTCTTGTGACTTCTGTTACTTCATTCTTATTTTTCTCACCATAGCTTGCATAAATCTACTTTTGTTTTCTTATATCCTATTATCTGGTGTGTATCAAGCTATCGCAATTTCACCATTATTACTCATCATCTCCCAGACCTCAAATAAGCTAATAAATATCAACTCCAGACAAAATTGACTGGTACTAAGACAGTTACCCATTACTAAAATGATCATATTAATTTATATCAAGTTTCTGTCACAGATTTGATAATTTGTTCAGTACATTGCCTCTTACCTCGAAGTCCAAGTTGCTTATTTTCTTGCAATATTCCATCATTTATAAATTAGAAGCAAGTCATAGTATTGATCCTTATAATGAATCTTATATAATGTTGTAATGATCAAAAGAAATCATTATAGACAAGTTTTAAATAATAGAAGTTTATTTTCCATTAAAAAATTAATTATATGTAGAAAACATATTTATTTTGTTATTTTTACTTAAGGTTTGCTTCAGCTGGAGATGATAATGATGCCATCATTTGGGATTATAAGGTAACAATATGGTCTTCATTATTGTAATTTAAAAATACTTTGCTTTAATAGAAATAAAATTTGAAAGAAATTTTTATCATTAATTGCCTTCAGATTGCCTTTTTATTTTATTTTTCCCATTGAATTCTATCTTACAGTGAATTTTGTATTCCAAGATGCATTTGTATTTTCTGTATGCAAAATATGTCTGTAAAAGTCAAATAAAAAATTAAGTGACTTCTGATTTACCTTATACATAGAACTAACACTGGAGTGTACTCTTATCTTTCATTAATTACACTAGTGCAATTGATGTTCTCATGATTTACATTTTTGCTTTATTTCTTGCTCAACACAAATTTCTGACTCTTTCTACATTCAAGGTTTCTAGAGTTTTTCCTATTTATAACTGCCATTAAGTTCTGATTTTGTGTGTGTGTGTGTGTGTGAGTTTTGGATATCAGAAAATCCCAAAGCCAAGCTGAACATACAATGATCAGGTTTAACCACTGTCCTTAATTACTAAAAAGAAATGGCATTTTGTCTTCATCTTCTTGACCAACTGTGCTGTTGGTCCTATTTCAGTATTCCTTTCTCTACAAGATCTGTGGTCACAGCCTTTTTTTTTTTTCACTTGTGGAACTCTTTAGCATATTTTTATTGTGAACTCCTTCCCCCAATCGAAGGGGGAGAAATGCTGTTACAGAATTTGTCTGCAGATTACAAGTGGAATCACTGGTTTAAAATGAGCATTTAATCTTGGTGTTCAGGATCAATTGATTTAAGTCCGGGCTGCACTGAGGCCAGTCCATGGTGAGCATGCCAACCTCGTCCAGATATTGACATCTACCCCACCCACCCACCCTGCTTGTCGAAGTTCTCATTGGATTCAGGTAAGGTGGTGATTTCGGAGTGAACTTAAGACAATAAAGCGATCATATCTCTGCGATGTAGACCGAGGTGAGCCTGAACCTGGTCTCCAATTAAAGGCACCAGTCATCCAATACCTCCGATATACTGTACTCTCGTTATGGCACTGTATGGCTCATGTTCAACTGCCGAATGACATGGCGCGAATTTTTCCCTCTTGTAACAAGGCAACAGTTACTCCAGCTGCTTCTTGGTGTCCATTTCGTGAGTGAATAATGCAACATAATTAGAAGAGATGTATACCAGTAAACTTCGTGACTGATGAGTAATTTTTGGAACTCTGTTTTATAGGCAATGTGTGCAGACCATACATGACATTGCAAGCATTTGAAAGCAATTTTGAGATTAGACCTGATGTCACGTTTCAGTTTTCTTGGATATTGACTTTTATCATACCATTTGAAAGTTTATTTTCTACGATTTCAGATGATGAATATTTGTCTGCTACAAATGCATTCCTCTCTGACATAATTGACAGATTACTGTTGAGTCGATTTTTTTGCTTGCCCATATAGATGAATGGTCCCAATCGTTCGGGATTTTTTTTAATTGTGAATCCTTCCAGCATATTTTTCTGAACTCCCCTGATAAGTCTTCATTATGCAGTGACACAAGAAAGAGATATGAGCAGTGAAGGTTTACACTGCCTTGAACATCATATTTTGGAAAAAAAACTAATTCTTAAATTTTCTCTTTCGCAGACATATTTCAATGTGCAAAGTGTGAAAAAAAAAAAAAATACAGAGATAAACTTCATTGAAACATTAATTTTTAGCGAACCATTTGGGAGCTATTGTGATAGCGACCAAAATCGGGAGCTGTTGTCCTGTCCATCCATCCGTCTGTCCTCCCCTAACAACTCTCGAACAGAAGGTCGGATGAACAAACAGACTTCACCATCGTGTTCAGAGGACCAAACACCGTAGGAATAGGGTATTTTCAGAGACCAAAGCATTCCCCCCAAATGTTGGAGATATTTGGCATTGTTTTCATTGGATTTCTGCTATTAGCTTAAATGTTAGGAATTCAACTACTTCATTTCAGTTTCAGCTATAGCTTGATAGGTAAGTTCCCGGACTCATATGTTGAAGGTTGTCGGTTCAAATCCGTATATTTTCTTTTCTTTTTCTCTTAATTTTTATTTCTCAATGTCTGCGTGGTTTTTGTTTTTGTTTTTTTTTTTCCTTTTTCTTATTTCCTAATGTTAATGTAGTTCCTTTTTTTTTATGATTTTTTTCTTTTATTATTATGGGTCACCCATAAATTTAAGCTTTAGCACAAAATTATATTCACTTGTTATAAATAATTTTTAAATCTATTTCAGTTTGGCATACAGTTGCATCGGCTTAGTGGTCATACAAGACCGATAACATGTATGCTGCTTCACAATCCAAAATGTGGACTCTTTAACAAGAAAGCTCTTTTGCTGACTGGCTCTTCTGATAAGAATGTTCTTGTATCCTTTGAAAATTGCTTTATAATTATCTATGAATTAAGGCTTAAAATATTTTACAAACAATTATGCAGCTTAGGATTGCCATTTTATTAGTCTTCAATGCAAAGAAAAAAATAATCAAAACAAAATGACTGTCCTTTACATTCTGTTTGCAATATTTCGACTGAACTACTGCCGGTCTTCTTCTGGATACATGACTTTTTTATCAGGTTGGAAACTCTAAAATGTCGGTTTGGAGTGAACGAATTCAAAAACTGTTTTTGGATGTTGGGTGTAATTTTTATTATTCAAAATAGGCTCCAAAATCTGCATCTGTACAATCTTGCCAAAACTGTTTTTTAATCTAAAATTCCTTTCTTGGAGTTGCAGGAATCCTTAGATGTCCTTTTTGAGATCACAATCTTGGAGGTATCTCCTGCCCTTCAGAAAGTTGTCCATATGTCTGAATAGCTGAAAATCTGTTGGTGAAAGGGGAATAAGGTAGATGAGGCAAAATCTCATATCCAACTTCAAGAAGTTTCCTGCAGGTGTGTTCTGCCTTTATACGGTCTTGCATTATCTTGAAGCAAAATGAGATTTTTTCGTTGGCCAGTGTAGACTGTATCTTTCCTGGCTTCTGATGCATTTCAGTCAATTCTAGCACTTATACCTCTGCTGTAATGGTTTGTAACTGGGAAAGAAAGTTCCAATGGATAATTCCAGCTGTGGATCATGAAACAGTCAAAAGAACTTTTCGTGGGTGAAGAGCCACCTCTTCACCCACAAAAAATTCTTTTGACTGTTTGGTGGTCCACAGCTGGAATTGTTTAGGAGTGCTGCTGGCGGCTTGTTCTTATCCAGCCAGATAAGAACAGATGATGAGCGCTTCCTATTGTCGTACACTTTTCTTCATGCATCTTTTCACGGAGATGGAGTGAAGAACAAATTGTGTTACACTTTGCCTTGTTTCCTTCTGTAAGTTCATGGGGTACCCAGTTCCACATCTTCTACACTTTGCCAAGTTCTTTCAGGCAGCGTAAAATTGTTGTGTGAGATACCCCTAGTTTCTATCCTGTGAAATTTGATGTGGGTCAGACTCGATCAGTTCTTTCACCTCCTTGTCTGAGACCACTTTTTCATGACATCGTCTAGGAGCATTCTTTATGTTCTAATCTCCATCACAGAATTTTTGGAACCAATGCTGCACTGTCCTTCATTTACATGGTCTTCACCAAAAATGCAACATATGTACCCCTTCGCTTCAGCTGCTGATAAGGCTTGTACTCATAAAGCATCACTTGTGGAATATCCAACGTCTCCATATTTTGATTTAACTCACAAAACAGGACACAGAATACAGAAAGAACCTCATGACCAATCGATACCAAACTCAGTAGGGGTGATCCTTCAACCGACATAACTACACACCTAAAGCATTCTTTAATTAGGGTAATATTTGCAGGTCAACCAAACCGACATTTTAGGGTTTCCAACCTAATATTATAGAATATGTTGTTGTTTTAAATTAACAATTTGCCTATCAAACTTGTTTAAATATTGGGTTGTTTCATAATTATTGGCTGTTTTCAGCAAGAGTAACTTGCAGAGCCAGTTAAAAAGGACGCATTGCAGTAGGAACTACCAAAAGCTCCTGCAAAGTGAATGGGTTCAGTCCATGTGTTGAAAAAGTTATTTCAATCAGATCAAAGGAGTTTGTGACGTGATGGAGCAACGCGATGTGAGATTAGTGATTTTGCACGAATTCAAACTTGGACGTAATGTGTCCAAAATGGTTGCCAATTTCAATAAAGTGTGGGTGTCGGAACAATGAGTGACAGTACTGTTTTCAAAGTTCTGTGTCAGTGAAGTTGAGATCGACCATAAGCCGGTCGTTTGGTTTTGTGGCACGGTACAGTAACAGCAGAAAGTGGAATAAAAAACAACGTCCACCATACATGAGCTCAGAGCTGAACTTTCCGTATCACCAGTAACAGTTTCCAAACACCTGGCAGCAACCCCGCTTGTCAATCGTTCAGGCCCCATACTCCTGCATGATGGAGCATGACTACGTGTCTCTTGGAAGCATGCAAAAAATCAACGCCTTCAGGTACGAGGTCCTCCCTCACCTTGAGTATTCCAGACTTGGCCCCCTCAGACTTTCACATGTTTTGCCATTTGGACAACTTCTTGAAGGGCAAATGGTTCGCTAACCAGGATACTGAGATTCATGCCGTTAGCGATTTCTTAGACCACTGTGATGCCAGTTTCTGCCACAGTGGCATTTTTGCACTGAAAACACATTGGGCACAGTGTATTGATGCTGAGGGCAGATATTTTTCTGTTGCTGCTTCTTTGTCTGTTACTGCTGGTTTTTTATTTGTGACAGAATCGGCCAATAATTATGGAACAACCCATTAACATACATCTTTCATTAGTAACTAACTACAATTATTAAGTAATTATACAACATTTAATTAACATGCTATACAATTTTTCTTTATTACTTGAATTTTTCTACTTACACTTTCTTAAAAGCGTCCAAAGTATATTCATTCATTTTCAACCCTTTATTTTTGTTTAGACAATTAACATTATTTATTATACTGGATTCTACTATAAATCTTGATTTCTACTATAAAGAAAAATTGCAGAGCATGTTAATTAATTGTTGTATAATTTACATAATAATTATAGTTAGTTAATGAAGATGTATTTGTTTAAGCAAGTTTGATATGTAAATTATTCAATTAAAATCCTAATGTATTCTGTAATATAAAAAGTCGTGTAGCCAGAAGAAGAGCAGCAATAGTCTGGTAGAAATATTGTAAATAGAATGTAAAGAATAGTAATTTATAGTAATTAAGGGATTAGAACATTGTGTGTGATTTATAAAGGGGCATTTATTTGAATAAGTTATATGATAGGTAAAATTTAATAATTTAGATTCTGTTTCTTAATTATATATAGAGAAAAAATCACAACTGGACAGTAAATATGCCTTCACACATTAAACCAACATCAATGGGAATCCTGTTTCATCCTTATTAGGAATCATCAGCAGAATTTACTTAAAATAAGGATAAAACAGCTGTTCAGGATTCCCGTTGATGTTAGCTCAGTGTGCGAAGGCATATTTACTATCCAGTTGTGATTTTTTCTCTATTTACAAATTATTATGGACGTTAAATTTTGCTTTTCATTGCACTTATGATGTTTCTGTTTCTTAAATGTTTCTTATTTAGTTGTTAATAATTAATTAAATCTTAATTAATGTTCTAATAATCTTCAGTAAATCATTGTTTAACCACTTGATTGTTTCTTAACACTATCAGATATGGGATATTGAAAAAGGGATTTGCTTAAGAACATTAAAAGATCATTCTAGTTCAATCAAGGTAAGATACCACTTCCCTTTAAGATGTTAAAATCTCTGTAGAGATAGGTATTTATATTTTATTATTAAACTTTTCCCTTTCTTTCCTTGATCCATTTAATTTTCTGATATGGCTTCTTCCTTTTTTTTTTTTTTTCATAAGCTTTCAGTAATAAATAGTTAAATATTAAATCTAACATAACGAAATAAAGAATTATTTTTGATTAACATAATGCAAAGAATTAATAAAAATTTTTAAATAGCAGTAACAGAAAATGTAACAAAAAAAAATTGTTTTTTCGTTAAAAGATGATATATTGTTTCTAAGAAAAGTAACTTAAGCCCTCACTTTCTTATACATTTTATCACTGTTAGCAAACACTGTTGGTTTTTCTCTCATTTTTGAAAATTGGTGGGGGAGGGGAGCGACTCAATGGAAAAAGATAAAATGACAATTTCAATAAAAATTACTCATGAATCACAATATTAATTGTATTAAATTAATATGATTGTAATAATAACATTAATAATTTAAGTAATATAATTATTTATTCTGTATTTTTATTTGCTCCCCCCCAAAAAAAAAAACAACAATTCCGATATTATATTATAAAATAAAAAACGTATTTAAAGTAGATACGTGATGCCGTAAAATCAATGAGATTATTATTATAAATAAGTAAATAAATGTATTTATTTATTTTAATTTTACAAATATAAGTTAATATTGTAATACAGTCATATCTAATGAACAGTCGTTCATTTAAGTAAATTATTTATAATAAATAAATAAGCTGTCTTATTTCTTGCCTAATTATTTTCATTATAACGTTAAAAGTTAAATAGAAAACAAAATTTAGATTTTTAGCTTAACAAAAAAGCAATGAAAAATGAAATCAAATGTACTGATATGCCAATTTAAATGAAATCATTCACTGGTTGCTATGAGGGTCTTATTAATTTAAGCCAGTTCATACATAGATATATGTTGCAGCCACAAACAGTAATTTAGCACTTCATTAAGTGTCTAAGACACATAGCGAAGAATCTAACCCCAGTGGACACATGCTGTAATACAATCAGTTCAGAGACAATCAGTGATCAAGAATTGGAGTGTGAGTTATGTAAGAATTCTTTTCATAGCTCATGCAAACCAACATCAATGGCAAGCGACTTGTGTCTGCTGTGCACTCATAAAGACAAAATTCAGGAAATTAGAGAGGATTCTCGAAAACGAGTGAAAATTGCTGGAGACAAAATGTTGATGGCCTCCAAATCTCGATTTCCTAAATTTTCCGTTGGAGATGCATGCTTCATCTGTTTTATCATTAATGAAAAAAAGAGAGTATAACAGGTTGGCTGTGAGAGTGGTGTTATAAAAGGATGGTTTGGGGTGGAGAGTTTAAAGAAAGCTGGTTCAGCTGTCTTGAAACACAGATAGACTATACTAAAGAGCTGTCAGTGGAGACCGTCTGCCAAATAGTGTATATCAAGGAAATCTGTAAGGAAGGAAAGCAGTGCAGTAGCAAGTGCCATAATAGTAAGCCATGTTTTAACAAATAGGGAAAATTTCGGTGGGAGAAATTAATAAATAAAAAACATATATAGGAAATATTGTTCTATTATTCTATTTTTTTTTTAGATTGTAAAAAATTAATATTAATATTAGGCTATATTAATATATAATATCAAACAATAATCTCTTTTACTAAAATCTTATAAAATATAATAATTAAAATAATTTTCTTTTGTATCAATGATTATGTCTATTACTGTATTTGCATTGCATTTTTTTCATGTTTCATCATCATGTCCAAACACCTGTGACTCTTCAGGAAGTATCTAAAACAGATAAAAGTGGACACATGCTATAAAAGTGGATCGAGGCCTTCTACAATATGTCTAACACCACCTTGACACTTCTCAAAGTGTCCAATATTTCTGGACTGACGTGGTAATTTTTGATTTGAAGACTGAATTACAGCATGTGTCCATTGTGGTTAGACTCTTCGTGATGTGTCTAGACACTTATTGAAGTGCTAAATTACCACGTGTAGCTGCGTCATTTCTCTATCTATCTATATATGAACTGGCTTAAAATAATAAGATAATATATCCATGTCACTTATGAAAAGCAAATACTGTATCCTTTTGGAATGTTACTAAATTAATGCAGAAAAGAATCTGAGCAGTGTGTAAGAAACAGTAAGCTCTTAACATTTGGAATTTTGTTTTTAAAAGAGTATTAATAGTATTTCCTACAAGGGCTTGGGAGGAAAGAAAGAAAACATTATTTAAGATTTTTAAGTAAAACAATTGCCTCATGGTTAAGGTTAAGCAATTAAGTACAAGGAAGAAAAGAAATCCATAAAATATAATTGAAGCATTCAATTAAAGTAATATTTTTGTAATTTCATTTATTCTTGCCATTAATGTAGTAATCGAAAATAAAATTTCCCCATTTTAAAATTGAGAATTTCATTAATTTGAAAAATCAGCATGTTATAAAAGAACGTCATCTTTATTTTCTTCTTCTTAATGTATAGGTTAAATAGGCTGTTCGTTAACCAGTTAAGAAACTTTTTTTTTTTCCTTGGGTGTTGGTGACTGTCTCTTTATACTTTCTGTAATTTCATTCATTATGTCGTTGAATAGGAATAGGCTAAGGGATCCCCTTGTCTTATTCTAGATGTCATCTTTAATTCTTCAGTTGTTTTACCTCTTATTTTTGTTTTATTGTTTGAATTTAGATCATCAACAATAAAAGAATGTAGAAATAAAAACTACTTCATTCCATATAAGGATTATGAGCATGAATACTGTGTTAACTCGGTATCATTGTAGGTTATAATAATAAAAACATATTTGAAGGAAAAAATAAAAATAAGTTTAATATTGTAAAGCAATTTCTTTAATTGAGCTAATATCATTCTTAGCCTATATTAAAAGATATTTGGAAAAGAAATTCCTTAACAATTAAGGAATCATTACACATCACATGCCATCATACAATCAGAAGAGATTTATAAAATCAGTTTAAGCATTGTATTGGAAAATGCTTCCATTGAATATACAGAGGGTTGATGAGTCACTATGTAGTCAAATGCAAGATGTGATATCTTGGGTGAGACAGTGAAATGTGACGTAGCAATATATGATACGATATGACAGCAACTTATTACAAAACTTTACTCAATATTGTAAAATATTGTATAGTTAGTACAGAATAATATTTGGTAATAAATAGCATAGCTGGGTTGCAAGGACACTTGTCAAACGTGTTCTCTGAGTTGTTCGTGTAATAATGCCTCCGAAATTGAGTTCTTTTTGGGAAGGCTATATATAATTGGCCTTTCCAGGGCAAAGTATAGTCAAGAGCGCACTAGATGTCAGTGTTCAAAGGATGGTTTGAAGATTTCCAAGGCCGGCATTGGAAAAGTTATCAGATGGTACACGAATGGTGTCAATGTCGCTGCAGCACCACCTCGAAAACGTCCAAAAAAAAAAACAATCTATGACTAAACTCACTCTTCCAATGCTGGAATAACTGAAGACTATGACAACCAGGGAGAGCCCCCCCCCCCCATGCAGTGAGCTATGGTGAACAGGCTAGGGTGAACCAAACAACTGTAAAGCATGCATTTTTCAACATTTAAACCTATGGAAGGTCTACAGGACATATGGTCACAGGCTCCTTCAACGACATAAGGCTGAGAGGAGACGCAATTGCCAATGACAAGTACGAAACGTTCCTGCCAGATGACAAATGGAAGTATGTTGTAACCCTTGATGAGGCATGGCTTT
>JAFIDM010009631.1:335716351-335744371 GCA_023159025.1 Thereuonema tuberculata
AGATGACAAATGGAAGTATGTTGTAACCCTTGATGAGGCATGGCTTTATCTCTCTGATTGCAAAAAATTTCAAGCAATTGCATATTGTGATAAAGGTGCTGAAGGATGATGACAGCTGGAATCGCAAATGCAAAGAGTTCTCCAAAGGCTTCATGGTCTTTGCAGGCTACTCATTTAATGGAAAACTGAACATCTCTAGAATTGCATCAAATGCCAAGGTAAATGCAGCCTACTATCAAGAGCAATGTGTTGGATGACATTTATGAATGCCAAATACCTAAATTATATTTAAGATCTGTATCCACCAAGAGAAGCCATCAAGTCATACCACCAGCAGTACCCTCCAATATTATTCTCGGGTGGAAGCCGAAACAGGTATATGTGTCATCCGTTTCACCCACATCCCTGTTAAATCACCTGATGAAAGCTCCATGAATTTCTGCAGGTTTGGCTTGCTCAAAAGAGGACTGGGATCCCATAAAACCGCAATGCTGACACATCTATGGAAAGTTTGCAAAGAGGAATGGGCGAAAATCAACATTTCTGCAGGGGTTTCTTCTACAATGTAAAATTTATTTCTGTGCAATTGTCAGGATGTCTGGAGAGCATATTGAAAATCATCGCTGGTGGAGGAGAGGATTTACATAAAAGGTGAGTGTATTAACAATGCATCAACCCTCTGTATATCATTAGTCTTACATATTGTACGGTTTTTTGTAATGACTATATGTTATGTATTGTAATGTCTATATGTAGTCATTAAGTTTTTGGATTGTTATTTCATATAAAAAAAAAGAAAAAGCTGTTCATTTTATTATATGGTCTTACTGTTACTGCTTTCCTGATTAAAAATTTCCTTATCGTCTTCCTTTGTCTTCCCCATTATTCCTTGAACAAAACATCAATTTTTCATGGACAGTGCATTATGACTTTCCTTTCACTTTTGACCACCTGGAGCTTCCTTGACAGTAGTTTGAATTATATACAGCAGTGTCAATCAGTTATTCATTTTCACTTAAATTCTCACTGCTCAGAGAATGGAAAAGAATGAACTGCATTAAGTAATGGTGTGTCGAAAGTGAGAAATTAAATTTTTAAGCTGAAGCCTCTGATAAACTCAAAAAGAGTGAAATAGAATGCCATGCAGATATTAACAAAATCTACTATTGATAAATAATTTGATTTTCTAATCAATTAACATTTTTCAATATTATCTGAATCCTATCCAGATAACCAGTATCTAGCACCAGAAATATTATAACTTTCCATTATCATCCTGGAATTAACTTTTGATTAGTTTTTCTGAATAGCATAATTTAATGAATATCATATAAGTTGTTTACTTTTTCTGAACTGTAACATTAGATAAATCTTTACTAGACCAACATAAAGTTTCACTATTTAAGACTTTTGTTAGATGAAATAAAGGAAAATCTGCCAAATTATTATGATATATAGTTCTTTTTATAAGTACTTGGGAAATAAGTGTTAAAATGAATATTTCATTTATTTATTAAGTTTCTTTCTTTTATTTGCTTTATCTCATGTTTAGTGTTTACTTCGACTAGATGATAATAAGCTTATTTGTGGAGCTGGAGAGAATGTAGTCATATGGGGCTCCAATCTAAGTATATTATGTATGTATGAAAGACTAAACGAAGAAGGTAATAATATATAATAGTGTTAACTATCTCTCTTAAAAATAATATCTGCTTCATAAAATTTTATTATAGAAATATGTAGTTTAATTGTCAGGTTTATTAATATTAAATTAAATTATCAACTTAATTGTCAAATTCATAGTTAAGTAATATGATAGATCTGAATAGTTTATAATTCATTTATTACATTTTTTTCCACAGATATTTCTAATTTAATATGTGTAAATGAGAAATACTTAGTCACATCAATGGATAAGCAGATTGGTAAGGGAATGCAACAACAATGAGATTATTATCAAAATCTTTTCAGTAGATTTAATTGAATTTAAATAGTTTTAACTGAAATATATATTTCCAACTTTTATGTTTGAATTTATTAGTGTGTAGTTTTCCAAAATGTATGTAATTTTATAATGAGTTATAACTTCATGGTGTCAATTTTTAAATTCTAAAATTTGTAATTGTTGAAATCTCTTTGTAGATGTTTTTCAGGTCCATTCATCAGTTTATCGATATGCAAGTGATGTAAAAGAATTACGTTTACATCGGAAACTACATCCCCATAGAGATACAGTTAAAAGTTTAGTATCTATTAATGGTGAGTAATTGCTTATTATTATTACTGCCTAATTAACTTGGTAATAAGTCATTATTTGCTGATCTTCCAAAGCATAGCAATAAGAAAAGAATCTCCAAATAATTGGAAGACTCGTTATTTTCCTTTGTAGAGTCTAACTATTGTTTTTTTATTGTCTTTTCAAGTTTTTTTTTATATTTTTCCATTCCTCACTAGATTTTCTAAAATTGCCTTTATGAAAGTGTTTGGTCAAACCACTTAATAATATAATGCTTTGTTCAAGTTGACTAAGGA
Organism: Thereuonema tuberculata; assembly: GCA_023159025.1. NCBI lineage: Eukaryota > Metazoa > Arthropoda > Chilopoda > Scutigeromorpha > Scutigeridae > Thereuonema > Thereuonema tuberculata. Next base: position 335,718,884 of record JAFIDM010009631.1, read on the forward strand.
GATTAAGATATTTTTAATTTTAAATGGCACTTGTGGAAATGCACTGCAAAGATATATTTGTTACTCACTGATATGCCTACCAAGAACTTCTGAAGAAAAGTTTTCTCCACATTAAGTTGATCTGTCCTGTAGTGTACCTTAGCATTTCCTGGAACCTCATTGAAATGGACTTACATCTTTTATTGCTTATGGGTTTGTTTTGTTTTGCTTTTTTTTTTCTAATTTCATTATTGACTTAAATGGACTGATATCTTTTAGGTTTCTCCAATAAGTTTGGTTTTTCTTATGACGAATGTCTGTCCATATTCTTGTATTATTCCTGCTGACCACAGCCTTATACTATCTGTTGACTTTGCACCAAGATGAGCCTTGCCCCATTCTTCAGATGACTTGAAAATGGGTGAACATTTCAATTCTAATTCATTTTTCCAGAACTTTGTCTGTCATCATTCTCTAACTACCTGATCCTTTCCTAGTCTCTGGAACTTTCCTTCATTACAGAGTGAGAAGTATCGCTTAAGCTTTCTTCCAGCCATCCAATCTTTATAGTCACTTTGTTAGGATAATGATAGATAGAGGCTTAACGTGCGTGTAATGAAATAAAGAAAAATGGAAATAAATGAAAAGCACTTACTCACAAAAAGTTGAGAGAATTATACATGGTAATAATCCGACAGTTTCGGAATTCCTTCATCAGGGACGCCACAAACATATAGGACATAAAGACAACATTTAGGACGAAATGATGAGGGAAGGTCATACATGTCGTCCTAAATGTTGTTTTTATGTCCTATATGTTTATGCTGTCCGTGATGAAGGAATACGCACAGTATTCCGAAAACTGTCGGATTATTACCATGTATAAATCTCTCAACTTTTTATAAGTAAGTGCGTTTTATTTATTTCCATTTTTCTTTATTTGATAGATAGAGCTCTGGTATAACACTTTTTTGACCTGCTCTCTCTGATGTCAAGATCAATGCTTCACAGCACATTTATATATTTGGCAAAATCCTGTGGTATACCAAATATTTTTCTTAAGATTCCATTGCACATCAAAATTTTTCATTGCTTTACTATGTATATTTGAATCCTTGAAAAACTTCAGTACGATTTACAGATGAATAATAAATTCTATTGTAAACATTCAAGAAGACCTGAAATATTTGGAGCTGATATGAATATGATTTAATAGTTTTTAACCTTTGTTATTGGAACAAAATGGAATGTTTACCCAGATTATTTAATGTATAGCATTTAGTCGAGATTCAATCATTTGGCTAAATGTCTTTTACAAATGCACAAATCAGATTTTTTTTTTTTTTTTTTTACAGCCCACCATTTCATAAAAATTTAATCTAAGACACCTTTCTTCACTTCACGGCACACTTCTGCATTTGCTAAATACTGCGACAGACCAAACATTGTTCCTAAAATTCCATAACATGACAAACTTTTTCATTGCTTTTATTGTATATAAAGTCTTTTGAAAAGCATCTATAATTTACAAATGAGTATAAAAATCTGTTTTAATTATTTAAAAATACCTTGAAATATTTTTAAAGCTAATTTGAATGTAGATTAATAATTTATTAACCTTCATTGTCAGAAAGAATCAGAATATAGTTCATATTTCTTTTTGCCCAGGATATTTGATGTTTAGAATTTACTCTAGATAAGAGCATTTGACCCAAATGTGAAGTTAAACATTGATTATTATAGATGCACACTCAGAATTTTCTTTTGCAGAAAAGGCATCCTTGCAGCACAAGTTAAAAAAAAAAAAAACTGGCTGAGAATATGATGATTTTGGTGTCCCAAAAACCTTTCCTTTAAGTTTTTGCTAAGTTATAAAAACCTTTACATATTACTTAGATGAATGAATATGATCACAAAGCTAGTGATTTTGCCTCTCGTATCTGATTTGATATTATTTCATATCCATGGTTGTGTATGCATTTTCATTTCCATATCTGGCAGCTGGTTCTCTTAAAATCAGATTTATCAGGTTCCTTTATTCCAGAATTTAGAAGTTGACAATAATTTTTCAGTTTATGCTTAAGACCTGACTTATGATCTGATTTTAGTTGAAGAAAAGGCAAACCTTTGGGGTTTTTTTTGTTTTGTTTTTTTCTGCACAGTGAATTGCAAACTTATTAGTTAGTATTCAGAAAGATGTTAATCACCTCGTTAAAATTAAATCAAGCAATGAAACAAGTTAAAGGTCGGATTTAAATTTGTAAGTCTAGACTTTATAAATTTTATTTTGTAAAATTTATTATTTTTGGTGCAAATTTTCTAGTAAGCCATATTTAGAGAAATTATTTAATTTATTTAATTTTCTTTCATTACAGATGGCATCTTTGTAAGTGGATCCTTAGATGGTTCAATCATTATTTGGGCAACTGTTAACTGGACACCTCTACACCAGTTAAATACTCATAGAAAATATTTAGGAGAAGATAATTTATACCCCTACAGTGTTCAGCACATTTTGCAAATTGGCAAGGCTAGTTGAAACTATAAGTTACTTTGATAATTTTTATTTTATTATAAAAGTAGAATAATTTTATATTATGTTTATAAGGACAGTTGTCGTTCACATATTTGTGATAAATGCTTGCAACACAAATTTCAGACAACTCTTAAAAGAGTTAAAGCCCTGTTAAAGAATTGCTTATGTATATTCATGCTTAATTTCTCATGCCCCAAAATTAAGGATTCCTTGTCTTCAATAAGTGAGCAATGACATAATCACTCCCGCTCCCACTCCCTGAAAATCCAGAACTGAACCACCACTCGCAGCGCCTTACTAGCGGACTGACTGAAAAATTTCTCTGCTCCCATGCTACGGAACAAAGAGCAAAATGACTGTCACAGGTAGCAAATAAACTGATATTCATAGATAAGTAGACAACATAAAAGGATGGAGAGGTGTCACGGCATGAAAGCTTTACAAGCTGAAATAAATTATCCTTCCAGGTATTTTCCTGAAATATTAAAGTTTATTTTGCCTTTTAATTATATCATTAAAGTTAAAACAATTATAGAACTGCAGCGAAATTATACTATCAATACATAAGTAGCACGTTGGATAAAACCAAAAATCAGTGACTTCATTACTGTGGTCATAATAAAGAAAACAGCTCACTGGAGCTAAGTTGCAATATATACCCCATGTCATACCAAATATGTTTGATGGTCTAGAAAAATATTCAATGTGATGGCCACCACCACATGTTGACAACTCAGCACAAGAATACCAAGCCGTTGTGGAATGGAATCCACCCTCGTACCGTTTCAGTCCTGAGCTCCTGAAGAGTTCTAAACAGTGGACAACGTCTGCAACAGATCTCGCAATTGTGTCCTATGCCTTTTCAATCAAGTTCGAATCAGGGAATTGAGTTGGCCATTCTACGCACAGGACATCCTGTTTTCAGGTAGTCATCCACTATGGTTACAGATGAAGACACAACTGGAATAACTTTGTTGTGACTCAATCTGCACTCAAAAGACAGCCCCACTGTTCTCTGTCCAACCACGATATTCTCTGCACCCAGCCTAATTAGGTCTTGTATGGGCTGTATCTTGCTGGCATACAGTCCAAGCTGAATAAGGTTTACCAGGTAACGATCCTCCCTATATCTGCTGAAAGGTTCCTGGCAAGTTCCCCTGCTGTTGTACTCCTAACAGTCCACCTTGCTTTGTCTTGACTGTTGTTTACAAATAATGGTCGTCTTCTCCTTTGTAATCCTTGGCTACCCTATGCACCAACTGACATTTCCATTCTGTTGAAACCTCTGTCAGACTAGAAATGATACTTTGTGAAGCAAGCAGCTCCTGGGACACTGCCATCTAGGTTTGCCCAGTCTTGTATTGCCCTATGATTCTGTCCTACATAACATCAATATGCTGAGTCACATCAGAGGGCTGATAGCTATTATTCATTAATACAGTGTGATAGCTATTATGTTTTAAAAAATTCATTATGACATAGCTTTAAGAGAATCCCCCTTTTCTACCATCTATTATGTTCAGTATGTGCACCATTAGATTGGACAATCACTCTGTAGCGTAATTTCCAATGTAGAAGATTCTGTTGTAGAGATATCAGGACAATATGGTATCTCTTCTGCTTTGTATCTTTCCAAAGGCCATCATGTGTGCTGCAATCTCAAGTTCCCAGAGCATGTTTTAGTAGGTCAAACCCACAGAAATCCATTGGACTTGCATCCTCAATACTTGATAGTGCTGAAAAGTATATGGTATCTTCAAAATAATACTCTTCTAAATATTATAAGTTTCTTCTGAACAACATTTTTCATTTATTTTACTGATAATATTTTGATCGGCCAATTTCCAATCTTCATCGGGTCACAATTCTGTTGGTTTTTTTTTTTTTTTTGTTTTGGTTTTTTTTTAATTTAAACAATTCTAAAATTTCACTATTGCATTATATTTTCACATTTTACAATTACATATTCTTAATAGCAATTACAGTAGAGCCCCGATTATCTGCGAGTGCCGCGAAAAATTTTTTTAATTACGAACCTCAAAAAAACAAATTTTAATCCAAGCCAACAACAGGGAAAGAACAATAGGCCGTACAGTGCGAAGGTAAAAAATTACTGACAGGTTTATTGTGCATCGTAATCCTATAAGCCTTCTCAGAATTTGTGGATGAGTGGTAAGCTCTTGCTCTGCAGAAAGGTTTCTGCTGTACTGTACATATTTTAAAAGTTTTTCATATTATGTTTTTTGTATAATAAAACGTAGTTTTTATGCTGAAATATTTTTTTTCGTGTTTACACCTTATTTTTTTTCGGGTTATCTGCGATTTTCGTTATCCGCGAAGCCCTTGCCACCCAATTCCGCGGATAATCGAGGCTCTTCTGTATATTCTGAATTTTCACATTTTACAATTACACATTTCTAATAACAATTATATCCAATCACATCTGTTATACAGATTACAATTAACTATTTTTAATAACAATTAAGATTACATTTAGATATTTTTAATAATTTCTCAATTGAAACCTTTCAGTAATTTTTAATTTCTTTTTAAATAAATGAATGAAGTATTCATTAATCTGAATATCTTTGTTTCTGTTCATGCAAATAAAACTGTTAAATACCAATGCCTCCATTATATATCATTCTTTTTCATCTTTTATTTTATACAGAATGTTTACTAATGGGTCTGGGTTATGGTTGTTAATAATGCAATGTTCTGCCCATTCTGATAAATATTTCTAATTATTTTTGTATGCTCTAATATGTTCTTTAATATGTTCGATTAATTCCCTCCCCGTATTTCCAAAATATACCTCCCCGCAATCTCTGCACTTTAATTTAAATACGACCCTAGTGACAAAGAAATTTACGTCATTTTTCTGATCTTTTCTACTCTTTATTTCGTGAAATTAACTTTTTACCATTAGTTCATATTATGGTATATAATTTTTTTATACATATTTCATTGGTAGATTTGTCTACTTTTATGTTTTGTTGAATCTTTATTATATTCTTATAATTCCTATCATTTTTTACTACAGTATTTGCTGTATTTTTTTTTTTTTTGTTCTTGAAAAATTAGTTTTAGAACTATTTACAAATCCTTCTGGATATTCATTCATAGTTAATTTATTTTTCATTATTTTTATTTTTTCTTCCCAAAGTTTCTCATCACTTGTATACTTTATTATTCTGTCTAGATAGTTCTTGATAATTACTCTTTTGACTCTTATATTGTGTTCAGATCTGAAATTTAAAATATGATTACTTTTATATTCTTTTTCGTAATATTCATATTTAATACTAGATTCTGTATTACCCAGTAAAATGTCTAAATACGGTAATTTTCCTTTTCAACTTCCATTGTAAAATTCAATATATGATATGATTGGATATAATTGTTATTAAGAATGTGTAATTGTAAAATGTGAAAATTCAGAAAATAATTGTTATTAAGATTATGTAATTGTAAAATGTGAAAATATGATGTAATGTATATGAAATAGTGAAATTTAAAAATTGTTTAAATTAAAAAAAAAAAAAATGGAATTGTGAGCCGATGAAGATTGGCAATTGGCCAATCGAAATATTGTCAGTGAAATAAGTGAGATACGGGATCTATCTCAGTTTCTAGCTCCATGCATTCATTTAAAAACTAAGGACGTTCTGGCAGTATGGTTAGCAGCTTTATCCTGGTGGATGTGAATAGATGTATCATTTCCATGGCTGGGATTTCTCTTGTGTAGATTGGCCTCATGATGTTTTCGTGATAATAGACAGCATTGATTATCATACTTCATGTTGCCCTTCATATATGCAGTTTGTCTCTAAGGCAATACCTAATATCATCCAATGAAGTCTTTTGGAAAACTCGCCTTGCATTACCTGATGAAGTTGCACCACCCCTTCTCTGTTACTGGTCAGTGTGTTATGGCCCGTACATTGCCATAGTCACTGAGATATATCCATGCTTCATCCAAGGTTACCACAAACTTCCATTTGTTGTCAGCAAGGTACCTTTTGTAGTTTGAGTTTGTTTTTCATTAAACTCGATGGTATTGCAAAAGGACATGTCCTTCTACCTTGTGAAACTTCTTTAGTCCCAAACGTTTTCAGATGATCTTAGAAACATGCAGCTACAAGAATCCATACCTGCTAGTCATGCAACATTTGAGTCGGAGGGTTTTCCTAGAGGTCCGTGTGTCGAATCCATGTTAACATTGACAGTATTAGGGCATTGTCAGTTTTGCTGGTTACTGGTTGGTGATTTCTTGTCCAATAGGTCATTCTTCAACAATGTTTTATAATCTCCATGTAACTAAACTTTGCATTTTAAAGGGCTGTAATACAGCCTTCCAAAAAGCATTTAAGTTCCATATCAATGTTTAAGCATCTATTAGAGCATACAAGAACACTACAACATGTGTTCTATTATGCAGCTCTGCCATATCTGATTGTGATACTTGACAGAGCCACCATATGTCTGCTAGGAGAATAAATTGCCTTTGATCATTCCAGTAGGAGTACAGAGTATTCACTTTGCACATTGCAAACTTTTCCTGTGATTCACAATTATCCTTAATTTTCTGAGCATGAGTGTATTTATGCACACAGCTGTTATACTGCAGTGCTGTCGAATTATATATTAATCTAATTTCACCGAATTCTTATTGGTATAGTTTTTATTTTTCAACCAGCCGGCAGCTTTAAGGTTTGTGTTTGTAAATTTTGCATCTATCATGTCAACTTTTAACTTTCATTATTGAACTTAACTGTCAGTTAATCTTTTTCTGTGGATTTTCAACATCCAGTTTTCTTATTTTTCATTTAATTTTTGTTTAGTTTTTATCACACTGAATTTCAGTGAATGTTTCATCATAGTGCTGTATTTTTGGTTGACCTCAATTGGACATCAAGGGTCCTTTAACCTTGTAATTGTCATTAATTCATTGTTTTCTTTGTGCCTTACTGTCATAGTAGAATTACCACCATCATCCAATACTTCTCAAATGTTCATGACAAAATTTTGTCTAAATACCTTGACCTATGATCATTGAACTGACAGATTGGATGTCTCGTGGAGTCCACTCCTTTTTGTGTTGTTATATTTATGTTAATGTTGTTCATTTTAGTACTGCTTTATTCCACGATGGTTTTGGAAGGTGTACTCCATCAGTACCAATTCTGTCATTTGAACACTTTGTAATGTGCTTTCTATATCAGCACTTCTTAAACTATGGTTTAGAGATCGATGACTGTTGTTATAGCTTCTCAAGAAGTCTGCAACTGGGCAGCATATTAACAAAGTGTATTAAGAAGAAGAAAAAAAAAACAGACATCTTTTTTATTGATATTTTGAGGTTCAAATTATTTATAGCTGTGATACTCCTTCGTTGAGAATCTGCAGAAGTTGAAAATCAAAAATCACTGTTCTTACAATATTAAGCTGCATTCTTTTAAGTTCATACCTTCTGTGTATCTTTCTGAATTCCTTATTTCTATGTAGTAATGCATCCTTTTTGAGTTTTTTTTTTTTGGTTTTTTATTAACTAACAGTAATCTAGTTCATATGATGACCCCTTATAAGAATCATAAGCTGAATGGAGGCTATCTCACTCTTCCTCAAAATTGCTGTCTTAACAGTTATTTTTTACATCTCTGTCATATCATCTATTTTATTTTGTGAACAACAGTTTTGGTCTCTTCCATCTGGACTCTTCATGGTTCTTTTATTTTATTATCCAATCACTAAAGGATAATAACTTCCTGACCGTCAGGGAATCATCTATACATAAAACCCAATTGTTTCAAAGTGCTTAATCCTTGTTCATTCACAGTAGTCCTCTGTGTTATTAGAGACACTACTTATATCCTAGGACAAAGCAATGTAATGCACATAAATAAACAAATTCACTGAGCTAATGTTTGTTTGTGATGTTTGTTATGTGAATGGTCATTGTATCATCCATTTGTCTGTTGCTTATCTTGTTTGATTTCACTGAGCTGAGTATACTGGGCGAATCCAGTTAACTGATGAGGGTTGAGAAAACTAAAACAGTGCTGTCTTGGATTCCCGGTACTTTTAATGCCAAAATCAGCTAAGTGAATTTCTTTATTTGTATGTGTTAAATTCCCTTGTCCTATGTATTACTGTTACTCATGTTAAATTTAATGCTTAATACTCATATCCTTTTTACAATCTGTTGTTTTGTGACTTTACTGTCAATGCTTATTGACTTTAGATGATGACCCAGGTTCCGACACATCTGCCTCATGGCAGGCCATTGTCTAGATCATTAGACCAGTGGTTCCCAACCTTTTTCAGCTGGCGACCCACCTTTCCTTATCGTTTTTCAGCTGGCAACCCACCTTTCCTTATCAGAATACCTCCACATATATAGGAATCGAAAAATATAGAATAAAACCATATTTGTATCATATCCCTTCCTTATATATGATCGATTTTCGATTTTTCTGATCTTTTCTGATGGTTTATTCGATGGTTTCTGGTAGTTTTAGGATCAAGTCGTGACCTACCTGTAACCCTTCCGCGACCCACCGGTTGGGAAACACTGCATTAGACTATGACTAGCTTTCTGTGTAGGATGTTTCCAAAATACATATTTAATTTGTGATCTCAACTTTCATGAAAATATGACATTACAACTGTGAATTGGTATATTAATTAAAATTAGCAGTATGTAATTAAACGGAAAAAAAAACTGCACAATAGCTAAAAATTGAAATGTTTTGAATAAAAATAATAAATTGTGTAGAAGTAAAACCCTGGAAATTAATTCAGTGTTATTTCTAATAATCTGAAATTTAAGAATACTAAGGTTGTTTTGTATAAGTGTGTATTTATCAGACATTTTATATTTTATTTTAATGTAAACTGTTTATTTTAGGCATACATCCTGGTAACAATTGGCAATGGGTTCAGTATTTTTGATGTTCATTCTGGTAGAGCCTTAGTGACTAAACCCAATGCTCATTATTCCAAAGTTCTTCATCAGCAGCTAATATGCTCAGGGTAAATATTGTTGGGAACCGTGAACTTTCACAATTTTTTTTGTTTGTATGTGTGTGTGTGTTTTAAGAGACCTTTTGTAAATCTAGTGATTTTAGTAACCAAGTAATCATTAGTTAATTCTATTAATAATAGTGTTGGATAACATATTAATTCTTTCAGATTGGGTGAAATAACCTATTTTTATTTTAAAAATGAATTTAAATGATTTAAAAAAAATAATTTCTGCTGTTAAAATTACTTTTTTGTAACCCTGTTTATCAGGTTTTAGGCTTATAGATATTGTTCTTTTAGAAGTTATTCTTTGTTTCCTCTTATTTGGTTGGATTCTATTATCTAAGCAATTTGGAACAATTCCACACACTGTAGTTTTGTTTCTGACCTTGTCCTTCATCTATGGGGACAAGTTACCATTTCATAAGGAAATGTCATTTTGCAGTGTTTTACTGAACCTCATTCGTCTAGGTGAATTTTCCAAGTGGAGGGTTTTTGAAAAAAGTGATATGTGCATCAAATATAATTATCTAAAAGCTAAATATTATATAAATGGTGAATCTAAAATAGGGGGACAAACTGCAGGGGCAGGTTCCCCATAAGAAATGAAGTAAAAAAAGGTCAGATAAACATATGACTGGAAGTGCATGGTTGCTGAGTTATCCCAATCCAAAGAAATGAAGACAAACTACAATGGAAACAATGGACACGAACAATATCTTTATTGGCTTTATTGGTCGCTCTGTGTTGCCCAATCACAACAAAGCGGTAGTGTAATTCAGTAAGGCTATCAATAAAGATTCTGTTCATGCCCATTGCATTCTGGCTTTGTTGAAAATAAATAGCTGAAAATAAGTATTTAATAATTGCAATTGGTTTCAGTTGCAATTTCCATATAAATATTCTTGGCAGTTAATATATTTATTCATTGTATGTTTCTTTCATTTTAGGCTTTTCATTGCAACATGTTCAGAAGATGGATCTGTTCGTCTGTGGGGATTTCCTTTTGCTGCTGATAATTCAGTATCAGGCTACAAAAAAACACTTATTGGAAACAAGACATTATTACCTGTTTTGCAAATATGGTAATCTTAATTAATATAAAAATTTTATGAAATCTGTCTCTAATATTAATCTTAGAATTCTTTTACTTTTTCTGAATAACTATAAAAGCTGTTGTATGCCTAACTTCACGTTATTTAACAAATTTTATGATATACTGTAAAATCAGTTGTGATGAATCAAGATTGCATACACTCTTGTCATATTTTTTTTTTCCTTTCCTATTTGAATTGTCATTGCCTTCAGAGTAATATTCGAAATTCATCACAACCTTATTATTGTTAGTGGAATATTTCAAAACAGCTATATCTATGTAGAAACTTTAGATAAGCCAAACATGATTCGTCTCTGCTTTTGCAATAGTATCCTCTGATCAGATCTAGGCATTTCAAATAGCTTTTTTTTTTTTTAATTGTAATTAATGATGAGTTTTGCATCAAAAGTAAGTCTTGATCTATTGATTTTGAACCATTTGTAATCCATATAGAAGGAATATGGTAAGGTGAATATCTTGGAATTCAGGTGGTCTATTACAGATTTCAAAAAATGTATGATTCAATACACACTTTTTATTTTGGATGTTGATATTTTTATTCTTTTTTTGAGGCTAAATATTACCTTTGATAATATTCAGTTTTATTATTTAATGGTTTTTAGCGATCCTTCGATTACAGCTTGCCTGTAAAAGCTCGTGCTTTTATGCTTGCTGGATGTCACACTCTGTAGTGGCCAAACGGTTAGAGATATTAGAATAAAACCTTCACCATTGTGTTCAGCATCAAAAAGTAGGTGAGTGACCACGTGTAAAAAATCAGACCTCTAGGCCACTCCGTGACCAGAAGTTGGGGGGGTCAAAAGTGGTCGCATCCGATAAAATTGTGCATATTATGGGACCGCTTTGCTTTTGACACTGTCTAAAAGATTAATTATCTTGTTATCTACTGTATTTGCTTTATATAAGCATCGATAAGTTGCTAAAGGTATTCTTGTAAGAAAATTAAATTGAATTTTGCTCTGATTTTGATATCATTAAAGAAATGATTGATATAAACACTGCTGAAATTATAAGAATCGAAATTTGGATAATCAAAAGAAAAAAATATATATTCAGAATTTACAGTCATCCAAATAATAATATTTTAAATCTTGACAATATTGATTCTATTACAAATACAGTCATAGTTGGGGACATTAATGCCATTCTTAGAAGATGAGCTATAAAAACTGTAACAGTAAGAAAAATCACAGAAGATTTTTTTAGATTCTAATCAATTACATTTTCATTACAGGCTAAATGATCCAATACCTATTTATATTATAGTGGTGAATCTACAAATCCTGATATGGTGATTACAACAATATCACAATTAGAACTGAAAAATGTATTATTGATGATACAGGGAGTGGTCATCATGCTCATCAAATATTTACACTACAGCATAAGACTCCTGAATAAAAAGTTACTATAGATAAAAATCAAATTAAGAAAAATGAAAATTTAAGAATAAAATTGAATAAAAAATTACAAATGCAACTTCATATTAATACTGTTACCCAAAATACCAATAAAAAGAATAATACATTAAGAAGATTAGCTGGACAAAAATGAGGAGGAACTATGGATATATTAAATAAAACATATAAGCCATATTTATTATATGGACGAGAATATCTGGCCACAGTACCTGATAAAAATCAAAAATATCCAATTAAACTCAAAATGATAGAAGGAGTGGTGAAATCAACTCCTATAGTCGTAATGAAAGCAATGACAAATATTATATCTCTTGCTAAAGATTATGATATAAAAGCAAAAAAAAAAATTAGTAAAAAAGTGAAATTACAACAAAATAAATACTTTGGTATAAAAGAGCTGCTACAACTAATAAATTGAAAACACAATAGGTATTGAATATAGGTTCATAGATATTTAAAACACTATAATATTCAAACAAAAGTACTCTACCTCTAACTATGATCAATCATATGTATTTTATAGAGATAAGAGGCTCATTTGAATATTGGTAGACCCAGTGGTGTAGCAAGGGGGGGGGACTGCCCCGGGGCCCCACCAGTCAGCCTAGGGGCCCATCCACCCAAGTATCCCGACCAGCCCCTTTACAACGTTTTTTTTTTTGGTTGTGGAAGTGGAATTGGAGATTCTGTTTTTTTTTTTTTGGTTGTGGAATAATGGAACTCCTGCCCCGGGCCCCCAAAGGCGTTGCTACGCCACTGGGTAGACCCACTTCATAATATGATGATGATCCCTCAGAGGTTCTTAAAACTTTTAACACTTGAAATGTTACACAATAGATATCCAGAAGACTGTGGGAAAGAATTCATACTGATGGTTCTAATATGAATAACAGAGGATTGTTTTCTAATTTTTTTCACAATATTTTAGGTTCCCTTCTATAATAATTTCAATGCTGAACTTGTAGCTGTGGAAATGGCCTTCAAAAATCTTTTAATTCAATCTTTCATAACAAAACTGGTTATTATCCTTAGTGATTTGAAATCTGCTATACAGGGTGGAAGTTCCTATACCCCCTATTATGTTATTATTATATTAAGGACATATTTAGATTATGATGTTTCTCTTTATTTAGTAAATGACCTGTATATCACTTGAATATATTTGTATGGGAAAGTTTGACTCTTAAGGTGCATCCAATACCTATACGAACCCCTCTTTCTTCCAAGAAATTGCTTCCCATAGTTTCTTTAATTCAAATCTTAAAATTAATTCTTTAAAGATTTGTCTTTTAAAGATCAAAAGCTAACAGAAAACAAGTTATCATTGTCACATTCTTAAAGTATTTGTAACCTAGGCTATCATCATCAGAAAGTTCATCTGGACTCAACAAGAGATAAATTTGAGATATAAATATTAAGTAAAATATTTTTCACCCCAAAACATCATGGAAATGTTTAATTAGTAATTTATTGGCTTCAAATGAAAATTTAAATTAAAAGTATTAATATTATGACGTAATGATTAAAAGTTTATTTAATCCCGGCATTTGCCTCGTTCTTGTGAGAAGTCTCGAGAAGCATCAGAAGTATGATAAGATTCATAAAATTAATTAGAGTGAATGTTACCCAGTCCCTTAAGAGACAATGGGAGAAGCCTACATCGTAAGAGCTAAGATTTGTGACGTAATCAGAGCAGAACGTGTGGGGATTCAGCGTCGCCACTTGTCAAAGCCAGAGGAGCGGTTCATTTGAACAGGACAACTTATTGGTTGAGTAATCACCTGCAATGCAGTTATTGAAGCGACTGAAGAGTCGGGAATTAGGCTAAAGAAAATTGGATGCAAACAAATGGATGATTCAGGAAAGGAACTGTAAATTAGACTGCTTCAAAACTGTAAGTTATAATAATTCCTTATTCCTTAATTATTGAAGAGAAGACTCTACAAGGAGAAACATATTAGTGAACAACCCTCGAAAATTTGTGCCTAAACCAACTCGCAAATGGAAATTTACACTCGCTAGCTAATTAACAGGGGGGGGGGCAAAATTTCATATATATGTACTATATACCTATACTAGCAGTGGAACCCGCCCGATTGGTAGGTGTATAAAATTTGGCCGAACTAAAAATAGAACTGGGGTTGTGATTGGCGGTTGCCGATTGACGAATGGTGATTGGTGAAGGGTAAAGAAAACTTCCATCATGAAATACCCCTCGCGGGAGTTCACATCCCGGTGAATTTGAATAGACGGTAGCCGGTAAATTTGAATTGGCACAGCAGCCAAAGTTTTAAATTTAGGAAAAAACCGAATTGCGAAGTAATTTTTTCCACTCGCAAGTGCCTAATTTCTACTTGCAAACTGCAAGTTTGCGAGTGGGATTTTCGAGGGTTGTTAGTGAACATTGTTATTCAAGGAATTGAGTAGTAATTCTGAAGATAGTGCTGCCATAGTTATTATTTAAATTAGTATGGAAGTTCATTATTATATTAGTATGGAAATTCATCGAATATTTTTTTAGTGCGTCGATAGTGCTTCGATTAGTGGAATTATTCAAAGCTAGAATAATTCGAAAGTGCTTCCTAAATTGATTTATTTTAGAATTAGCCTAAGTAAGTCTAATTCTCGTAGTGTTATAGGCAACGTTTGAGTTTAAATGATAAACAGTGATAAAGTGAATTTAGTGTCAACGTTTCCAGTAACTTTGAATTGAAACTTCGCCATTGGTTTTGTTTCAAGAGTGCTTCATAGAATTAGTAGCAGTGTGAACTTATTAAGTATTAAGTGCAGTTCATCCATCAAGTTTATTAATATTAAACACACAAGTGAAAGCTATCCACATCTGCATTGAACTTTTAAATAAGTTTAATCATTAAAGTAAAATTACTTTGTGTATTTTTAATAAAAAAAAATATATATGTATATATATATATAGCAGTTGTTTCACTTTTCAAAATTCATCTGTTTACATCTGAATTCTGTTTTAGTCTCAATCTAAATGTCATTCATGATAAGAATAAAGGGAGTTTTAAGAGATTCACTATCAACAGTTATTTACTGATAGTATTTGTAATAGCAGGGTGGTCGGGAACCCTTAACCGTATACCCCCTTAATATAATTATATATTATAAAAGCGTTATTTTGTCTGTCATAAGACTTTACGTTTTTCCAATTTTGTGACCAAACTATAAGAGATAGAGTGGTCATGTCAATGGATAAAATGTAGATCTTTTTAAGACAAACAAAATGCTACAAAAATCTTTCGAAAAAAGTTTTTGGTTTCCAAGATGGCGCCTTTTAAAGGGTCAAATTTTGACTTTTTCTCAATTTAAACGAAAAGTTTAAAAGATGGAAGAGAACATTATATTGAGAAAATGTTGGCATTTGAAAGTTCTATTGAACGATATATCACTTATTCACAAACGCTTCAGCGTTTGCAAGATACATGCAAAAATCGCAACATTAATTTGCTAAATAAATAAAGTTTGTTTTTTGAATGCTATATATGCAAGGGTTCCGGAGCGAAGCGACGTATATTATAAAAACGTATATTATAAAACGTTATTCTATCTGTCATTCTGTAAGCAAAATGCTAAATTACAAATTACTAAAATGTTACTAAAATAGAGAATCTATTCATAAAAAATGAAAATATATTAAACAACTGTCCAACTATACTGATTGGCGACGTAAATATAGATATTTTCAAAATTAATAAAAACAATGCAGTACAGAAATACGTAAAACTTATGTGCAATAATGGTTTCAAAAATCGTCTTTACGGAACAACAAGAAACTATACAATTCATGGAAATACGAAAACAAATATAGATAATATTTTCATAAATAAACATGATATCAAAACACCAGGAATAATATGTAAAGAACGAATCGGATAACATTTGAAAATGAGAAAATAACAGATCCAAATATAATCTATAAAGAACTAATCAATGATGTTAACAAAACAAAATTCATGAAATCTACATATATAAAAAGAAAAGTCCTGACTCGCTCACTCACTGACTCATCAACGCCCACCCCAAACCCTTGGATCTAGAAAGCTGAAATTTTGCACAGAGGTTTCCTTTATGATGTAGACAAGGAATAAATCCGGATTTTTCGAAATTCGGGATAGGGAATAATCTGGCAAACTGACGAAGTGTATGGCGGCAACCCCAGGTGTGTGGCGCCAACCCGCAATACACCTGAGTTAAGTGGAGAAGGGCACAACGGGCTGGGAAGTCGTATATTCTCCGATCTCAATATTAATTTGCTAAATAATTAAAGTTTTTTTTTTTTTTAATGCTATATACGCAAGGGTTCTGGAGCGAAGCGACGGTACCCGGCTAGTAAAAACATAATAGTGGGTACGGGAACTTCCCGGCCACCCTGTACAATCCATTGGTAATAATTACAATAATACAAACGCTAAAGTGCATGAAATAAAAACTCTAATCAAACTTTGAAGCCTAGATTTAAGCATATATTTTTTTGCAGTGGATTCCAGCTCACATTAGATTGACTGGAAATGAAACTGCTGACTTTCTATTTAAGGGAGCTAAAGGAATATCTAGTAATTCCATTGAGTTACGTAATTTGGTTCAGTTTGTATTTCTTATTTTCAGTTAACCAAAGCAGTGGCAGAAAGCAGACCCGTGGTGTTAGTGGCTTTGCTTAAAAGAATTTTTCTCAATTGTTTGAGTAGTTTGTGTGTTGGCCAATGTGAAGTAATTCACAAGGAAATAATATAAATTTGCTATTAAACGGGGATTTGTTCATTTTAAAATTTAAAATATTGACAATTTAAAATATTTCTAATTTAATCTGTTTATTACAGTGATATCCTCAGTGGTAAAGTTGAAAGAAGCCTTCAAGGATCTTTGAGTCAAGTTCAGTTGATGGGGGAATGCATTGGACATTCAGGGTCCGTCCATAAACTTCTGAATCTTGGTTCTTTGGGATTTGCTACATGTGGTATTGATAAACTAGTGATTCTTTGGAAGGTGAGAGATTATTTTTTATATAAGTTGTTTATTAATATTATTATTTGTATAATTATTCATTATTATTAAATTTTCTAGAAAAGATTCCTTCATTTAATTTGACGGAACTGCAGGTGTTAATAAAATAATACGAGATAAAAAAAAATCAGAAAATGCTGTAGATTGATCTAAAGCATCTTCCATGGAATTGTTTATTTGTCTTGTCCCTATTTTGACTTATTGAACAGTTTCCTTTGCTAGTTGCATATTGAAGAAATATGGATCCAGGGTCTCATTTTTAAATTGCTGACCTATTAAGATTTTGTTATCGATAAACAAATCTGCATGGCCATCTGTTCTGACACAAATCTAATCTCCTCTGTCAAAACAATCCTTATTAAATAAAGAGAAGTTTGTAAATTTCAATTCATGATAAATGAGTGCTCTTCAGAAATCATATACTTTCAAGGAATTATTTTTTTTTAATGTATTAATGAATAGAAATGTACCATCAGTGGTACCCCCCTCCCCACAGGTGCCCCTCCCCTGGAAATTTTTAAAGCTTTTAATTTTTCCTGTTTGGTGAAATGAACAAGATTCTTCAGTTAACTAACACACATCTTTACGCACGTATTTTGCAAAATGTACAAATAACTTTAAATCGTATAAGATGAATAGTATATTGACAGCTGACAAGATTCTCACATTCCTGCACTCCCATTTCCAAGAGTGCTTAACACAAAAGCAACATTGTTTCAGTTTCACACCACCTTCTGCTTACCATGGACAGACACAGCGAGCAATGTGCAAGGATTCCACATGACTTAATGCAAATAGCAACATTTAAAATAACATAAATCCTAATAACCCAGCTGGTGGAAAAAAAGAAATTGGTTTGGGGGGGGGGGGATAAAACCTGTGATAATCGTTATTATAAATTTTATTTGTCTTTCTAACTACGAAGGCTAATGCCCCCTCCAATTGAATGTTTTCCCCCCCCCCCCCCAATCAAGTTTTTGTAACATTGTCACTGACTACCATGGACCATCTGTGATATACTTGAGCCCACTCTCTGCAGCTCCTTTAGGAAATTAAGTCAGTGAAACATTTGCTAATTTCAAATTATCTGACTCGACAAGTCTCTGCTAAAATCAGACAGGAACTCAAAATTCAGTTACTTCCTCCAGTGTTGGTGAATGATGATCTTGATCATATAGTTAGATGATGAAAACAATTCTACAATCAGATAACGCTTAGGTTCATGTCAGTCTTATCGATGGTTCTCCAAGTAAATCTTGTTGATCATGCAACGTAGAAAAAAATGATATCTCAGTGGTCCTATATTTACCCAAGAAATGCATTTGCTTTTTCTTCTTTTTTTTAATTGCATTTTTTCTATCTTTCTTTTGATTTAAAATTACAAAGAAAACAAAAATTTAAAAATGAAGTAAATTACATGGAATATTGTCTAATTGTTTGGGCCAATATATTAATTTTCAGTAACTATACTAGACCAATGCTGAAGAACAACTATTTTTTTAATTTTATTGAATAAATTAATTATTATTACAATTTTAATGAAACTTATTTTTGTTCTTTCAGGATGGAGAGATTCAGTGGAAATGGAGAAATGAGCTGCTTCAAGAAAAAATAATGTCTTCTCAGTGGAACTGTTAATAATATCTGTAAATAGTATCGTTTTTACCAAAAAAAAAAAATTAAAACCTATTCTTAAGGTAGACCAATGTTTTAAATTTCATCATTATCAAAATCATTTTATATCAGCACAAAATTGTGGTTTAGAACTGAGATGATTGTAATAAACCATTTTAGCCAGAAAAATGACAAACAAGGAAAGCAAAAAAACATTCCATAATTTAAGTGGGATTTGAACTCAAGTCCTTACGACTCTAAAAATAAATGGCAAGTTTTAAACTGCAAAATTACAGGTAATTTACAACTGTTCTAGTAGCATTTGTCAACAAATTTTCACTTTTTTGATGAAATGAGCTTTTTTTATAACAAATCTTGCTTTTGAGGATCATGAAAATGGTACTAAGTCTTTAATTACAAAATTTTGTTTTTGTATTCTTGTTTGCTTGTACATGTCATACATCTCACTTGGAATATGATTCAGTAAATAAAACTTTTATGCATCATGCTAGCTTTATCTTTAAATTAAATACTAAATAAATGAATAAAAAAAAAATTGATACTATTTCATTGTAAAGAAAGTTCTAAAACTTCTCTTCTTGTGGAGTTAAATAAAATGATAACATTATCACTTAATAAAACTTCAAATTATTATAATCATTAATTATATTATTATAATAATATAACATACAATAAAATTTAGATGGTTTGAGAAAAAATTACCACTCTGGTCACAAATTTGATATGAATAGTCACTTTTTTATTTCTTTAAATCAAAAGAAATCATATATCTTGGCAGAATTAACTTGATAAAGAGTTGCTTGATTGCAATATATGTTGGTGGAATATTTTTTTATTATTTTTGTTGTTTAAAGCAACTTTTACAAAAAAATAATCTTACATAAATGTGAAAAGTTGGGAATTACACTGTTGTATAGCTTGAATGAGAAGAGATATAGATGGAATTGGATTACTTTTAATTAAGATGAATGGGAACAGATATCTGTGTGAGATTCATGTCATTTCACACAGGATGATAGATAATATCTTTTACTTTCTCTTTGAAATCAGTCAATATTTAAACTGTAATAACAGTCTTAAAAGTAACTAAACTCCTCCCAGCGAAAGGTCGACCGTGGACACCAGATGGCGCAATAGTAGAATTTGAATCGATTGTATATGTCAGTGCTTTTGGCGGGAAAGGGAACATTTCGGGGAAGTTCGAAGATTACGGATAAAACGATATTCCTTTTATTGAACTATTCTGATTTCTCATGAAATATAATTTCAAAATGTATTTATTTTCATTCAATATAGAATGTAATTCTTAAAAACAATAATGGTAACTAAAAATTAAAATATAATTATAGTATATTACCAATTGTTTGTTTCCTCTTGAATAGGAATTTAATTGAGACATATATTATTCATTACTATTGGTATTTTAATAAATTATATTAGAAATTCTAAAATTGTATTTTATTTCTGAGAAGGTATTATCATTTAGATTCAGTTATTAAAGGATTCTAATGTGAAATTCATAACACATTGATATTTGACAATTACTGTTAAATAAATTATTTACTTATTTTTTGTTAGGTGAAAATGAACTAATTTTATTTAGAAATAATAGGTGACAGTATTGGAAGCTCTTTTTTTTTTTTTTTGGTGTGGCCTTTTTTTTGGTGTGTAGAATTTTTATGTAGCTTATATATGATAAGATATAATTTTTATGATTCACGCAGCAGTTGTTAAGAATAATATGAAATTAGGTTCATTTCATGAAGTTCATTTTAATCTATGGATTGAAATGAAGTTTCAAAAGTGGAAATAGATTCATCGGATTCAGAAGAATTGCTGCATGAATCATAAGAATTAGTTACCGAGATAATTAATGGTTTCTACTGCAGTTTCTACTAGATGGTCTTTAGTCCAATACTCGGCTGCAATCTGCCGGCTGCAAGCTTCGCTTCTCGGCGAATAGCTTTCACTGATATTAATCCAATTCCTGTCGCAGCTGATGTTCGTTCATTAACTTTCTAATAAGATATTAATCCTGTTTCGCTAATTTCTCCTTTTCGAAATAAGAATTAACGTTAGCAATAACATGCTTTGTTTGGCTTAAAACAGCGATCGGTTGATCGAGAGACGCCATTTTCCATTGTCTCTCTCGAGACTTAAGTCCTGGAATGATTAAGAGATCATGGGTATTCTCCAAGGTCAAAGTCGTTCTTTCGCTGGGCCAAGTGTAGTTACCTTAAGTTTTGGTAACTTGATCTAACATTATAGCCTATTTCCATCAAATTAAATACAACAACATTAAGAATGAGTACAATAAAAATAAAATACTTCAGATATTTCTTTTAATAAAACATACATTTTCCTGAATGTTTAAGATCAGTGATGAAATTTTTGTTTTCTGAAACTTGTTGCAGCACAATAGGCTTAGTGTGATGCAGATGTAGGAATTTCCTTACTTAACAAAGAAATTCACTTTGAAAGTAAAATAACTAATTTATGTTCCAGCAATTTAGCTATATAAAACAATAATAATAATAGCAAAATGGCAATTTATTAGTACCGAGGGTTGAGGTAGATATAATTGAACAAGTTTGGGACCTCATGTTACAAAGATAAGCCCTTCCTCTACCAGCTGCTCAATGTGACAACCACAGTTATGGACATTCACCCGAGGTTATTTCGGTCCCACGATCTGTTGTGAAGTTTCTAACCTGTTGGCCATGCATTGTTGGGTGGGTGGGTTCTCTCATGTAACCATCACCCTGAACTGTTGTATGGTAGCAGGCAGTCGGCTGACTTGTCTGCATCTTTGGGTTGCTGTTCTGGCAGTACCTTTGACCTGGAGTTGACAGTTTCAACAGATTATATGACTGATGGTACACCTACTGATCGCCAAACCTTTGTTGTGATACTATTTTGCAATCATACTGTAGGAAGTTTTGATGTCAGAAATATCCAGAACAGCATTATTTTCGCAGCTGTTATTTAGCCTATCCAACAAATGACATATATACTGTGCAATAATTGGTTGCATGCGATACATTGTATCACGCGTATATAAGCCTGTTCGAAATCGTTCAAATTTATCTGCCTCAACCGTCCTTAGTAGTTAGTAAAGGATGCCTCAACGGACATGAAAAATCAAGGACCATTATTTTGTGAATATCCCAAAATATCAAATCCAATCCATCATCAGCTGAATCTATTATCTAAAAGAACAGAGGACAAAGTTTGTGTCTAATCACAGTAAATTTGAAATTGAAAATATAAAAATGAAAAGATCTTGCTTTTTACAAGTTTATTAACAATCACACTAGTAGGTATAACATATGCAAAATGTTTCTGTGAAATAAAGAATTTACTTGTATGTATATTTTTATCAATAAATTTCAGCCCATCAGAAGTACACAGATATTTAGAACTGTCATAATAGTTTGTTCGGTCGCCATGTTCAGTTCACTTAAAATTTTTACAAAGTTGGTGTCAGTAAGATGATGTCTGAAGAATAGATTTGAGTAAAGTGAAGAGGGCAAGGCCATCCTTAGGCATGAGCCAATAGAAGCCTTGACTAGGAGGATCTTACAAAACTAAAAATAATTAACAAAATATATTGGGTAGAAATACATAAGCATCTCAGAACCCACACCCTTAACTGGCATCATGAAAAAAAGTTACATATTTATTGTGGGTCCACAGGACCTCATTTTTTAAGGTAATAAAATAAAGTGTCTTAAATGTACTTTTTTTATTATTTTTAATTAATCTTAAAAATACATATTTATTAAAAAAAAATAATTTTAATCCAAACAAGATTGCAACAGTCTTGTATACTTCATAGAACTTAACATAGGAGAATCTACCTACATAAAAAAAAAGTTGATATTTCCTTGGGAGAATCCACTTTTACCAGGTGGTTGTGAGAAAGTGGTCGCGCATTGGGAGAATCCACTTTTCTCCGGTTGCTAGTCCTAATAAAAAAAAGCCTTCAACTCTATTTAAAAAATTCAAAATCCTATTAATTAATATGAAAAACCATTTTATTTTTCCATATCATTAATACGAAAAACTAAATGATATTAAATTTCAGTACAGTAGAATCTCGTTTTTTCCGGACTAAATGGAATAAATTGAACTAACTTTTTAGCACTCATTGCAGCACCCATTGCGTACATACTTAGAGCAAGTCAGACATATAGATAATTCAGATTCCACAGAATTGAACAGTCTTCCTTTCTTACCTGCAGGAGAGAAGAAACATCTCATCCTTTTATTTCAATCTAGTTTTTCTTTTCCATCTATTTCTAACACTGATAATTGAAGCTTCAATGCTGTAGAAATACCGAGACTAAGTTGGGTAGGAAGTCTTTGGTTGTACATCCCACCTCTTGTGTGGTTCACAAAAGAGTTTTCCCAAGCTTTTTAGAAAATCCAACCTTGTGCTTTTTGAAGCATTTCCATGGCTTTGTTGGAGAACATACACGTTAAATGCACTCATATCCAAGAAAAAACTACCATAGACCAGCGTCATGTTCTACAGTTGCATGAGTAAATTGAACATTTTTGATGAACAGAGTCAACTCCTCTGGTTTTATTGTAATATAGAATTATTTCTGGCTTCATTGTCATGTCGTTCAAGTCTGTTCTGTGCTGTATAGATGACACAAGGACCACAAATTTGTTTTTCTTCGGCACATAGCTAACAATAGTAACATCTTTGGTGAAACTGAACAAGATGATCCATTTCATGTCTTTTGCTGGGTAAAAGCTCTCTGGGAATTTCTTTTTTTCATAGTACCAACAACAATTAAGCCATAAGTTTTCATCACAATGATGAGCTCCAAAGAAGTAAATCAATTATTTGTGGTGATGTTCCGATTGGTGTGGAATATTGGGTGGCATAAACGTATGCAAGCATGCACAGTACAGGATTATTTCTCTATCAGACAGTGTAAACCCATCACTATTTTTTTTGCAATAAAGGTAGGCATTTAACACAGTGGGTTTTAGCCATTGCTAAACACTGCATTTTTCTGTGTTTGTTGGGTTTGCTTGGTCTGTACATCTTTACACCGGCCTCCAAATTCAATCAACATTTCATCAATAGTTGCATTAAAAATTGGCATAACTGTGTAAAACTGTGAAACAATAAAAAGGAAAAAAGAACATAAAAACTTGTATTATAAGAAAAAGTTACATATCTATTGTCATGGTTTCACTGGACCCCACTGTCTCACATACGCAGTATTTACTTACATGAGAGAGCTATCCCTCCACGTGGACATGTGAAGCAAGAATGTAGTAAAGTGCTGAGAGTGGATCCCAGGGACCCACGACGCCAGTTAAGGGTAAATGATGAGTTAGTCAAAGCAATTTAAAATGGAATATATATATATACACTGCACTTTTGAGTATGGTTTGTACATTAACATAGGCCTAAATAAGGGCCTCAAATTATGTTTGCTTGGTACATCACACATATAAGGGACAGTCCTGACAATATGCACATTAGTAAAACAATAGAGAGGGAGGTATTACTTTTGTTTTCCAGGGATAAAAGGCCGCAGTCATTTACGAAATACTAAAGGAATAAACTTCCTTGAAAAAAAAGTAATCACACAAAATAAAACTAAAAAGTATAAATTTAGCTTTTTTTATTGTCACTTAATATCTGTTTCAGTCCTGCAAACTTCAAATTTACTGCCAGTGAGGGTTCATTAACATAGTCGTCAGTTTAGCAACTTCATTGCACTATATCATTAAGGATGTGTTTATATTTTTAGCACCCCACACACCCTCAACAACAACACTACCTCTTGGGTCTGTGGAATTATTCTACCGTTTAATGGCTTATTCCAATATTGACTTATTTATGGCACAGCACAACCTCCATTCCTCTAGCTCAAGAGGATTAAAATCTTTAAAATTCACATATTGTAAAGTTTGTGATCAAGTCATAAGAAAACACTGTCAACTTGATTTCAAAGGTACTGGACTTCAATTGTACAGATAACTAAAATAATAATAAACTGTTATAATTAGCATTTAATATAAATAGTAAGTTTGCAAATTTTGCTTTATTTAGAAGATTTCATGGACTATATTCCGAAGTTTTATGAGAACTTAATGTTCTGAAAATAAAAAAATATTGAGAAAGCCCTGCAGTGATTGCACTATTAATTTAGACTGTTTTTAAGTGTCTGTCTGTCTTGTGTGAAGATGTCTGTTTTTGAAAATTTTCTGAATGCAGTTACTCAAAATCTATTTAACTGATCTATACCAAACTTCATTTTAAAGAGTTTAGTGTCATTACCTAGATCTGATTAGATTTTGGGATATATCAGCTCACTTGACATAGGGGCTAAAACACTGAATTATAAATAACTTAAAAGAAAAATATGTTTATCAATACAAAGTTTTATTTTTCATTGTTAAATGTTATTGACCATTCCTGATTACATGTTAATGATTGCAGCACTTGTTTATGGACACTTCATAATAAAAGCCATACCCTTAAGTTTCTTAAGGAATATTGCACTGATCATCAGCAAATTTTATATTTGAGAGTTAAATATTATTGTCCAGCCCCGATTGAATTTGTTGTTTATAGGTCCTGTTTACGGGCACTCAAGTTTAAAAAGAATAATGTGCTAACATAAGGTGACCATTTTTTTAAAATGAAAAGGAGGACGCAAATAATTTGAAGAAAAAAAAAAAAATGTTATTGGGGTTTCAGGGGTATAAACCTATCT